>JAGIQG010000005.1:11586035-12046222 GCA_024679065.1 Sphyrna mokarran
TCTCTCTCTCTCTCTCTCTCTCTCACTGTCTCTCTTTCTCTGTCCCTCTCTCTCTGTCCCTCTCTCTCTGTCTCTCTCTCTCTCCCTCTCTCTCTATCTCTCTCTCTCTCTCTCTGTCTCTCTCTCTCTCTCTCTCTCTCTCTCTCTCTCTCTCTCTCTCTCTGTCTCTCTCTCTCTCTGTCTCTCTATCTCTCTCTGTATCTGTCTCTCTCTCTCTCTCTCTGTCTCTCTGTCGCCCTCTCTCTCTCTCTCTCTGTCTCTGTCTCTCTCTCTCTCTCTGTCTCCCTATCTCTCTCTGTCTGTCTGTCTGTCTGTCTCTCTCTCTCCCTCTCTCTCTCTCTCTCTTTCTCCTCTCTGTCTCTCTGTCTTTCTCTCTCTCTCTCTCTCTGTACTGTCCTCTCTCTCTCTGTCTTTTCTCTCTCTCTCTCTGTCTGTCTCTCTCTCTCTGTCTGTCTCTCTCTCTGTCTCTCTCTGTCTCTGTCTCTGTTTCTCTCTCTGTCTGTCTCTGTGTCTCTCTCTCTCTCTCTTTCTGTCTGTCTCTCTCTCTGGAACCTTCACCAACCTAAAGGCAACGTGACATTCCTCCATCTTTGCATGCTCATCCCTTCCATCTCAGTGTTGGGAGTATTGTCTTCTGCTGTTAAGACACTACTCTTATGGAGTTACTTCCTAAAATCCTGTGCCTCTTCACCTCACCTTCTCTCCTTTGGCATCCTCCATAAAACCTATCACATGACCATGACTTTGCACCTGCCCTAATATTGCTTTCTTCTGCTCAGTATCGATTTTTGTCTGCTTATGTTCCTGTGAAATACCTTGGAATTATAAGAACATAAGAACTAGGAGCAGAAGTTCCCCTTGAGCGTGCTCTGCCTTTCAATAAGATCATGGCTGATCTTTTCACAGACTCAGCTCCACTTATCTGTCTGCTCACCAAAGCCCTTAATTCCTTTACTGTTCAAAAATTTATCTATCTTTGTCTTAAAAACACCCAACTGCTTCACTGGGCAGGGAATTCCACAAATTCACAACTCTTTATGTGAAGGAGTTCCTGCTCGACCCTGTCCGAAACCTGCTTCCCCTTATTTTGAGGCTATGTTCCCTAGTTCAAGTTTCACCCGCCAGTAGAAACAACTTCCCTGCTTCTATCTTATCTATTCCCTTCATAATCTTAGATGTTTCCATAAAATCGTTTCTCAGTCTTCTGAATTCCAATGAGAATAGCCCCCAGTCTATTCAGTTTCTCCTCATAAGCCAACCCTCTTGACTCCGGAATCAACCTAGTGAATCTCCTCTGCATCCCCTCTAGTGCCAGTATATCCTTTCTCAAGAAAACTAAAACTGTACACAGTACTCCAGGTATGGCCTCACCAACACCTTGTACAGCTGCAACATAACCTCATTGTTTTTAAACGTCATCCCTACAGCAATG
Source organism: Sphyrna mokarran (assembly GCA_024679065.1). Taxonomy (NCBI): domain Eukaryota; kingdom Metazoa; phylum Chordata; class Chondrichthyes; order Carcharhiniformes; family Carcharhinidae; genus Sphyrna; species Sphyrna mokarran. The sequence goes on from JAGIQG010000005.1 coordinate 11,587,468, forward strand.
AAGGACAAAATTCCATTTGCTTTCTTAAATCCTGTTGCACCTGCAAACCAACTCCTTGAGGTTCCTGCACAAGAACACTCACGTCCCTCTGCGCAGCAGCATGCTGAAATTGTTTACTATTTAAATAATAGTCCATTTTGCTGTTATTCTTACCAGAATGGATGACCTCACATTTACCAACATTGTACTCCATCTGCCAGACCCTCGCCCATCACTTAAACTATTTATATCCCTTTGCAGACTTTCAGTGTCCTCTGCACACTTTACTCTTCACCCATCTTACTGTCATCTGCAAATTTTGACACACTACACTTGGCCCCCAACTCAGAGGGTGATGAGTGAATGGGACCGACTGTCGTCGGAGGTTGTTGAGGCAAACTCATTGGGGTCTTTTAAAAGACTTCTGGATGAGTATGTGGAAAAGAATAGGATAGGGGGTTTTAGATAGGTCTGTGGATTGGTAGATGTGATCGGCGCAACTCGTGGGCTGAAGGGCCTATTTGTGCTATATTGTTCTATGTTCTACGTTCTATAACTCCAAATCATCTATTTTAATTGCAAGTAATTGCAGTTCCAACCCTGATCCCTGAGGCAGACCACAAGTTACCAATTGCCATCCAGAAAAACAACCATTTCTCTTTGCTTTCTGTTAATTGATCAATCCTCTATCCAAGCTACCCATTACCCATAACACTGCACCTTTATCTTATGCAGCAGTTTTTGGTGTGTGACATCTTGTTAAATGCCTTCTGGAAATCTAGATACATCACATCTACACATTCCCCATTGTCCATGGAATGTTCTCATGGAATTCCACCAAATTAGTCAAACATGACTTGCCTTTCATGAACCCATGAACTCATTTTCCTTACAAATTCAAGATATATTCAGTAATTTGGAGAACTTATAATGCAAATCCCAGAAAGAGAAATCTGAGGCCATGTTGAGACATGTTGCATAAAGTTATTGACACTTAGGGTGAAGTGCATGATGGGTAATGTGGGCCATAGCCATCCATATTCATTTATGTAGTGATGGCTCTTTCATGCTACTTTCTATAGTAACATAAATACAAAACTTATCTCTAAACTCCGTGGCCTGGAGCTCTGCAAAAGGATTCCAAATCCCAACCCACAGACCTCAATCAGTAAGGATAAGCAACAGCATTTCTTCCACAATTATCCTCAACACCGGCTGTGTTCTCAGCCCTTACTATACTCCTTATACACCAACGTCTGTATGGCTAAATTCCCTTCCAACTCGATTTTCAAGTTTGCTGATGAAGCCACTGTACTGGGTCAGATCTCAAACAATAATGAGACAGAGTACAAGAAAGAGATAGAGAATCTGGTGAATTGTTGCAGTAACAATACTCTGTCCCTCAATATCAACAAAACAGAGGAGATTGACTCTGACTTCAGGAAAGATAAAGGAGAACATGCCCCTGTCCACATGACGGGAATGAAGTGGAAATGGTCGTGAGCTTCAGGTTTCCAGATGTCCAGATTGTTAACAACTTGTCCTGGTCCCTCCACACGATTCTGTTTTGAAGAAAGCTTACCAATGCCTCTGTATTCCCAGGAGTTTTATAAAATTTGGCTTATCCGATAAGACTATCTCCAACTTTTACAGATGCACCATGGAAAGTATTCTTTCTGGTTGCCTTGTAGCTTGATATGGCTCCTGTTTTGCCCAAGACAACAATTCAAAGGGTTGTGAATGAAACCCAGTCTCTTTCAGAAACCAGCCTCTTACCCATTGACTCTGTCTACACTTCCCGCAGCCTTGGAAAAGCAGCTAACATAATCAAGGATCTCTCACAATCTGAACACACACTTCCACCACCTATCGGGAGAAAGATATAAAAGTCTGAGGTCATGTACCAACCAACTCGAGAGCAGCTTTTTCCCTGCTACCATCAGACTTTTGATCTTTCTCTACACACTAGCTATGACTGTAACATTACATTCTGCACTCCCTCCTTTCTTTCTTTATGTACAGTATCTTTGTCTGTTTAGACCACAAGAAACAATACTTTTTACTGTGCACTAATACATAGAACATAGAAAAACTGCAGCACTGTATGCTGCATGCAAACTGTATGGCCCTTCAGCCCACAAAGTTGTGCCGAGCATGTCCTTACCTTAGACATTACTAGGCTTACCTATAATCCTCTATCTTATAAATTCCATGTACTTGTCTAAAAGTCTCTTAAAAGACCCTTTCGAATCTGCCTCCACCATCGTTGCCGGCAGCCCATTCCATGCATCCATCACTTTTTTTAGTGAAAAACTTACCCCTGACATCTCCTCTGTACCTACTCCCCAGCACCTTAAACTTGTGTCCTCTTGTGGCAACCATTTCAGCCCTGGGAGAAAACCTCTGACAATCCACTCGATCAATACCTATCAACATGTTATACGCCTCTATCAGGTCACCCCTCGTTCTTCGTCTCTCCAAGGATAAAAGACTAAGCTCCCTCAATCCATCCTTATAAGTCATCTCCCCAATCCAGGCAACATCCTTGTAAATCTCCTCTGCACCCTTTCTATGGCTGCCACATGTTTCCAGTAATGAGGCAACCAGAAATAAGCACAGTATTCTAACTGGGGTCTGACCAGGGTCCTATATAGCTGCAACATTATCTCTCGACTCTACACTCGATTCCTCGATTGATGGAGGATAGTACACCATATGCCTCTTAACCACAGCTTCAACCTGCATGGCTGCTTTGAGCATCCTATGAACTCGGACCCCAAGATCCTTCTGATCTTCCACACTGCCAAAAGTCCTACTATTAATATTATATTCTGCCAAAATGAACTCACGTGAGAATAATATATCATTTCAAACTAAAAAATTGTTATTCATGTCAGATCTATGGCACTTCCAATTAGGTAATATTTTGTAACTTGGATACGCCATAGAAATTTTATAAAATTAATAGCGGATTTATTTATACACGAATGGGAGGCATAGAGGTACATTGGTTAGCACTGCTGCTTCACAGTGCCAGGGACCCAGATATAATTCCAACTGCGGGTGACTGCCTGTGTGAAGTTTGTATGTCTGTGTGGGTTTCACCTGTGTACCCCAGCTCCTTCCACAATTCAGAAATGTACAGTTTAGGTGGATTTGCCATGCTGAATGCATGGGGTTATGGGGATAGGATGAAGGGGAAGACCAGAGTGGGATACTCTTTCAAAGAGCCAGTGTAAATTCAATGGGCCAGATGGCCTCTCTCTGCACTTTTGATATTCGATGGTTCATTGTAGCAAAGTTGAAGGTGACTTGTGGCTTCAAGCAATAATTCATTTATTAACAATAATATATAATATATTTAGAAAATAAGGGTCTAACAGAATTGCAATGGATGTCTACTCTCTTCTTTTCCCTGGCTCCAACTGAGGTTCCTCAGGATACACGCCCTTTTTTCTGATTAGCTCGGCTTCATAGAACATTACAGCGCAGAACAGGCCCTTCGGCCCTCGATGTTGCGCCAACCAATTAAGAAAAAGCAATGATAGTCTAATCTAAATCATTCCTTTATCATCCATATACCTATCCACGGACCTCTTAAACGCCCCCAAACTTGGCGCATCTACAACTGCAGCAGGCAGGGCATTCCATACCCTTACCACCCTCTGGGTAAAGAAGCTACCTCTGACATCTGTCCTATAACTACCACCCCTTAATTTAAAGCTATGTCCCCTCGTGCTAGCTTTCTCCATCCGAGGAAAAAGGCTAGCACTATCCACCCTATGTAAACCTCTGATCATCTTGTATGTTTCAATAAGGTCTCCTCTTTGCCGCCTTCTTTCTAATGAAAACAACCTCAAATCCCTCAGCCTCTCCTCATAAGACCTTCCCTTCATACCAGGCAACATCCTGCTAAACCTCCTCTGCACCCTGTCCAATGCCTCCTCATCTTTCTTATAATGCAGGGACCAGAACTGTACACAATACTCCAAGTGCGGCCGCACCAGAGTTGCAACATGACATTGCAGCTCCGAAATTCAATCCCCCTACCAGTAAAAGCCAAGACTCCATACGCCTTCTTAACAACCTTACCGACTTGATTGCCAACTTTCAGGGATCTATGCACATATACACCTAGATCCCTCTGTTCATCAACATTATTAAGAGTCCTCCATTAGCCCTATACTCTACACATTTATTATTCCTGCCAAAGTGAATTACCTCACACTTTTCCGCATTAAACTCCATTTGCCACCTCTCGGCCCAGCACTGCAACTTGTCCAAGTCTCTCTGCAAACTATAACACCCCTCTTCACTATCTACCACTCCTCCGACTTTGGTATCATCCGCAAATTTAGTAATCCATCCTTCTATACCCTCATCCAGATCATTTATAAAAATTACAAACAGCAGGGGCCCCAAAACAAATCCCTGAGGTACACCACTTGTAATCGAACTCCATGATGAATAATTTCCATCAACCACCACCCTCTGTCTTCTATCAGCTAGCCAATTCCTGATCCAATTAGCTAAATCACCCTCAATCCCATACATCTGCATTTTCTGCAGAAGCCTTCCATGGGGAACCTTATCGAACGCCTTACTAAAGTCCATATATACCACGTCAACTGCCTTACCCCCATCCACCTCTTTGGTCACTTTTTCAAAAAACTCAGTAAGGTTAGTAAGGCACGACCTACCCTTCACAAAACCATGCTGACTATCCCCAATCAATTCATTTCTCTCTAAATAACTATAAATCCTATCCCTAATAATTCTTTCCAATACTTTGCCCACAACAGAAGTAAGACTCACCGGTCTATAATTCCCAGGAAAGTCTCTATTCCCCTTCTTGAACAATGGGACAACATTCGCTATTCTCCAGTCATCCGGCACTATACCTGTAACCAACGATGACCTGAAGATCAGAACCAGAGGCTCTGCAATCGCCTCTCTTGCCTCCCAGAGAATCCTAGGGTAAATCCCGTCCGGCCCAGGGGACTTATCTATTTTCAAACCCTCAAGAATATCTAGCACCTCCTCCTTATCTACTTCAATACTTTCCAGTTTGCAACCCTGTATCCCAGTGTTCTCCACAACTACATTTACATCTCCCTGCGTGAATACCGAAGAGAAATATTTGTTCAGTGCCTCTCCAATCTCTTCAGGCTCCACGCACAACTTCCCACTGCTGTCTATGACTGGCCCTAATCGTGCCCTAACCAATCTTCTATTCTTAACATATCTAAAGAAAGCTTTAGGATTCTCCTTGATCCTATCAGCCAAAGTCTTCTTGTGTCCTCTTTTAGCTCTTCTTAACTCACTCTTTAACTCCCTCCTGGCTAATCTATAACTTTCCAGTGCACTAACTGAGCCTTCAAGCCTCATCCTGACATAAGCCTCCTTTTTCCTTTTAACCAGCGAATTAACTTTTTTAGTACACCACGGTTCCCTTACTCGACCATTTCCTCCTTGCCTGACAGGGACATACTTATCAAGGACTCGCAGTAGCTGTTCCTTGAATAAGCTCCACATTTCAGATGTTCCCAGTCCCTGTAGTTTCCTAGTCCAATCTATGCACCCTAATTCTCTCCTTATGGCCTCATAATTACCATTCCCCAGCTATAACTACTGCCCCAGGTTCATGCCTATCCCTTTCCATCACTAAGGTGAACGTAACCGAATTGTGGTCACTATCACCAAAATGCTCACCAACTTCCAAGTCTAACACCTGGTCTGGCTCATTGCCCAGCACCAAATCCAATGTAGCCTCACCTCTAGTTGGCCTATCTACTTACTGAGTCAAAAAACCTTCCTGCACACTTTGTATAAAAACTGACCCCTCTAACTAGCTAGAGGTATAGCTATTCCAATCAATATTAGTAAAGTTAAAGTCTCCCATAACAATTACTCTATTACTTTCACTCCTGTCCAGGATCATCTTTGCAATCCTTTCCTCTACCTCTCTAGAACTTTTAGGAGGTCTGTAAAAGACTCCCAACAGGGTGACCTCCTCTCCTATTTCTAATCTCAGCCCATACTACCTCAACAGACAAGTCCTCATCAAACTTCCTTTCTGTCACTGTGATATAGTTTTTGACTAATAATGCCACTCCTCCCCCCGTTCTCCCTCCTTCTGTACTCTGACTGAAACATTTGAACTGCAACAACCATTCCTGTCCCTGCTCTATCCATGTCTCTGAAATGGCCACAACATCAAAGTTCTAAGTACTGATCCAAGCTGCAAGTTCATCCCTTGCTCCTTGCATTAAAGTATACACGTTTCAAACCATGCTCTACTCCACCCATACGATGCTGTGCTTTTGCAGTCTTTCCATATACTCCGATCCGATCACCTGGCCCCTCAAAAGGTGACTCCCTTAAAGGAACCATGTTACCACAGTATTTACAGTGAAGTCTAGGAACATTTTACTTCAGTTGTAAAGTTTATACTTATTAGTCACAAATAATCTTACCTTCACATTGCAATGTGATTACTGTGAAAATCCCCTAGTCGCCACACTCCGGTGCCTGTTTGGGTACAGGGAGGGAGAATTCATTACAGCGAATTCACATAACCTGCACTGTGGGAGGAAACTGTAGCACCTGGAGGAAACCCACGCAGACACAGGGAGAATGTGCAAACTCTACACAGACAGCGACCTAAGCCCGCAATTGAACCCACATCCCTGGCGCTGTGAGGCAGCAGTGAACAAAGAAAATTACAGCATAGGAATAGGTCCTTTGGCCCTTTTAGCCTGCATCGACCATGCTGCCTAACTTAACTAAAACCCCCTATTCTTTCGGGGACCATATCCCTCGAATCCCATCTCATTCATGTATTTGTCAACTTGCTTCTTAAAAGTCACTCCCATATCCGATTCCACTACCTCCCTTCGCAACAAGTTCCAGGCACCACTACTCTCTGTAAAATATCTGTCTCGTACATCTCTTCTAAAATTTGCCCCTCGACCTTAAACCTATGTCCCTTAGTAATTGACTGTTCCACCCTGGGAAAAGCTTCTGACTATCCACTCTGTCCATGCCTTTTATAATCTTGTAGACTTTTATTATGTCACCCCTTAACTTCCATTACCCCAGTGAGAACAAACCAAGTTTCTCCTGCATATCTGTACACCCAGATCCGTTTGCCTATCAATACTTTTAAGGGTTCTGCCATTTATTGTATATTTTCTATCTGTATTAGACCTTCCAAAATGTATTACCTCACATTTGCCCGGATTAAACTCAATTTGCCATCTCCCCGCCCAAATCTCCAACTGATCTATATCCTCCTTTATCCTCTGTTGATCCTTATCACGATCTGCAAATCCAGCAATCTTTGTGTCGTTTGCAAACTTATGAATCAATCCAATTACATTTTCTCCGAATTATTTATATATATTACAAACAGCAAAGGTGCTAGCACTGATCCCTGAGGAACATCACTTGTCACAGCCCTCCATTCAGAAATGTACTCTTCCATTGCTACCCTTTGTCCACTTTGACGAAGCCAATTTTGAATCCACCTTGCCAGCTCACCTCTGATCCCATGAGACTTCACCTTCTGGACTAGTCTGCTATAAGGACCTTGTCGAAGGCCTTGCTGAAGTCCATAAAGACAACATCCACCGCCCTACCCTCGTCAATCATCTTTGTCACTTCCTTGAAAAACTCAATCAAGTTCGTGAAACACGATCTCCCCTTCACATGTCTCTCACTAATACATCCAATTATTTCCAAGTGGAAATAAATCCTGTCTCGAAGAACTTCTCTAATAATTGCCCCACCACTGATGTAAGGCTCATCGGCCTGTAATTACCTGGATTATTCTTGCTATCCTTCTTAAACAAAGGAATAACATTAGCTATTCTCCAATCCTCTAGGATTTTATGTAGAGATGCCGGCATTGGACTGGGGTAAACACAGAAAGAAGTCTCTCAACACCAGGTTCAAGTCCAACCAGTTTATTTGATCGTAATCCCACAAGCTTTAGGAAACGGTGTCCCTTCGTCAGGTGTGTGTAACCTTCCACACACCTGACGAAGGGACACCGTTTCCGAAAGCTTGTGGGATTACAGTCAAATAAACTGGTTGGACTTGAACCTGGTGTTGTGAGACTTCTTTCTGTACCTGCCCTGTAGCCAATGACAATACAAAAATTTCTCTCAAGGCCCCAGCATTTTCTTGTCTTGCCTCTGTCAGTATTCTGGAGTATATTCCATTAGGCTTTGGAGACTTGTCTGCCTTGATGTTTCTCAAGAACCCCATACCACCTCATTTTTGATCTCAACATGACTTAAACTATCTACACGTCCTTTCCCAGACTCGTCATCTTTGGTGAATAGTCTCGCAAAATACTCATTCATCACCTCGCCATTTTCTCTGGCTCCACACACAGATTTCTTCCCTTGTCCTTGAATAGCCAATCCTCTCCCTGACTATTCTCTTGCTCTTTATATGTGTGTAAAAAACCTTGGGATTTTCTTTAATCCTGTTGGCCAATGCTTTTTCAGTGATCCCTTTTAGCTTTTCTTACTCCTTACTTAAGTTTCTTTCTACTTTCCTTATAATCAGTGCTAACCATTTGCTATCATATGCCCGTGTAGCACATTATCACACAGAAATAAATTGGGTTAACAAAATGAAATGTCAGTTTGGTGGATTTTTGCCCTTATCCTGTTAAATACATACGTAAAAAGTAGGTAGGAAGTAGGCAGTCAAGTCGATAAGGTTGTTAAGAAGGCATACGGAGTCTTAGCTTTTATTGGTAGGGGGATTGAATTTCGGAGCCGCAACGTCATGTTGCAACTGTACAAAACTCTAGTGTGGCTGCACTTGGAGTATTGTGTGCAGTTCTGGTCCCCACACTATAAGAAAGATGTGGAGGCATTGGAGAGGGTACAGAGGAGGTTTACCAGGATGTTGCCAGGTATGGAGGGCAGGTCTTATGAGGAGAGGCTGAGGGATTTGAGGTTGTTTTCGTTAGAATGGAGGAGGCTAAGAGGGGACCTGATCGAAACATATAAGATGATTAGAGGTTTAGATAGGGTGGACAGTGATATCCTTTTTCCTAGGATGGAGAAAGCTAGCACGAGGGGACACAGCTTTAAATTAAGGGGTATGAGTTATAGGACGGATATCAGAGGTAGGTTCTTTACTCAAAGAGTGATTAGGGAGTGAATGCCCTGCCTGCAGCTGTTGTAGATGCGCCAAGTTTGGTGGCGTTTAAGAGGTTAGTTGATAAGTATATGGAAGAGAAGGGAATGGTTTAGTTTGGAAGGTCATTGCTTTTTTCATAATTGGTCGGCGCAACATCGAAGGCCGAAGGGCCTGTTCTGCGCTGTAATGTTCTATGTTCTATGTTCTAAAAACATAAAAACCGGAGCAGGAGTAGGCAATTCAGCTCCTCGAACCTGCTCCGTCATTTAATACAATTATGGCTGACCTCTTGTTGGCCTCTGCTCCGCTTCTGCCGTTCACCACAGTCCTTCAAACCTTTACTAATTAACAATCTGTTCACCTCTATCTTAAATTTACTCAGTGATCTGGCATCCAGCGCACTCCGGGGTAGCGAATTGCACAGACGCATGACCCTTTGAGAGAAGTAATTTCTCCTTATCTGTTTTAAATCTGCCACTCCTTATCCCAAAACTATGAGCTGTTTTTTTTTTTTATTAAGCAACACAGCACGGGAAACAGGCCCTTCGGCCCAACGAGCCCGCGCCGCCGTCATACCAAATAGTAGCAAATACATTATCCTATTTTAATATTCCTATATAATAATATATATTATTCCTAATATGGAAAATTTTCACCATAGGGACAATTTGTTTCCCAATCAGCCTAAGAGCGAATTTTTTGGGTTGTGGGAGGAAACCGGAGTGCCCGGAGAAAACCCACGCAACCACGGGGAGAACGCGCAAACTCCCCCAGACACCGGCCCAATTCCAAGTGTCTGCACAGCCACATCGATAGTCTCTGAGCTGTCATGGTGCCCTTCAGATGGTCCACATAAAGCACTCATTTACGACATGAGGTACCAGGCAACCCATGAATCAACATCCAATAGCTGTACCCGCACCACCTGCCGAATGCATGCTCAATGTTGGTCAAGTATGGACCGAATTACCTGTGGAAAAAGCCATAGTTAAACAGTCCTACTATATCCCTCTATCTGCATACCGCTCATGTGGCTGTCCAAGAGACCCTTAAACAGCCCCAGCGTGCCTGCTCCCACCACCTTACTCGGCAGTGCATTCCACCCCCCCACTACCCTTTGTGTGAAAAACTGCCCTCTAATATTCGTCTTATACATAGCCCCCTCACCCTAAGGCCATGACCCCTCGTCCTATCCATTTCTAAAGGTGGAAAAAGTTTACCTCCATTTACTCTATCTATACCCCTTATAAACTTATACACCTCTATGAGATCCCCTCTAAGCCGACGTCTTTCAAGGTTCTAGATTGCCCTGCAAGAAGAAACATCCTCTCCACATCTACTTTGTTAATACCTCTTATTGTCTTGTACATCTCAATTAGAGCTCCTCTCATTTTTCTAAACTCCAGACAGTCTAGGCCTAAGCTTTCAGTCTCTCTTTGTAAGGCAAACCCGTCAACTCTGGAAAGTGTAGTAACATCCTCTGAATTGTCTCCAATGCAGTGACATACATCCTCAATATGGAGACAAAAACACAATGTTCTAGGTGTGGTCTCACTAATGCTTTGTACAGTAGAAGCAATACTACTTTTGTAATCTATTCCTTTAAGAATAAATGCCAAGATTCCATTTGCCTTCTTTACTACCAGCTGTACCTGCATACTAGTTTTTCTATGATTCATGCATGTGGACACCCAGAGTCCTCTGCACTGAAGTGCTCTGAAATTTCTCTCCATTTATAGTTTGTCTTTGTATTTTGCCTACTAAAATGGTTCATTTCAACTTATTCACTTTAAGCTCCATCTGCCACATTTTGTTCCATTCACTTAATCTATCCATATCCATTTTTATCTTTCTTATTTCATTATTGCAACTTACTGTCACATCTATTTTAGTGTCATCTGCAAATTTGGCTATGATGCCCACTATCCCTATATCCATGTCATTAATAGAGATTGTAGATAGTTGGATCCCGAGGACTGAATCCTGTGGCACCCACTAGTTACATCTTGTTGACCAGAAAAATACCCATTTACCTCAACGCTCTGCTTTCTGTAAGTATCCAAACTAATAATTGAAAATAAATTTTAGAAGTCCCCATATGGCTGGCATAATCAATGTGGTGTTTAATGCTGTGTGAAGATTTGCTGGCTCTGTTATAAAGAAATAACTGCTGTTCCCACTTACCAGCCATTGTGAAGAGGAAGCAGAATAAAGACTAGCACTTAATTAAAAGAAGAATTCAAATACTACAAGCAGCTCATGAATGATACTTGAGTGTGATGCTTTTGTGAGTATAGCTGTTTCTTCTGTGGCTTAAAGCAGAGCTGATGGGTGGCTGAAACCTGACTGTCTCCAAATGTTGTGCTTTCAGGTTTGGGATGTGATAGCATCACATGATCTGCTCAACTTGAAATGGTGAATAAACCTATGTGTAGTCTCATAACTTGGATTTCGCATTTTTCTTGTTTTGTTGTGAATAGTTCTGCAGTAAGAATCATACTGTTTGTACGCATTCATCCTATTGCAATAATTGTAATTCTACTCTAGCTTATAAAAATGTCACTTCAATGGTAACCACATAGAGGGGCTTTGTAGTCATAATTGACTGCAATTGAGATCCTCATAGATTATTCCTTGCACTTAAGCAAATGCTGTTTAACAGGCTTAATTCCCACTTCAATGCAACCCTTCAGTGGAACCATTTCACTTGTTATGTTTCCAATAGAATTTTTGGAGTTTTCAAGGGAATGTGCCTAAGTTTTTCCTTATATACAGTTTCTGGCACCAGCGAGACTGCTATCCCAATGTCAACTTCCATCCTTACTGGCTGTCCATCCAGTGGAGCAACCCGGTATCTATTCATACCATCAGCAATAGCTAGCACATTCAATGATAACTCGTTCTCAAGACTGAGAGTTGCTTCATTTCTGCACAGCGTGAATATTTCTTCTGTTTACATGCTGTTTTGGCTTGTTCTGACTTCTTATTTTTACTTGTAGCTTGTGTTTTATTCCAGCAGGCGCACTGTATCTTCACTTTTTCTATAGCTTCTGCATCTATGTTCTCATACCAGCATCCATGCAACTGAATGCCCTGGCTTTGCCTATCCATGAGATTTACGAGTTTCAAGACTCTTGGGTGTTAATTCAGATGATATACTGTGTATTCAATTTTCACAAACACACTTGTTGAGCTTCTTTTGCAGCCATTTCCATTGAAACAGTAATTTTCATGGCCTTTTTAAGAGTAAGGCTACTCTCGCTTAGTAAATATTTCCATTGCTTTACTTTGCAGGCCACAGACAAATCTGTCCTGAATTATGTCATTCAGCATATCACCAAACACTCAGTACTCTGCAAGTCTTTATAACACAGTCACAAATTACGCAATTGACTCCCCCTCTCAATTTCTTTTATGAAATCTAAAGCTCTCTGCAATCATCAAAAGTTTTGGTGAAAAATATGTTCGTGAAATGTCTATGACTTTTCATACTATATTTCTGAGGAGACCAAGGCTGGAATTCTCTAACATGGCTGATATTCTCCATTCCTGCTGCAGTGAATGGAGATTTGGCTAAGTACCAAATTCTCTGTTCTCGCTGACAGTGGTAATGCGGCAAAATATTCAAAATGCTCAATATATGAGCTCTATCACTCCACGTTTTCATCAAAAGATCCCATGACACCGATAACTCTCACCATCTTCTTACGAGTAGAGGTTCCCCATATGCACACTTGGCAGCACATTTTCAGCAGCCAATGATGACATGGCAGGTATAAGGCGCGTTGATCTGTGTGAACACTGCATCTAGCTTCAGACGCTTTGTGATGGGGTTTGCTATGGAGGAGTCTGAGGGAGAGGAAGGTGAGGGGTTCGAGTGTTTGAACGTTTCAGACATTTAATGTGAGATGTTAGTGATTAAGGATGGAAGTGATTTCGGGGCACGCAGATATTCACCTTTGTAGCTCAGAGGAGGTTATCCATCTTCTTGTGGCATTGAAGTTCAGTCCTCCTAACTGTTGTAGCTTATTGCCTCTGCCACTGCATCCCAAGCTTCTGCTACAACATAGGCAGGCAACCTCCTGCCAACTCTCGGAAATCAGCTGGGATCTAGGAAAATTTCGGCTGTGTATCACTGCAGGACAGCAATTGATATCAATAATGTCAGTTGATAACTATCATTTGACATTGCAAGCATGGTTTTGTGTGAAAATGATAGCTGGTGAAAGTGGTCAGTTCTGAGAAAAAATAAAATAGATGATTTGTTGTGAATACAAGTGGTATCAAAATGATAAGTATTTGAAAACAGTTGACATGAAATAATGGCAAAATGATTGCAAATGAGAGCAGTTGACATCAAATGAAATCTGTTGCAAGTAAATGATATGAAGAATTTTGGGTTAAGGTTAACTACTTAGATGAACATTTCCTAAAAGATTCTGGCTTAAGTGAACTCAAAGCTATACTCCCTTTTGATGGCAACAGTCCTTGTAGATGTTTAATCTATAGAAATTTCCAGTAATATTGCCGCATGATGCACTGCTGCTTGAGGGGAAATCTTAAAGGTTTCTGCTGTCTGAGGGTAGCAACAAAACTGTTGGTCATAGGTCTGGCTTCAGCATACACTGTCAAGATCTCATAGCCAGCCACAAAAGATTAAATTGACCGACCTTTTTATTACTTTAAAGCTATATTTATAAAGTCAACAGCAAATGGATTGCAACATTTCAAGAAGGCATCCCACCACTACCTTCTCAAAGGTAACTAACGCCCATGTCCCACAAATGAATTCAATTAACTTATTATTTTGCCTCAAATTAATGATCTTCCAATTGAATATGTTCCTTTTGGAATCCAATAATCAACTTTAAAATCTCCTCTCTTATCTATCCAATGAAAATTCCTGACAAAGCTGCTTCCCTGACCTCCTTTGTCATTTCATTTGTTGAGAATGAGGATCTTAGTTTCAGATTGAATTCCTTCATATTGCATCCTAATGAAGAATTTTATCATGGGTGATTTTCACAGTAACTTCATTGCAGTGTTAATGTAAGCCAACTTGTGACATTAATAAATAAACTTAAACTTACAGTTACTGCTTCCTAAAGGATCCTGTACAATAAGATTATTAATTAAAACATTTCTTATTGCATAATACCGTAACTAGGATAGGTTGGTTCCTAGTCTAGAAAAAAAATCAGATGTGCTCCAGGAATTAATCCACTATTAATTATAGCACTATTATTGCTTATTTGGTTTGCCCAGTCTACATGCTGATTAAGATCACCCATGATTATTATAGCACCCTTGTTGCATGCATCTTTAATTAGACGTTTAATGCTGACGTCTATCTTCCCACTACTGTTTGGACGCCTATGGACAATTCCCACTAATTTTTCCACCCCTTTTACCTACTTGACTTCACCCAGGCTAATTCTATAATCTAGATTTTCTGAGCCAACAAGCATTCTCAACTGCACTGACTTCATCCTTCACTAACAACAGTAGACCACTTCCTTTTCTCTTTTGTATGTCCTTCCTAAATATTGAATACGTTTGGATATTTAGTTTTCAGTCTTGGTCACCCTGCAGCCATGGAGTTTCATAATCCCCATCCTATTATACCCATTTTATCTATTTGTGAATGCTCCTTGCAATCAGATATAGTGCCTTTAGATTTATCTTTTTAACATTTTTACACACCTTTTTTTTGTACTATGGACCTATTTGTTTCATCTGCCTTTCACTTTTGCTTTCTATTTTTCTGCCTTCATTTCTATTCTTATTTTCTTTTTTATAGTATTTTCCAAAGTGTAGTTGCACCGATAGTTCTGAATCAATACTTCACATTCTACTGTTTTTACTCAGTGCACGGGTACTGGATTCCTGAATGTCAGGCAGTGCAAGATCTATGAGACTGATCATCTAAGCAAACCATGTATCTATACGGGAGCTAATGTCAGATTATCATATTTCTCCACATGTGCAGTCTGACCTGCTGAGTATTTCCAATGTTTTCTTTTTATTCTGTATGTCCCTGTGTATTATTAATTTAGAAAACATGACTTGAGGAATAACTTGATCTCAAGAATATGTTTCCAGGACATATAGAGAAAAATTGTGAAGAAAAAAGAACCTATTCGTCTGAGTTTTTGTACATCATATATTGACAGTGCTTTAATGCAAATATCATGTTAGGGCAGCAATTTCAGAAATATTTCCAGCATCCACTGTGCTTCTGTCAGTTCAGAAATACTGTGTGTTTGTTTCTTTTTAATTATCTCAAGAACTGCACTTAAGTTTGTGGCTGAGAACATTTGAGCTTTCCATGATGCAAGCTTTTACAAGTTTTAAAAACAGGCTCATAAATCATACAGTAACTGTTTTTCCAAATCTGTCCTTTCACCTTTCCTGATTTGCCAGCAGTAAGGGAATTGTAACTGCAGATTGGAAGTTGATCCACAGCTACCAGCCAGAAATACTTCTGTATGTTGAGAGGTGTGTATCTTCTTGTTTGGTCAAATTTTCCACACTTAAGTGTGAATGCAGTCCCTTAAACTATCAGCTTTATACTTGGAAACATAGAAGATTTATAGCACAGAAAGATCCATGCTTGCATTATTCCTCTTCAAGAAATTTCAGGGTGTGGCTGTGTTTACCGGGTCCATGTCTATTGCCCATCCCTATTTCTTTGACAAGATGGTAGTGGGCTGTTACCTTGAAGTGCTGTAGTCCTTTTCATGTACTGTGATTATTCTGAAGGGCATCAGTTGTTATGCAGCTAATATCATAGCTATTTTGTGTACGTCAAAATCTCTACAAAAAATAATAACGTTTTATGTTTTGGGGGGGCGTTTCACTAGGACATCAGAAGCTTGTTCTAACCTACAAAGTGCACCGTGGAATCTATTAACAGCCCTGATAGGCAGGCATGATCTCAGTTTAATGTCTAATTCAAAAGCAGTGCTGTCTTTTTATGTCAACCTACATTGTGATAGAACTCAAAAAAAAATGCAAAAACATAGAGGCCTGGGGCTATATAAAATCTTTCAAAGTGGTAGAACAAGTTGGTAAAACAGTTAACACTCATATGAGATTTTGGGTTTTTATAAATTCATTCCAATATGTAGCCAGTGCCCCTTAGAACATAGAACATTACAGCGCGGTACAGGTCCTTCGGCCCTCGATGTTGCGCTGACCAGTGGAACGAATCTTATGACTTTCTAACCTAAACTATTCCAATGTTATCCATATGCCTATCCATTGACATTTGAACGCCCTTAAAGTTGGCGCATCCACAACTGCTGCAGGCAGGGCATTCCATGCCCTTACTACCCTCTGAGTAAAGAACCTACCTCTTACATCTGTCCTATAATTACTATCCCTCAATTTAAAACTATATCCCCTCGTGTTAGCCATCACCAAATGTGGAAAAAGGCTCTCACTGTCCACCCTATCTAACTCTGATTATCTTGTATGCCTCAATTAGGTCACCTCTTAACCTTCTTGTCTCTAACGAAAATAACCTCAAGTCCCTCAGCTTTTCCTCGTAAGACTTTCCCATCGCACCAGGCAACATCCTGGTAAACCTCCTGTGCACTCTTTCCAATGCTTCCATATCTTTCTTATAATGCGGCGACCAAAACTATACGCAATACTCCAAGTGCGGCCGCACCAGAGTTTTGTACAGTTGTAACATAACATCTCGGCTCCGAAATTAAATCGCTTTACCAATAAATGCTAACACACTGTACGCCTTCTTAACAACCCTGTCAATCTGGGTGCCAAACTATGTGCACAGAAACACTGTGGGGGCAGGAAGGGTTCCTGTCCTGCCTGCCACAGGAGTTGGAGTAGGGGGACCATGCAAAGGACCATTGATCTCGGACAGGAATTTCCGGTTTTCGACAAGCACAGCCGGAAAATTCCGCCCTGTGTCTCCTGCCAATGCAATATGGCTGTCTGTGCATGTGCACGGTCCACATAGGCTCCACTCTGCTGCACCTAACCTATCAATTATTCTATAAGATTGTGCCCAAAAAAGCAGGAAATATATGCAGGTCCTGACATTTTTAATATAACTGTTGATGAATAGCCAAAAAATGATTAATTACATTTCCACTAATGGTGTAAAAAGTGTACAAAAAATAGTATCGTGCATTCAAATGAACAGGCCATGAAAAATGAAAATGTTTTGAGGAGATATTGGATGTAAACTTTGTTTGCAAAACTAGCATTTACTGCCAATCCCAATCTTGGGATAAGGGCCAAACGTGGGCACTGGAGACTAGGTGGGAGTGGTTGGGCTGAAAAGCCTGTTCAGTGCTGTATTGCTCCATGACTCTGAGTCTGTGTTCTCAGCTGGAGTATTGGATTGAATCGAATTTTTTGAAAAGGATATTAGCATATTGGAAAAAGGATTGAGGAGATTTACTTGAATAATATCAGGGTTGAGGGACTTTAATTTGGTAGAGAAAATGGAAAATCTGCAAATATTCTTAAGAGCAGAGAAGGTTAGTGGGAGACGAGATAGAAGATTTCAAACACTTCGATAAAGCAAACAAATTCTTTTGCTTCCAGCAAAAGAACCAAAGATCAGTGGCAGGAAAACAAATAACACTATGAATTATGGAGATGGGAATGTACTGCCTGAAAGAGTGGTGGAACCAGATTTTACAAAGGAAATAATGAAAGCACTGGCACAGTCACGATGGCCTGAATGACCATCACCTATCCTGTATCATTCCACATTTGTGTCATCAATTTCTAGGATGGGACTGGGAGCTATTGCTTGGTGAATCTGAGGAAAGATTTCTTCCTGCTCTCTCATACTGATGGATAAGGTTTCGTCCAGCAGTTTGACTTTAGCTTAGCAAATGGAAGAATACAAGAAAGGCAACAGACCCATGCAGTGTTGTATACTGTTGGATATAGTGCCTAGGGAGGAAATTGTGGGTCCCCTAGCAGAGATATTTGAATCATCAATAGTAATGAGTGAGGTGCCTGAAGATTGGAGGGTGACAAATGTTGTGCCTTTATTTAAAAAGGGCTTCAGGGAAAATGGCCTGGTAGGTTTGGATATGATCGGCGCAACTTGTGGGCCGAAGGGCCTGTTTTGTGCTGTAGTGTTCTATTGGTCAGTGAGTCTTACATCTGTGGTGAGTAAGTTGTTGGAAGGTATTTTGAGAGCCAGGATCTACAGGCATTTAGAGACACAAAGACTGATTAGGGACAGTTAGCATGGTTTTGTGAATGGAAAATCGTGTCTCACAAATTTGATTGAGTTTTTTGAAGGGGTAACTAAGAAGGTAGATGAAGCAGTGCAGTTGATGTTGTCTACATAGACTTTAACAAGGCCTTTGAAGAGATACTGCATGGTAGGCTGTTGCATAAGGTTAAGTCTCACAGTATACAGGGTAAGGTATCTAAATAGATACAAAATTAACTTCTTGATAGAAGCCAGAGAGTAGATGTAGAGGATTGTTTTTCAAAGTGGAGGCCTGTGACCAGCAGTATGCCTCAGGGATCAGTGCTGGGCCCACTGTTATTTCTCATTTATATTAATGATTTGAATGAAAATATAGAAGGCATGGTGAATAGGTTAGATTGGTGGCGTAGTGGATAGTGAGAAAAGTTATCTCTGATTGCAATGGTATCTTGACTAATTGGGCCAATGGGCTGACGAATAGCAGAAGGAGTTTAATTTAGACAAATGTGAGGTGATGCATTTTGGTAGATTGAACCGGGGTAGGATTTATTCAGTTAGTGGTAGGGTGTTGGGGAGAATCACAGAACAAAGAGATCTAGGGTTATATGTCCATATTTCTTTGAAAGTTGGGTCACAGGTAGACAGAATGGTGAAGAAGGCATTCAGCATGCTTGGTTTCATTGATTAGAACATTGAATATAGGAGTTATTGAAGTTGTACAAGACATTGGTAAGACCACAGCTGAAATACAGTGTACAGTCTGGTCACCCTATAATAGAAAAGGATATTATTAAATTAGAAAGAGTGCAGAAAAGATTCATTAGGATTCTACCGGAACTTGATGGATTGAGTTATAAGGAGAAGCTGGATAGACTGGGACTTCTTTCTCTGGAGCATAGGAGGCTGAGAGGCGATCTTATAGAGGTCTATAAAATAATGAGGGGCACAGATCAGCTAGAGAGTCAATATCCTTTCCTAAAAGTAGGCGAGTCTAGAACTAGAGGGCGTAGGTTTAAAGTGATAGGAGAGAGATACAAAAGTGTCCAGAGGGCAAATTTTTCACATAGAGGGTGGTGAGTGCCTGGAATAAACTGGCAGAGGTGGGTATAATTTTGTTTTTAAAAAAGCATTTAGACAGTTACATGGGTTAGATGGGTATTGAGGGATATGGGCCAAATGCTGGCAATTGGGATTAACTTAGGGATTTTAAAAAAAAGCGGCATGGACAAGTTGGGCTGAAGGTCCTGTTTCCATGCTGTAAACCTCTATGACTCTATAAGACATTAAGATGTAGGAGCTGGCATAGATTATTTGGCCTGTCGAGTTTGCTCCGTTATTCAGTGATATCATGACTCCACTTTCCTGCCTTATCCCCATAAGCCTTGGTTCCTTTACCTATTAAAAATCTGTCTGTTTCATCCTTGAACATACCTCCCAACTCAGCCTCCACAGCTCTCTGGGAAGAATTAATTATCCACCCCCCCACCCTTTTCCATTTCAATAATATTCAGCTCCTTTATTCTTCCTACTAAATTTCATAACTTCACAATTACCTACGTTATATCCCATCTGCTCAGTTTTTTGCTCACTCACTTAACCTCTATGGATTCTTTGTGTCATATTCAGCATTTGCTTTATCACTCATTTTATGTCATCTGCAAACTTGGCAGTAGTACATTCATTGCTCTCATCAAGTCATTAATATATATTGTGAATAATTGTGGCTCCAGCTGATCCCTCTGGCACTCCACATGTTATCATCTTGAAAATATCCCTCTTATCCCAACTCTGTTTTCTATCAGTTGGCCAATACTGTATTCATGTTAAAATGCTACCCCTAACATCATGGTTTTTTTTGTCTCATCAGTAGCCTTTTGTGCAGTACTTTATCAAAAACATTTTGAAATTCAAGTATATTACATCTATTGGCCTCCTTTATCTATCCTACTCATTACTATCTAAAAGAAATCCAATAAATTTGTCAAGCATGATTTCCCCTCTATGAAGCCATGCTGATTCTGCTTGATTTTATTATCATTTCTAAATGCTCTGCTATTACATCCTTTATTTTGGACTCAAATATCGTACGGACACGTGATCAGCCTTCAAATAATGTTCTATGATCAGTGGCCAGCTTTTAGTTTAAAACAAAAATCTTCTGTCAGATTTGAGCTTGCTCAAATTTTAGTGTAGCTTTATTTTGATCTTCAATGCCTCCCAGTTAAGTGACAGCTCAATTCTGAAATTCTCATCCATGTTCTGAAATTTTTCTATGGCCTCATCCTCATCCCTATTCCTGCAATATACTTAAATAGAAGGCAGTACATCATAAGTCTCTGGGATGACAGTGTTGTCTAATGATGAGAGACTGAATACATTAGGTCTATATTTTCTAGAGTTTAGAAAAGTGAGAGCTGATCTCATTACGACATTCAAGATTCTGAAGGATTCTTAACTTCCTAACCAACAAACTGCAAACAGACCACAACACCGATGCCCCACAAGGCTGTCCTCAGTCCCTTGCACATTGCTTATATATTTATTATTGCGTGGCCAAATTCTGCTCCAACTCCATTTTCAAGTTTGCTAATGACATCACTGTAGTGGTTTGGATCTCAAACAATGATGAGACGCATATAGGAAAGAGATAGCGAATCCAGCGCACTGGTGCAATGACAATAATCTCCTTCAATCTCAATAAAATGAAGTAGCTAGTCATCGACTTTAGGGAGCGTAATGGAGGCCATGCCCCTATCTACATTAATGGTAGTGAAGTAGAAATGGCCAGGAGCTTCAAGTTTCTAGGTGTTACGATCACCAACAATCTGTTCTCATCTCTCCATGCTGAACTATAGTTAAGAAAGTCTACCAATGCCTCTGTTTTTTCGGAAGGTGAAGGAAATTCAGCATGTCTGCTACAATGCTCATCAATTTTTGCAAATGAATTATAGAAAGCGTGCTTTCTGGTTGTATCACAGCTTGTTATGCCTCCTGCTGTGGCCAAGACAGCACCAAACTACAAAAGGTTGTGAACATAGCCCAATCCATCACGCAAACCCATCCATAGACTCTGTCTATACTTGCCTCTGCCTCGAGAAAACAGCCAGATTAATCAAGGATCCTGTGCACCCCAGGCATGTTCTCTTCCACCTTTCACATCGGAAAAAGATACAAGAGTCTGAAAGCATATACCAACAGATACAAGAGTGGCTTCTTTCCTGCTGCCATCCGGCCTTTGGCAGTATGGAAAGAGATAGAGAACCCAACGTACTGATGCAATGACAATAAGTGCTCTTTCAATTTCAATAACATGAAGGAGCTAGTCATCGACTTGACCTCATGTCAAGCTGATTTTTCTCTTCATCCTATCCGTAACTGCAAACATTATGTCCTGGCCCTATTCTTTTCTTCTCTCCTATGTATTCTATGAATGGTATGTTTTGACTGTATAACATGCAAGAAACAACATTTTCACAGTATCCCAATACATGTGACAATCAGAAATCAAATTTGAGACGTTGTTTCCTTTGGCTGGGAAATCTAAAACAAGTAGAGTCTCAGGATAAGGGGCTGACTATTTAGAACTGAGATGAGAAATGCCTTCACTCTGGAATTCCCTACTCAAGAAGGTTATGGCTGCATTATCGTTGATATATTTAAGACTGAGGTAGAATTTTTAGTGTCTCAAGGAATCCTCAAGATTGGACTTATGCCAAATGAGTGTAACCAGGTTCAAATTAAATCTTCGTACAGGAAATGAAGTAAAGATTGGGAAATACAAATGGGATTGAGGGATAAGATTGAGTTTAAAAAAAATCTTCCAACACCAATTAATTTGTGAAGGAATGAATTTTCAGAGCTTAAAATGTTATTTGGCAATGATTATCATTTATGTCAATTAAAATTCACTTATCCCCGAATGACTTTCTGCCATCTTTAGTAGGGAACTAGTGGATAAGGTACTAGAAGCTCATGCTATTGCATTGATTTCAGTGCCAAATCTCTCAGCAAAGACTGTGACAGCATGTCCTGTGGAGTAGAGTATCTCTGATAGCTGCTGCTTGAATTCCATGCCATATGTGGACTCTCAGTGAAAACTGGGGTCAACCAAGGTTATGTCTTTGAGCTGATCATCTTCTCCATTTTCCCTATTGTAAGATTGTACCTTACCTCCAGCAAATTACCCAGAGGCATAGAGATAATCTACAGAACCAATGGGATATTGTTCAACCTATGCCGGTAACATTCAGTCATAGAATTTCAGTATGCAGATGATGCTTGTGTGCACAGTGTGTGTTTTTAACACATTTTTCAGCAAGATTGGCCCAATGCCAAACGTTTTCTGCTCTTTTAGAATAAAGGGAGTGATTGCTAAACAATTTAAAAACAGTTTCATAAAGCACGTCAATACTGCTGTGTATGGAAAGCTCACAATGTGTGAAGGACTGCGGATTTCAAACTGGCTGGATGCCTCGGTGCTATGCAGTTCTTAGGAAAGAATGTCAACAATGCAGTAGAAAGAATAGACAATAATATGGGACAAAAATAGAGCATGGACTTGCTCTGTTGTGTAAAGCCATAAATTATGCAATGCTTGCAGATTGCCTGACATTTTGACTCAACTCTTTGACAACACTTTTATCAAGGTAACTACTTTTAAAATTGAATTAACAGGAATGCTGGAATTACACAATGGTCTGGCGGAATCTGAGCTGGTCAGTCCGTCTAATTCGAGTTCTAATCTATTTTTTCTGATACTAGCCAACTCACTGTATATTTCTAGCATTTTCTTTTCATCTTTTCAGTATCTTTTTGCAACTGAGCCACCTCTGATACCTTTACTTAACCATGCCTTGACTGTTTAAATCTCCTTTTTTAAAAATAAAATGAGACTGAGACTTTGTCTGGATTAGTGAGAAAAATTAAAGAAATATTTAAGAGCAAAACCCATCATCTTGGCCACTGTCACAAGTGCTGCTGTCTCTATTCCACTCCTCAACTAAATTTGGAACTTACCTCTCCTTGAATCTGTTTTTATTTTTTGATTTCCTTGGTTTGTCCCAATACAGCCCCTTCCCCCACAGGGCCATCTGTCCCTTGTTCTTCAGCTTTGCTTTCACTGAGTACGAATTTTTGTTCTCCTATTCACAATTTGCTATCCTCTTTTTATGCCATTATCAGTACTTTTTTCATTCTAAATGCCACCATAAACACCCATGACATCTTTGTCAATTTCTTCTTAGCTTTGACATATCCCTACCTTCTATTTTAACCTACCTACCTGCATCCGCTCCAACTATATAATTTATTACATTTTTATTCTTCTTCAGTTCTGACAAAGTGTCATATGAATGTGAAAAGTGAATTCTCTCTCCACAGGTGGTGCAGCATTTTCTGTTTTTGTTTTAGAGTCAAAGCCACAGAGTCCTACAGCACAGAAAAGGCCTTTCAGTCCATCGAATCTGGGCCAACCATAACTACACTGAAGTGCTGTTAATCCCATGTTTCAGCACTTGTAGCACAACCTTCGATATTATAATGTTTCTAGTGTTCATCCAAAGACTTTTTAAAGGTTGAAAGTTTTCCCACTTCCACCACCTTCCAAGCAGTGCATTCCAGGTTGTTACCACCTCTGAGTAAAAAACATTTTTCTCAAATCTCTGTGAATCTCACGCTCCTTATCAAATTTGTAAGATATGCTTTCCCTATAATAAAGTCATGCTGACTATCCCTAATTAATCCATGCCTTTCCAAGTGGAGATTAATTCTCTCCTTCAGAATTTCAGTCTCAGAAGAACCAGACTATTTTGAGCCTTGCCATCATTTTCCACTCTGAACAGAACTTTCTGCCTATTATAGGAGTCAACTGAGACTCAATTGGTCACATACTTGCCTATGAATCAGAAAATCATGGATTCAGGTCCCACTCCAGAGATTTGAACGCATAACCCTGACTGCCATTCTTGTGGGAGTGCAGCACTGTCGGAGATGCATTAATTGTGGTAAACATCAAAGATTATTTATGAAGTAATGGACTTAACAGGAAGTATTTCCTGTTGATTTAACACTGGAGAAGAGGTATAAAATGGATTCATTGTGAGTGCTTTGACTGCCTTGTTCAGTGGAGTTTCAGTAGATGGTAGAAAATCATAGAAACTTAGAAAATAGATGCAGGGGTAGGCCATTTGGCTCTTTGAGCCCGCATCACTATTCAATATGATCATGGCTGATCGTGCATTTTCAATACGCCATTCCCGCTTTCTCTCCAAGCCCTTGATTCCTTTAGCCACAAGGGCTCTCTCTTGAACACAGAAAGCAGCTTTCTGTGGTAGAGAATTCCACAGGTTCACAACTCTCTGAGTGAAGAAGTTTTTCCTCATCTCAGTTCTGAATAGCTTATCCCTTATTCTTAAACTGTGACCTGTAGTTCTGGACTTACCCAACATCAGGAACACTCTTCCCACATTTAGCCTGTCCAGTTCAATCAGGATTTTGTATGTTTCTATGTCTCTGATTCTTTTTTTCAATATATAAAAGGTGAGAGAGAGGCAAAAATAGACATTGCGCCACTGGAAAATAAGGCTGGAGAAGTAATAATAGGAAACAAAGAAATGACAGAGGAACTGATAATTATTTTGCATCAGTCTTCATGGTGGAAGACACCAATAAGATACGAAAGCTCCAGGAGGATTAGGGAGCACAGGTGAATGGAGTGGCTGTCACTCAGGAGAAGGTTCTGGGGAAACAGGTCTGAAGGTGAAAAAGTCACCTGGACCGAATGGACTGACCTCAGGGTTCTAAAAGAAATAGCTGAGGAAATTGTGACGGCATTGATGGTGATCTTTCAGGAATGACCAGAGGCAGAGTGGGTCCCAGAAGACTAGAAAGTTGCTAATATAACATCGCTGTTTAAGAAGGGAGGGAGGCAGCAGACGGGAAATTGTATGCCGGTTTGCCTGACTTCAGTCGTTGGTGAGATTTTAGAGACCATTATTAAAAATGAGATCATAGAGTCTATGATTCTGTGAGTACTTGGAAGTGCATGATAAAGTAGGACTGAGTCAGCATGGCCTTGTCAAGGGGAGGTCATGTCTGACAAATCTGTTAGTTCTTTGAGAAGGAAACAAAGAAGCTAGATAAAGGAGAACCAGTGGATGTGATTTATTTATAATTCCAAAAGGCCTTTGACAAGGTGCCTTACAGGAGACCGTTAAATAAGTTAAGAGCCCTTGGTGTTAAGGGTAAGGACCTGGCATGGATAGAGGATTAGCTGACTGGCAGAAGGCAGAGAGTGGGAACAAAGGCGTCTTTTTCAAAATGGTAGCTGGTGACTAGTAGTGTGCCTCAAGGATCTGTGCTGGCACCACAACTTTTCACAATGTACATTAACAATCTGGAAGATTGAACTGAAGGCACTTTGCTAAGTTTGCAGATGATACAAAGATATGTAAAGGGACAGGTAGTATTGAGGAAGCAGGGGGACTGCAGAAGGACTTGGACAGGTTAGGAGAATGGGCAAAGAAGTGGCAGACGGAATATAATGTGGAAAAGTGTGAGGTTCTATACTTTGGAAGGAGGAATGGAGGCATAGACTATTTTCTGAATGGGAAAATGCTTAGGAAATCAGAAACACAAAGGGATTTGGGAGTCATTGTTCAAGATTCCCTAAAGGGAATGTGCAAGTTCAGTTGGCAGTTAGGAAGGCAAATGCAATATTAGCATTCATGTCGAGAGCGCAGGGATGTACTTCTGAGGCTGTACAAGGCTCTAGTCAGATCCTATTTGGAGTATTGTGAGCAGTTCTGGACCCCATATGGATGGATGTGCTGGCCTTGGAAAGGGTCCAGAGAAGATTGTGCACACAGTACTCCAGCTTCGGCCTCACCAGCACCCTATATAGCTGCAACAGAACCTCCCTACTTTTATATTCTATCCCCCTAGCTATAAAGGCCAACATTGCATTCGCCTTCTTAATCACCTGCGTACTGTGTTTTTGCAATTCGTCCCTCTGCATCGTCGCATGCTGCAGCTTTTCTCCATTTAAGTAGTAGTCCTTCCTACCATTATTCCTACCAAAGTGGATAATCTCACACTTGCTAACATTATACTCCATCTGCCAAGTCCTCGCCCACTCACTCAACCTATCCAGATCTCTCTGCAGGCTTTCCACACCTTCCATGCAATTAGCTTTCCACTCATCTTCGTGTATAAGATAATGAAGGGGATGGATAGGTAGAGGTTAAGAGACTCTTCTCGCTTAGCAAAGATAGCAGGACTAGAGGGCACAGCCTCAAGATTACGGGTGAGGCGGTTCGGATCGGAGTTGCGGAGGGGTTTCTTCAGGCAAAGGGTGGTGAATCTTTGGAATTCTCTGCCTGATGAGGTGGTGAAGGCTTCTTCGCTGAATATGTTCAAGTCAAGAGTGGATAGGTTTTTAATTGACAAGGGAATTAAGGGTTACAGGAGAAAGCGGGAAAATGGTACTGAACCACTACAGGACAGCCATGATTTTATTGAATGGGCGGGGCAGGCTCGAGGGGCTGTGTGGCCTACTCCTGCTCCTATTTCTTATGTCCTTAAGGTTCACAAGAATGATCCCAGAAATGAAGAACTTGTCATACGGGGAATGGTTGAGAACTCTGGATCTGCACTCAGAATTTAGAAGGACGAGGGGGGATCTTATTGAAAATTACAGGGTAGTGAAAGGCTTGAATATTTGGCTGTGGAGAGGATGTTTCCACTAGTGGGGAAAACTAGAATCCGAGGGCACAACCTCAAGTATAAAGGGATAAAGAAACAATCCTTTAAAACACAGATGAGGAGGACTTTCTTCAGCCAGAGAATGGTGACCTATAGAACTCTTTGCCATAGAAGGCTGTGGAGGCCAGGTCATTGAGTGTCTTTAAGACAAAATTGGATATGTTCTTGATTAATAAGGGAATCAGGGGTTATGGGGAAAAGGCAGGAGAATGGGGATGAGAAAAATGTCAGACATGCTTGAATGATGGAGCAGACTCAATGGGCTGAGTGGCCAAATTCTGCTCCTATGTCTTATTCTCCTTATGGTCTTACTCTTCTAAATTCCAGTGAGTTCAAGCTCAGTTGAACCAGTCTCTCAATGTCAGTCTTGCCATTCCAAGAATCTGTCTGCCGAACCTTCACTGGATTCCCTCAATGGCAAGAATGTCCTCCTTCAAACTAAGAGACCAAAACTGCACACAGTACTCAAAGCGTGGCCTCACCAAGAGCCTGTATAACTGCAGCAAGGCATCCTTACTCCTATATTGAAATCTTCTTGCTATGAAGGTCAGCATGTCAATAGCTTCCCTCACCGCCTGCTATAACTGCATGCCAACTTTCAGTGACTATTCCACCATGACACCCAGGTCATTTTGCACTTCCCCTTTTCCTAAACTGCTACATTCAGACAATAATCTTCCTTCCTGTTTTTGCCTACTCAACCAGCTTGCCCATGTCACCCTTCAGCTTCTTATCATTCTCCTCACAGCACACTCTGCCACCCAGCTTAATGTCATCCGCAAATCTGGAAATATTGCATTGAATTTCTTCATCCAAATCATTCATGTATATTGTGCATGGCTGGGATCCCAGAACTGAACCCTGCAGTAATCCACTAGTCACTGAAAAGGACTCATTTATTCCCACTCTCTGCTTCCTGATTACCAACCAGTTCTCTATCCATGTCAATATATTACCCCCAATATTATGAGCTTTAATTTTGCTCACTAATCTCTTGTGTAGAATCTTGTCAAAAGTCTTTTGCAAGTCTAGATACACAACGTCCACTGGCTCATCTTTATCTACTCTACTGGTGACATCCTCAAAATATTCCAGCACAAGTTCCTTTTATTGAATGCATGCTGACTTGGACTGATACTGTCACCACTTTCCAAATGCTCAGTTATTATATCCTTAATAATTGACTCCAGCATTTTCCCCACCACTGATGTCAGGCTAACCAGACTATAATTGCCAGTTTTCTCTCTCCTTTTTAAAAAGTGGGGTTTCATTAATTAATCTCCAATCCACTAGAAATCTTTCAAAATCTATAGCATGCTGGAAAATGATCACCAGTGCATCCGCTATTTCTAGGGCCACTTCTGGGATGCAGGGTATAAGACCCTGCAGTTTTGTCAGGTTTTAATCCCATCAATTTAACCAGTACAATTTCCTGATTTATAAGGATTTCCTTCAGATCCTCCTTCATGCTAGATCCTCTTCTTCCCTCGTATTTCTGGAAGGTTATTCTGGAAGGATCTTGCACCAAAAGGTTGCTAATTAATTCTCTCTCATTACACAATACCCAATCTAGGATGCCGTAGTCTCTGGTAGGTTCCTTGATTTGATTTATTATTGTCACATGTATTGGTATTTGCTTTTTCCACGCTATACAGACAAAGCATACCATTCATAGAGAAGGAAATGAGACCATGTAGAATGTTGTGTTATAATCATAGCTAGGGTGCAGAGAAAGATCAACTTAGTGTGAGGTAGGTCCATTCAAAAGTCCGATGGCAACAGGGAAGAAGCTGTTCTTGAGTCAGTTTGTATGTGACCTCAAAGCTTTGTATCTTTTTCCTGATGGAATAACTTGGAAGAGAAAATATTTGGGTTGCATGGGCTCCTGAATTATGCTGGCTACTGTGCTGAGACAGTGGGAAATGCAAACAGAATCAATGGATGGGAGGTTGGTTTGTCTGATGGATTGGGCTACATTAGTTTCTTGTAGTCTTGGGCAGAGCAAGAGCCATACCAAGCATGATACAACCAGAAAGAATGCCTACTATGGTGCATCTGTAAAAGTTGGTGAGAGTCGTAGCTGACATGCCAAATTTCCTTAATCTTTTGAGAAAGTAAAGACATTGGTGGGCTTTCTTAATTATAGTGTTGGCATGGGGGGACGAGGACAGATTGTTGATAATCTGGACACCTAAAAACTTGAAGCTCTCAACCTTTTCTGCTTCGTCCCTCTTGATGTAGACAGGGCACGTATGGAGACATATTAGTCAAGAAAACCATCTCTTATATGTTCCAGGAAATCCTCCTCCATCGTATTGCTATAAGTTTGGTGGGTCCAATCAATATGCAGTTTGAAGTCATCCATGATAACTGCTATTCCCTTATTGCATGCGTTTCTGGTTTCCTGTTTGATGCCATCCCCAACCTCAGTACTACTGTTTGGTGGTCTGCACACAAATTGTGCTTTTTGTCTTTTGGTGTTCAGCAGCTCCACCCATACAGATTCCACATCGTCCAGGCTTATGTCCTTCCTTACTATTGCATTAACCTCCTTTTTAATCAGTAATGTTATCCGCCTCCCCCCTTTCCTTTCTGTCTATTTTTCCTGAACATTGAATCCCCCTGGATGTTGAATTCTCATCCCTAGTCACCCTAGAGTCAGGTCTCCGTGACCCCAATTATATCATATCAGTTAAGACTGTCTGCACAGCTAATTCATCCACCTTATTACAAATGTTCCTTGTATCGAGACACAACCTTCAGACTTGTTTTTTTGGCATTTATTGCCCTTTTAGAATTATGATGTTATGTGGCCCTTTTTAACTTTTGTCTGTGGTTTCTCTGCCTTCTATTTTTCCTTTTGCTTCTGTCCTCACTTTACCTCCTCCTGATTTCCTGTATCAGTTCCCATCCTCTGCCACGTTAGTTTAAACTCTCCCCAATAGCACTAGCAAACACAGTCCCTAGGAGAGTTAATTTTCCTTTATCTGGCAAATTAACAGGTCAGATTAAGCAACTGGTAATTTGTAAAAACTTCTATTGATCATTAAGGATCTATTAACTCCAGGATGTGCCTATTTAGAACTATTTCCCCACAGGAAGTACCTGAATAGTGGTCTAGCCACTTAAAGATATGATTTCTCCACATCTCTGTTCTCTGTAATTAGGCACAAACATGAAGGAATTTGAGATGTTTCACAACCTTTAAGGTGCTGCATAAGTTGCATATACAGCTGGTCATTAGTCTTAGCACTTGGATATTCTCAAAACTGTATAGAATCCAGTCTTGCATTTAGATAATAATTTGCCTTTGTATTTTTCCTAATAAAATGGATAACCATACACCTGTTCACCTTAAGCAAGGTACCTTGCCTTTGACAAAGTAGTGCATGGTAGGTTGTTGTTTGTAGGTTGTTCCAGTGGTGAGGGTTCGTCTTATGATGAGAGATTGAGAAGTTTACACTTCCTGAAGTTTCAGAGAATGAGAGATCTAATTGAGTGTACAAGATAATAAGTGGGGTTGACAAGTAGACGTGTTGGGGATGTTTCCTCTTGTAGTGCAATCTAGAACCAGAGGTCATCTAGAACAAGAGAACAAGAGGCAGATTTAAAACAGAGATGGGAAGAAATTACTTCTCTGAAAGAGTACTGAGTTTGTAGAATTCAGTACCCTAGAGCGTTGCGGATGCATGGTCGTTGAGTAAATTTAAGAAGGAGGTAAATAGCTTTTTAATTAGTAAGGGTTTGAAGGATTGTGGTGAACAGGCAAGAAAATGGAATTGAGGTAGAGATGAGATCAGCCGAGATTGTATTGAATAAATGAGCAAGCTTAAGCGTTTAAAGGGTTTAAACTACCTGCTCCTGCTCCTAGTTCTAGTTCTTGCATCAAAGCAAAGGATATCAAAATAATGTCTGAACTGTTGTAGAGATTCATAAAATTAATTGGATCAAGCCAAGGTTTCACCTCTCACTTGGTAACGTTGCATGGCTGAACAATGGCTGTAGTTCTTGTGGCTGAGGGAAGCAATAAGTGTTTCAGTTTGATGACCTGACTGAAGCACATTCAGTTTCATCCTGTTGTTGAGTTGGGTCCCAACTCAGGGTTCCCATTTGTAAGTAATGTTGTCCCGTTGCTTAAGAAGGGTAGCAAAGATAACCCAAGTAATTATGGGCCAGTGAGCTTGATGTTGAAATTGTTGGAGAAGATTCTTGGAGAGAGGATCAATATATATTTGGAACTGAATGTCTTATTAGCGACAGACAGCATGGTTTTTGTACGAGGGAGATCATGTATCACTAATTTGATAGAGTTTTTTGAGAAGGTGACAAAAATAATTGACAAGGGAGAGGCTGTGGATGTTAAGGACTTCAGTAAAGCAATTAACATGGCTCCCCTCCATGGCAGGCTGATACAAAAGGTTAAATCTTACAGGATTGACAATAAACTTGCTAGAAAGGTTCAGAACTGGCTTGGCCATAGAAGACAGAAGACGGTGTGGAAGGGTGTTTTTCTGAATGGAGGTCTGTAACTAGTCATGTTCTGCAGGGATCAGTTCTAAGACCTCTGTTGTTTGTAATATATATAAATGACTTGGAAGTAAACGTTACTGGTTTATTAGCAAGTTTGCAGATGATACGAAGATTGCTGGAATTGCAGATAGTGATGAAGATGAGCTGGAGAGTTGTAGGAGAAATGGCAGATGGAATTTAATCCGGACAAATATGAGGTGATGCATTTTGGTAGATGCATTTCAGATGGGAGCTATAAAATAAATGGCAGAACTATTAGGAGTATAAACACAGAGAGGGATAGAAATATAAAAATATAGAAGATAAGAGCAGGAGGAGCCATTTGGCCCTTCGAGCTTACTTTGCCATTCGTTACGATCATGGCTGATCATCCAACTCAATAGCCTAATCCTGCTTTCTCCCTATAATCTTTGATCCCATTTGCCCTAGGTGCTATATCCAGCTGCCTTCTGAATACATTCATTGTTTTGGCATCAATTACTTCCTGTGCTAATAATACCATAGGCTCACCGCTCTTTGGGTGAAGAAATGTCTCCTCAACTCTTCCTAAACAGTCTACCCTGAATCCTCAGGCTGTGACCCCACCATCAGGAACATCATCTTTGCATCTCCCCTATCTAGCTCTGTTAGAATTTTATAAGACTCTGAGATTCCCCGCTCATTCGTCTGAACTCCATGAAAACAATCGTAACCACGACAATTTCTCCTCATACATCAGTCCCGCCATCCCCAGAATCAAACTGGTAA
Source organism: Sphyrna mokarran (assembly GCA_024679065.1). Taxonomy (NCBI): domain Eukaryota; kingdom Metazoa; phylum Chordata; class Chondrichthyes; order Carcharhiniformes; family Carcharhinidae; genus Sphyrna; species Sphyrna mokarran. Next base: position 11,619,854 of record JAGIQG010000005.1, read on the forward strand.
ACTAGATCTGGGAATACAGGTCTACAGACTCTTAAAAGTGGCAACACAGGTGGAAAAGGTGGTGAAAAAAACATATGGCATGCTTGCCTTCATCAGTCACAACATCGCATATAAAAGTTGGCAGATTACGTTACTATTAAATAAAATGTTGGTTTGGCCACATTTGGAATACTGTCCGGTTCTGGTCACCACATTACCAGAAGGAGGGTTTGGAGAAGTACAAAAAAGGTTTCCTGGTATGGAGGGTATTAGCTATGTGGAGAGATTGAATAAACAGGGATTGTTTTCCTTGGAAAGAGATAAAAGTTTATAAAATTATGAGAGGTGCAGGTAAGGTGAACAGTTGAAAGATTTTTCCCATGGCGAAAATGACAATTAAAGGGGGCACAAGGTCAAGGTAAAGGGGGAAAAGTTCTGTGGAGAAGTCTGAGGGAAGTTATTTTGTACAGAGGGTAGTGGTTGCCTGGAATGCACTACCAAGTGAAGTGGTTGAGCCGATATTTAAGACTTATCATGGATAGATACATGAACATGTGGGGAATAGAGGGATACAGGCGGTTGGTCAAGACAGGACAGTGTGATTAGCGCAGGCTTGGTGGGCCCAAGGGCCTGTTTCTATGCTGTACTGTTTTTTGTTCTTTTTGTTCTTTGAACTAATTTTAAGGTTATAAGGTTGTTTTTTAAATGCATGTTTGCAATGCATTCCAAGCATTTCCAGACTGTGGGGTGGGATTCTACAATCCCCACCACTGTTTGCGATCTATCCACTACTCCATGCAGCTCAACCATCCACAGGGATCCTATGACTAGCGCTTAGATTGGATGAAAAGGATAAGGAAAAATAAAATTGGACGTGCTGGGGGATCGGGATGAAAAATGTAAGTTGGAGATGTCAGAGTCTGTGAGCAAGTTTAGGTCAAGAAGGATGGCTGATACTTGAATGGAGCTTGGTCAGTTATAGAATACAGGCAGCAGCATCTTTGAGTTGGTAGGTGGGAGACCTGCAAGGAGAGCATGTTGAGTTTGGGGTTAGGACAGTAGATAGGCTGGGGAAATGCAAGGAACAGACAAAGTTATGGAAGAGAGTAAAGTCACAGGAGTGGTGCTCAGCAGCCTTTGTGATAGAGAGAACATAAAACATTACAGCGCAGTACAGGCCCTTCGGCCCTTGATGTTGTGCCGACCAGTGGAACCAATCTAATGACCCTCTAACCTAAATTATTCCATATAAATACGACATTAAAAGCTCTGCTCCAGTTGGATAGGATGCTAAGGTTCTGAGAGCTTTGATTCTGCTTAAGACAATTCAGGCTAGAGAGAGGAGGTGGAATTGAGACAAGTATAAGGTTTGTAACAGGCTCCAAAACATTCTCGTTGATGGTTAGACTGCAAGAAATTACAAAAGTTCATGAAGGTAGCCCAATTCATCAAGCAAACCATCCTCTCATTTATTGACTCTGTCTGCACTTCCCGCTGCCTCAGCAAAGCGGCCAGCATAATTAAGGACATCATGCATCCCTTGTTGGGAAAAAGATACAAAAGTCTGAGGTCATGTACCAACCGATTCAAGAACAGCTTCTTCGCTGCTGCCATCAGACTTTTGAATGGACCTACCTTGCATTAAGTTGATCTTTCTGTGTGTCCTAGCTATGACTGTAACACTACATTTGGCACTCTCTCGTTTCCTACTTTATGAACAGTATGCCTTTTCTTTATAGCAACAAGAAACAGTAGTTTTCACTTGGAAACACGTGGCAATCATAAATCAAATCAAAAGTTGTATGGAGAATATTGTGATTCATGATTGGATGTTGAATGAGCAGTCTGACAATATGGAGAAAATTGGGGAGGGAATAGATGTATTGCTGCGTCTCATTCTTGTAAAACAGCGACTTGCATTTTGCATAGCACCTTTAGCAAAATAAAATGTTTCGAGGCTCTTTAAAATTGTTATGGGATAGCACAATGCTGCCCCATAGGGACCAGGCTCGATTTTGGCATTAGGTGACTGTCTGCATTGAGTTTGCACATTTTCCCCATGTCTGCTATTCCGCCAGATACTCCAGGTTTCCTCCCACAGTCCAAAGATATGGAGCTTGGATGAATTAGCAATGGTAAATATATTGGGTTATGGGATAATTGGGAGGGCCTGGGTAAGATGCTGTTTTGGAGATTTGGTGCAGACTCTAGGGGCCGAATGGCCTCTTCCTGCATTATAGCATTTCAGTCAATTCTATACACTAGTTATTATTAAAATGATGTGAAAGCTGGCCTCATTTGTGAATGATATTTTCAAAGGCAGCATGAAGAGAAGTCAGTGCTCGATTTTGAGTAATTCTGGTGTTGGTATGTGATAGCTAGAGATTCTGTTTTAATGAAAACACTGCCCCAAGAATCGACTTCTTTCATTAATTGAATTGGCTAACTGTTTCTCACATTTAATTATGTTTCTGTTGTTAAGTATATTATTGTTTCCAATATAAATTTTAAAATATAAAAACAAAAATATGCATGAGAATAGTTGTTCACCTTGTGCACCATTGAAGAGTTGATTAGAGACGTAGAAACCAAGAACTATTTGGATGACAATCTTGTACCTCCTAATTTAAAGCCCATGTGGTTAGTTTTGACTGAAATTTGTAACAGAAGTTGTAAAATGATTTTCCTAAAATAGAATCTTAATCATGCTGAAAGTAGGACTTCTCCATATTCAGTAATCTTTCAAATTATTACAATTACTTGTAGACATCATTGAAAGACTTGTATTACTACAGTGATGAGATACAACTTCAGAACGTTCAAAATGTTTTATAGTTAATAGAACAGAGTTTCCTAAACTTCATGAACTGTGGATCTCTTCATGACCTAAACTCCTAGTGACCAAGAGCTGTTCTGCCCAGCAACAGAGATTGAATAAATCAAATGGGTCAATCAGCATCCAGTGCTCCGAGAGGCCTTGCTCTGAATATATGTTTTCTCTAATTAGTTTAAAATTTTGAGCATTGGAACCGGTGTTTACCTGTCACTTAGTGGCCGTCAGCATCCCAGAGTCCCTGGAGGTTCTTCAAGAAACCCTGCGGTCCACAGCCCCCCAGTTTGGGAACACCTCTAATAGAGTGATAAATTTTTAGACCTGAGTGTTAGTGCTGTTGTGATAGTTTGCTTTCTAGAATCCTCCCGTATGCCTGACTACAGGACGTTGATAATTGTTATAATCTAACCTACCAGTCAATTATTATGTGAAGATACCAGCATTGGACTGGGGTAAATATAGTAAGAAGTCTCTCAACATCAGGTTAAAGTACAACAGGTTTATTTAGTAGCCAATGCCTCTAGATTTTGGAGCGTTGCTCCTTTGTCAGGTTAAGTGGGAGTTCTGTTCACAAAAAGGGCATATAAGGACACAAACTCAATTTACAGAATAATGATTGGAATGTGAATTTTTATAGCTAATTACATCTTGAAGGTAATGACAGTGTGAGTGGAGAGAGCATTAAGCACAGGTTAAAGAGATGTGGGTTGTTTCCAGACAGAACAGTTAGTGAGATTTTGCAAGTCCAAGCAAGTCGTGGGAGTTACACATAGTTGACATGAATCCAAGATCCTGGTTGAGACCGTCCTCATGTGTGCAGAACTTGGCTATCAGTCCCTGCTCAGTGTTGCATGTCATGGAGGCCGCCTTGGAGAGCGCTTACCCGAAGATTAGAGGCCCATGACCGCTGAAGTGTTCTCCACAGGAAGAGAACAGTCTTGCCTGGTGATTGTTGAACTGTGTTCATACGTCCGTTGTCGTAGTGTCTACATGGTCTCCCCAATATAGCATGCCTCGGGTATTCCTTTGCTGCAGTGTATTAGGTTGGCCGAGTTGTAAGAGTATGTACTGTGTACCTGGTGAATGGTGTTCTCACGTGAGATGATAGCATTTGTGTCGATGATCTGGCATGTCCTGCAGAGTTTGCTATAGCAGGGTTATGTGATGTCGAGGTCTCCTGAAGGCTGGATAGTTTGCTGTGGACAGTGGTCTGTTTGAGGTTGTGCAGTTGTTTGAAGGCTAGAAGTGGATATGTGGGGTTGGCCTTGGTGAGAAGTTCGTCTTCATCAATGATGTGTTGAAAGTTCATCGATCACTTGACTCATCGATCAACAGTTCTCTTGTGCCACAGTGAAAAACCGCACCAACAACCTCAGAAGACAAACACAGGACACAGTGGACAGAGTACCCTTCATCATCCAGTATTTCTCTGGAGCGGAGAAACTACGACGTCTCTTCCGGAGCCTTCAATATATCATTGATGAAGATGAACCTCTCGCCAAGGCCATTCCCACATTCTCACTTCTTGCCTTCAAACAACTACACAACTTCAAACAGACCATTGTCAGCAGCAAACTACCCAGCTTTCAGGAGAACAGTGACCATGACACCACACAATCCTGCCACTGCAACCTCTGCAAGACATGCTGGATCATCGACACGGATGCCATCATCTCACATGAGAACACCATCTACCAGATACATACACTTGCAACTCAGCCAATATTGCCTACCTGATGGGCTGCAGGAAATGATGTCCTGAGACATGGTACATTGGGGAGACCGTGGAGACACTGCAACAACAAATGAATGAATACTGCTCGACAATCATCAGATAAGACCATTCTCTTCCTGTTGGGGAACACTTCAGTGGTCATGGGCATTTGGTCTCTGATCTTCGGGTAAGCATTCTCCAAGGCAGCTTTCATGACATCTCGGGCACAGTTACTGAGCAAAGATTGATAGCCAAATTCTGCACACATGAGATCAGCCTCAACTGGGATCTTGGGTTCACGTCACACTATCTGTAACCCTACGACTTGCCTGGACTTGCAAAATCTTACTAACTGTCCTGTCTGGAGACAATACACATCTCTTTGTGCTTAATGCTCTCTCCACTCACATTGTCTGTACCTTCAAGACTTGATTATCTGTAAAAAAAAATTTGTATTCCAATCATTATTCTGTAAATTGAGTTTGTGTCTTTATATGCCTTGTTTGTGAACAGAACCCCCACTTATCTGACGAAGGAGCAGCTTTCCAAAAGCTAGTGGCATTTGCTACCAAATAAACCTTTTGGACTTTAACCTGGTGTTGTGAGATTTCTTACTGAGTCAATTATTGGCCATTTAGTGAATTAATAGTGCAGGTAGTTTCAAGTTGCACATTCATGAAACAGTGACCAATAATGTCTTCCAGAACAATGAAACCTGCACAAAAGACAGACGAAATGACTGAACCATATGTTTAAAAGTCACTATAAGGCTGGTCTCAGTTGTGGAGATTTTTGTAGCTGATACAAATCAGTTGATTTCCACTTTTACAATTCTGTTGCCATTTGAAAGTACTCAATGTGATCGCTTTTCATGATTTTATTACATGCTATGGAGTCATCTGGAGCACTTCTCCCTACTGTTTCTCATGTGACTTCATTATATTGCTGTCTTCTAACTATTCCTAGAATTTTTTAAAACTGATTTCAACCTTTGTAACCTCCCTTGCCTCAGCTCATCTGCTGAAACCCTCACTTTGACTTTGTCACCTCTAGACTTGGACTTTCCAACACATTCCTGTTTGACTCCCCATGTTCTGCCTTCCCAAACTCATTATCCAAACCCCAAGTTCTAACTCGCACAAGTCCTGTTCTTCAACTAGCTTCGGCTTCACTTACTTACCTGGCTGCTGGTCAAGCTAATGCTTGATTTTAAAATTAAATTCTTAAAATTCTTGTTTTCATATCACTCTGTAGCCTACAGTCTTTCTAAGCTTCTCCAGCTCCACAATACTCTAAAATGCCCAAGATAGGGAATGCTAGCAGGCAGGTAATGCAAGCTATTATGAAGACTAATAGAATGTTAGTCTTTATTGCAAGAGGGTTTGAGAACAGAAGTAGTGAAATCTTGCTTCAATTGTATAAGGGCTTGGTTAGACCGTTCCTGGAGTACGGCATGCAGTTTTGAGCAAAGAATAAAGAAAAGTACAGCACAGGAACAAGTCCTTTGGCCCTTCAAACTTGTGCCAATCATGATGCCCTAACTAAATTAAAAAAAACCTTTTCCCCTTTACCAGAAGGTTTGTATCCTTTTGTTTTCTCCCTATTCATGTGTCCATTCAAATGCCTCTTAAATATAGCTAATGTGCTTGCTTCCATCACCTCCTCTGGCAGTGCATTCAGGCACCCATCACTGCGTGAAAAACTTTCCTGCACACCTCCCTTAAACATTCTTCTTCTTATTTTGAACCTGTGCCCCTTGTAACTCCCACCCTGGAAAAAGCCTCTGACTATCCACCCTGTCTCTGCCTCTCATAATTTTGTAGACCTTTGTCTGCCTTGCCTCTGAAAGGACATTATTGCCATTGAGGGAGTACAGCAAAGGTTCACCAGACTTGTTCTGCGGATGGTTGGGACTGTCTTATGAAGAGAGATTGGGTAAACTGGGCCTATGTTCTCTAGAGTTTTGAAGAATAAAGGGTGATCACATTGAATAGTGATAGACAGGGTAGATGCAGGTAAGATTTTTCCTTTCATAGTGGAGTCTAGAACCAGGGGGCACAATTTCAAAATAAGGAGGATGCCACGTAGGACTGAAATGAGGAGAAATTTCTTTATAATCATAGAATTTCTACAGTGCAGGAGGAGGCCATTTTGTTCTTTGAGCATGCACTGACAACAATCCCACCCAAACCATATTCCCACATATTCAGTCTGCTGGTCCCCCTAACACTAAGGTATAATTTTGCATGGCCAATCAATCCAACTCCACATCTTTTGAGTGTGGGGAAAAAAAACTGGAGCACCTGGAGGAAACCCAAGCAGACATGGGGAAAACGTGCAAACTCCACACAGATAGTGTTTACACAGAAGGTTTTGAATCTAGCCCAGAGGGTTATGGAAGCTCAGTAGTAGAGGTTGAAAGATTTTTGATGATCAACAATGTGAAGGCGAATGAGTCTGTGTAAGAGGCTTTGAAGTATCTGACCAGCCATGAATGGCAGAGCTAAGCCAATTCTTGTTACTATGTTCCTGTCGCCTAATTCTTGTCTTTTGAGCATCCTTGATTTTAGTCATTCTGGTTTTGATGGCCGTGCCTTCAGTTGCCAGGCCCTAAATTCTGGAATTTCCTTTTTAGGTCTCTCCAACTCGCCACCTCTTTTTCCTCACCTTTGGACGTATGAGCTAATATCATTTCAGTGACTTTGTGCTTTCGACATTTCCTTGATGCATTTCATTACTCCTGTCGCACCTTTAAAGTAAAGGTTTCAGCTGTTTCTCTAAATTTGGTTCTCCATTTCAGATTATGCAAGTATTTACACTGTCAATGAACACATGCTACTGAATAAATTAATATATCATTTCTTGCCAATTATTATAGCTGTCAGGTAACAAAACTCAAACTGGCAATCAGGAACAGTTAGCAGCAAGTAAACATCCACTTTGTGAATAATTGGTACTTATGAGAATCTGACAAACAACCAACAAGCAAAAGCAAAGTCATAGCTGCTTCCTGGTTATAAATTTAATGTTGAGGTAGTTGTCTGATATTGATCTAATTTGGTGGTTTTAATTTGGAATTAGATTCCTCAGACAGTTGACATTAACAGGGTTAAATAATCAGTCTTTTGAGTAGGTTAAAGTTGTACTTGAAATATGTACTGGTTTCTTCAGGATGGTACTGTTAGGGTCCCAGCCCAGAACCTCGAGGTTTATTATGAAGCCAGACTAGACTCCAACAGTTTTTCTGTTTTGGCATAGATTTGAAGATAAGATGTTTCACTCAAGGAGTAATTCCACTGACAAAACAAGGATTTTTATCGTAAAACAAACATTATTTAATAACACAGTTTAACTATAACTCTAACAAATGAATCAGCTTAACCATTAACAGTTGAACAATATTTAAAAATGGAAGGAAACAGCTTTACTTTCCAGTTTATGCCTGTTCCAGTTCCAAATAATGCATAAGTCAAATCCACTTAAAATAGGTAACAAACCCAAGTCTTCAATTTCTTTTAACAGTACTGAAGCTTTCAGAGAATGATTGAGTTCCAGAAGCATGCAAAATCCTTCTGACTTCAACCAGGTTTCAACTGCAACTGAACTACCTTTCGCAAAAGCTGTTTTAGAGCAGCTTGTAGAAGCCCCCATCCTCAAATAATTCCCAGCTGTTTTTTTCTCTGCAACATACCTAGCTATTTCCCTTATCACATAACCCTGTCATCCAAACCAATCAGAAACCCCAAGGGAACCCATTATTTATAAACAAAAATCTATTTGCTTTCTCCTAGGAAACACTACTTAGCTAAAATTAGTAATTAATCTGCTCTCCGAGCATCTGAACTACTCCCCCTCCTACCTCCCATACGTACTGACTACCTTAGAAAAAAGTTGAGTTTTGAAACATTCTCCTTAAATATAAGATAGATCAATAGCACAGTATCATAGTATAGATGAACTGGGTGTGTCACTTACTCTGGGAAGATGGTGTCTGAGTGATCAACCTTTGTTCATAGAGGTGCTGACCATTTGTTCTAATTCTTTGCTTCTGAGTATATTTGCTTTCTACGTTATTGTCTTTCTTAATTTCCGCTTTCTTTGGCCTATGATTATTCACTCTTAACTTCTGTCCCATTTCTTTCTTCATCAGATGAATCTGATTCCCAACATACACTAAACAAAAAAACTATTTATTCTACTACAGAAGCTGTTCCGTAAAGGCAAAAGCAAAAACTGATATGAAGAACATTGTTATATATCTTTAGCAGCCAAAGAAACTTTTAATTCGATCCCTGGTTCAGGCTGGTAGACTGGGACTTTTGTCTCTGGAGTGTAAAACAAGAGGACTTAGGTTTAAGTTGAGAGGTAAGAGATGCAAAAGTGTCCAGAGGGGCATTTTTTTCATACAGAGGATAGTAAGTATCTGGAACAAGCTGCCAGAGGTGGTAGTAGAGGCAAGTACAATTTTGTCTTTTAAAAAGCATTTAGATAGTTACATGGGTAAAATGAGTATAGAGGGAAATGGGCTAAATGCAGGCCATTGGTACTAGCTTAGGGGTATAAAAAAATGGTTAGCATAGATGAGTTGGGCTGAAGGGCTGTAAACCTCTATGACTCTATTGATCAATTTAAAAAACATTGTCCTTCTGCCGTCAATCATGTCACACAGCTCTATTGGTACCTCTGATAAGCTCCAAAACAGTAAAGCATGCCTGGTGGGAAGTGGGCTTGATTGATGTGTTGTCTTCTTCCGGAAGTAAGAAATGATCTGTAGAAAGCTTCATGGTTAGTCCTTTTTCCAGCATTCAGTTTTGACTGCTGACTCAATTTTGGGGGACTCATTTAAGATAATTCTCCTACACAATGCCTGCCTGCTAAGTTGTTAGCAGCACTGGCCATTTGATTTATTTATACAGGCATAGTTGGAATCAATTATGTTTTCTCTTCCTGGATGAAGTAACTAAATAAACATAAAATATTGAAAAAAGACATTTAAATAGTTATGATCTTACTTTAAATTTTTTCTTGGTTTGATAATTCACTCAGGGTACAATTCTTCTCGTTAATATTGAACCACAGTTATGTAGCCAGTAGCTCCATACATGAGAGGCCTTTGCTTACTTTGTGATTGATTTTGGCTGAAAATTGGTGTTTTATCTCAAAACTTGTTTTTTTTCCCCCTTTTTCTCTTATTCCAGTAGCAACAAATGAGCAAGTTGCACTGTTGGGTTACACAGTATGCAAGGGAAAGTGGATATCTTGTAGAGTGGGACAAAGGGATACAAAGTAATGATCTACAAAAAATATGAAAAAGAAATATGAAGAGATATCAAAGGTGCCAGGAAATATTTTTTATAAATTTGAGGAATATGGGCCCATTAAAGATGAATGCAAGTGTGACTGCAATGGATAATGCTAGACTTGTTACAAAAATACTCTGCATCCGTTTTGACTGGAGGTAGAGAACAAAATAGCAATGGTAAAAGAGGACTTAAAAATAAGGTAACATAGGTAATGGAGAAAATAAGTGAATTTAGATGAGTGAAAGAAGTAGTGAGATGGAAAGGTTTAAGGAGGAATTCCAGAGCTTAGGCCCAGGCAGTTGAATGCACAGCAACAAATTTGTAAATCTCTGATCAGAGATCAATCTTTTTGTTGCACCGTGGAAGCTGAACAGGGCCATTAAAAATGTTGCTGGTGAAATGCTTTTGACTTGCTGTAGCCTAGACTGAGGCTGGTCACCGCTGCCAACAAGAATGGAGAATTTGATGCTGAGCCAAATCTCCATTCTCAGCAATGGGACCAGAGAATCTTAGCTGTGGGCGAGTTCAGAGGACCCCAGCTTGAGTTTGTGCAAGCATTTGTGCAATACACTGGATATTTAGAATTGCTGTTTGAAAGTCAGTGGTTACAATCCAGAAGAATAGATTAGAAAAAAACTTGACCCAGATATGAGGACAATTGTTGCTTCCTGGTCGGCTGCATGGCCAATACATGGAGTAAACGATATAGAGAGGTGATGCTCTGCAAGCGATAGGACGAGGAAGATCTTTTACAAAAACCTGTACTCACCAGAGATTTTTTATCAGAGATTGTGCTGGAGGTGACTCAGGTTCAACAGGAAGGTGTCACTGAACTATGTGGCCACCTGCATTTTCACTTAGAGTCTCATGCCAAGGTGAGGACAGACTTTTCAACGTCATGCTGCCTTAGTATCATGCAGCATCATCCACTACTGTAGTGATTGGAGCATAGTTGATGGAAGGCTGCAGTTGGTTTTGGTTTTGGAAAAAGTTAATTTTTTGTCCACCTGTTTGCTAAAGCTCCTCCGTGTGCTGTTTTGTTTCTTTTATTAGCTCACAGATTCCAGATTTCCTGATCATGAAATCCAGCCTGAACTGTCCAATCTAATGGGGAAGCTGGTGCATTGCTGATCAGTGAGCACATTTATTTTTCCACCGTAGCTGGCAACCGTATAAATTCCAAACAATGTGCCAAACCTCTGCCACTTAAATATCTCTGGAAAGTACTGTACTGTTTTAGTAGCTTAGCACTAAATGCATAGCCTTTAATGGCTCGGAGCTCTTTTCACATGAGAAAAATGCTGGAAGTGTTTTACACAAACTGAGTCATTTATGTTCTGATGAAGTGTTTGCCTTTTTTTCCCCCATGAATCTTTCACAGGATTATATATTATGAGTAATTGTCTATCATTCATAATCTCTTACAGCTGTATGCTTTTGACTAATAGCTGTCTGTCTGATCTGCCATATATATAATTCCTGCAACATCTTTTTTCTCAGAAAAAATACTTTTTATTGATGTTGCCTTCTCAAATCTGGTGGATTGTGCATGTTTCTATGAAGGCATGTTGCAATCTACTGAAACTTTGGAGAGTCATGCAGGCTCATAACATTAACTTCTGTTTCTTTGTCCACAGATGCTGTCAGACTTTGAGTTTATCCAACATTTTTTTTTATTTCAGATTTCCAACATCTGCAATATTTTGCTTTTATACAATTAAAACCTACTGACCTCCAATTGGTCACTTGCAATGTATTTTCTTATTGGTTGTTTGATTGATGAGACCAGGCTGACTTACTGTTTTCTGACAATGGGAATCCCTTGGCCATGCCTCCATTATTCACACAGTCTGATTGCTACAAGGAAAAGATTTTTCTTTTCTACAAGGAAAGGACAATTTTTCTGTTTTCTCAGAGATTGAAATTGAAAGGTGTTAATTCGAAGGTGCTGTGGCTTTCCTAGTACGTATCAGGGAAATGCTTGGAGATGTACTGAGCCATGCGCGCCAGTTAGATATTCACTCCCTAGTGCTTTATTAGCTATGTAATAATCTCTGCCAGTTGTAAGCTATCTTTGTGAAATAAGGTCTCTGAATTTGTGGGTCCACAGTCATCCGCCTCAGGATAAACAAGTATTGGAGCACTAAGCCAGGATGCTCAGTGCTGTTCCTGATTGGTATTTGAGTGTGCTGAGTCACTATTCAGAAAGTAAGAGGTAGGCTTTTTGTCTCCTATGAGGACATCTTGCAAATGCTTGAATAGATTGTTTCTTTGACCAACAACAACTTACATTTATATATGTGTGTCTTTAAATGTAGCAAAGTATCTCTTAGCAGGAATAAACATTTTGATGCCAAAACTGTTTAAGAGGAGACAGTGATGAAAGGGTGATGTTACAAGGCTAGTAATTCTGAGGCCCAGGCTAATGCTTTGGGGAGATGGGTTTGAATCCTAGCATGTCAGCTGGTGGAATTTAAATTCAATTATAATTCAATTTGCTAGCACGAGGGGACACAGCTTTAAATTAAGGGGTATGAGTTATAGGACGGATATCAGAGGTAGGTTCTTTACTCAAAGAGTGATTAGGGAGTGGAATGCCCTGCCTGCAGCTGTTGTAGATGCGCCAAGTTTGGTGGCGTTTAAGAGGTTAATTGATAAGTATATGGAAGAGAAGGGAATGGTTTAGTTTGGAGGGGCATTGCTTTTTATTTTGGTCGGCACAACATCGAAGGCCGAAGGGCCTGTTCTGTGCTGTAATGTTCTATGTTCTATAAAATCTGGAATTAAAAGCTAGTCTCTGTAAATGTGACCATAAAGCTAATTGGAGTCTCATTTTCTTTATCAACAGTGTGTACTTTAAATGTATTTCATTGACTGTAAGGTGTTTTGATGTTCTGTGAACTTGAAAGGAGCTACAGAAATGCAAGTCTCTCTTTGTAGGGCTTGACATGGTTATACAGATGGGTGGGAGAGATACCACAGAGGAATTTAAAACAAGGATGGAAATTTTAAAATTGTAATGATCACCAACTTTTTTTTTGAGTAATTAAGTTTAACAATTAATTAGGAGATGCATGCACCAGGATTTGCTGAATATTTGTGTTCTATTTGATAGTATATCTTTTATAATGAAACTCCTGTAAAACAAATTAACAGTTTTGACTTTTGAGTGGTTTTGTTGAGCCTGTTGATGGAACAAATTGCTCCATTAGTTGTATCTCATGAGTATTAATTCATGCAATTTTTGTGTCAATTTGGCATGAAAACATATGCAAAATTGTTTTTCCATTTTTAGAATGGACTTTTTGCTGAGCCAAAGAAGTATGGCTCCTACAAATCACATGCCACAGGATTGGGCCTTTGTCCTGGATAGCACCAACATGAATTACAAGAACACAATCCTCCTCCCATCATTGTAGAATTCATAGTGCTTGTTGATTCTTTGCTTGGTGTTGCAGATAATGTTGTAAACTAAGTGCTCTATCTGAGTTTGAACAAAGTAGCAAATGTTGACTTTTTTGAGCAGTTTAATGTGATTTTCTTTTTAAAGAACCACACGCTAGTAATTACTGATAAAATGGTGTTTATTGGTTTGAGTCTTAAAGTGTGAATATGCAAGATGGTATTCATGGAGCAATTGAACAAAGAAAAGTACAACATAAGGTCTCCAAGCCTACACCAATTATGATGCCTGCCTAAACTAAAACTGTATGCACTTATGGAGTCTGTATCTTCCCATTCCCATCCTATTCATGTTGAGATTTTCCTGCATTTTTGTTTTTGTTTTAGATTCCAGCTCTCCATGATATTTTGTTTTAAACTAACGCTTAGTTGATAATAGGCTTGCTTCTGAGTCATAAGGTCATGTATTTAATGATTTGAGGACATAGCCTAGGCTTAAACTTCACGACAGAGGCAATTCTGCATTGTTGCAGTTGCCATTTTCCTGTGAGGTTTTGAATGAAAGTGTTTAGCTTCCCTCAGTTTGCTGAAAAAGATCTCACAGCAGTATTCAAAGAAAAGCAGATAGCTGTTCAGATATCCTGCTCAGCATTCCTCCTTCAAAAGTTGTATTTGCCTACACCGTGGTAGAAGTCATTAATTACTTGTGAAGCGTTTTGAGACATTCTGAAGATGTTTTCTTCTGTTTGTCATTGGAACAAATTTATTTATTCATCGCTGGCTTTCCAGGGTTGTTTGTCCCAATTTTGTTTTCCTAATTGCCTCAGCTAGGTAGTGCTGAGCCACCTTCTTTACACACTGCAGATCTTGTGGTGATGATGCTGCTAGGGAGTGCCAGAATTTTGACCCAGCAAAGGTGAAGGAGCAATGATATAGTTCAAATCAAGATGGTGCGTGACTTGGAGTGCAAATTGCAGGTAGCGACATTCCCATTGTAGTGCTGGTGGTGGTGGTGTTCGCATGTATGTGATGGTGCTGTCATTCCAAGTGGTAGAGGTCACAAGTTTGGAAGGTGTTGTCAAAGGTGTCTTGGGGAGTTGCTGCAGTGCATCTTGGAGATGGCAGACACTGCAGCCACTTGTGTGTTGGTGGTGAAGGGAATGTTTAAGGTCTTGTGCCAATTTGTCCTAGATGGTGTCAAGCTTTTTGAATATTGTTGGAACTGAACTTACCCAGGTAAGTGATGAGTATTTCATCACAATCCTGACTTCTAAATGATGGATAGGTTTTGGAGACTGAGGAGGTGAGTCACTGTCCTGAGCTTGTAGCTATAGTATTTATATAGCTGGCACAATTAAGTTTTTTTTAGTCACTCCTGGGTGGGGATTCTATGATGGTAAAGTCATTGAGTGTCAAGGTAGTAGTTCGTCTCTGCCTATTGGAGATGGTCATTGCTTGGCACTTGTGTGGCATGAATGTTACTTCCCATTTAACAGCCCAAACCTGGATGTTGTCTAGGAACTATTGTTCCGTATCTGAAGATTTATGAATAGTACAGAATACTGTAACCATTAGCAAACATCCCCACTTCTAACCTTTTGTTCAGGGGAATGACATTGATCATTGATAAGATGCTATATAAATTCTAGTTCTCATTTTGTAATATGGATCTTAGTAATCTTCTGTATTTGAACATAGAACATTACAGCACAGTACAGGCGCTTCGGCCCTTGATGCTGTGCGACCGCTGGAACCAATCTAATGACCCTCTAACCTAAATTATTCCAATATTATCCACATGTCTATCCAATGACCATTTGAACGCCCTTAAAGTTGGCGAGTCCACAACTGCTGCAGGCAGCACGTTCCACACCCTTACTACCCTCTGAGTAAAAAAAACCTACCTCTGACATCTGTCCTATAACTACCACCTCTTAACTTAAAGCTATGTCCCCTCGAGTTAGCTATCACCATCCAAGGAAAAACCCTCTGATCATCTTGTACACCTCAATTAGGTCACTGTTAACCCTTTTCTCTCAAGTCCCTCAGCCTTTCCTCATAAGACCTTCCCACCATAACAGGCAACATCCTGGTAAACCTCCCCTGCACACTTTCCAATGCTTTCATATCTTTCTTATAATGTGGCGACCAGAACTCTATGCAGTACTCCAAGTGCGGCCGCATCAGAGTTTTATACAGTTGCAACATAATCTATTGGCTCTGAAATTCAATCCCTCTACCAATAAAAGCTTACACACCATACGCCTTCTCAACAACCTTATCAACCTTGGTGCCAATTTTCAGGGATCTATGCACATGTACACTGAGATCTCTCTGCTCGTTGACACTACCAAGAATGCTTCCATTAGCCCTATATTCAGTAATCCTGTTACTCTTTCCAAAGTGAATCACTTCACACTTTTCCGCATTAACCTCCACTTGCCACCTCTCAGCCCAGCTCTGTAGCTTACCTATGTCCCTCTGCAAACTGTAACATCTATCTCACTGTCTACAACTCCTCCGACTTTAGTGTCATCTGCAAATTTACTAACCCATCCTTCTACACCCTCATCCAGGTCATTTAGTGACCCTAAAACAAATCCCTGCGATACACCACTAGTAACAGGACTCCAGGTTGAATATTTCCCATCAACTGCAATCCTCTGTCTTCTATCAGCTAGCGAATTCCTGATCCAAACTGCTAAATCCCATCTTCTGCACTTTCTGTAGTAAAATTGTATTTATCTTTAATTAAGATAATTTATTTACACCACCTTGTTGTTTCCTTCGTTGCAGGTTGCTGTTGTGAAGTTAAAAAACATTGAAAAGGTTTTTGCCATGAAGATCCTCAATAAATGGGAGATGCTGAAGCGAGCAGAGGTATGTCCACAAGGAACAATTATGGAACTGAATCCATTGATCTTGTAGTCCAGTTTGAAACATACTTGGCAAGTCAGCTGTGAGTGGCCAAGGCTATGACGAAAAGCTTCTATAATGTAGAAGATGCCGGCGTTGGACTAGGGTAAACGGAGTAAGAAGTCTGACAACACCAGATTTAAGTCCAACCGGTTTATTTGATAGTAAGCTCACACAAGCTTTCGAGGCTCTGTTCTTCGTCCAATTTTCAGCAATATTCAGATTCTCTAATTCTTCATGTGAAAGAATGTGAACTTTGTGCTTTTGTCAGTAAAAGCTAATTTAATTCTAATAATAACTAGATCTGATCTGAACAGAGAAGCTGTAGTAACCTATTCAGCCCATGAGCCAGTTCCACTATTCAATTATATCATGATCATTCTGTATCTTAGTTCTGTAACTTCAGTCCCCACATTGAATAACACATTGAAGCAAGCCTGAGTGTTCATTTTTAAGCTGCACTTATGGTGTGGTACACAAAGAAACAAAAGGAATGTTTAAAATTTGCATCTTGAAAAATTATACTTGGAACATTGGATGTTCAAGTTTCAAGTATCATTTCAAACATTATACAAGTTGAGGTATCCCAATGCAGTCTACTTTGTTATATGTGTATTTACAAGCATACATCACAGTGGATGACTTACATAGTATGGCATTAAGTCACCACGGATTAGGAAGTTCCAAGGATTACTCTTATTGCTGTACTAACTTAGCTGGTCATTGCGCTGATACAAATTGCTACAAGTATTGCAACATACCTGGGCTAAATGGATGCAGAAAGTGGTAGACTCCTCGCTTCTAATTATTCCCTTATTAAATTTGCTGAAAAACAGCAAAACAGTATTTAGAGCTCCAGTGAAGCAGGACCAAGCTATTCCGCAGAGATTCCATTGCTGAATAGCTTTTCTAAACATTTCTGATCAAGATGTAATGATGCAACAAACATACATACATTGTCCAATTCTAGTTGCCCTGACAGATAAGCTGAGCAGCATTCTGGAATGCTGATGGCCTTTGGTGAGAAATTTAAGAATTTTGATTTCCCAGAGATGAAGCAATTATCTCTATTTATTGTGTGATTTGTAAATGATAGTTTCATGCTCTTGCTGCTCTTGTTCTTCAGCTACACATAGGAAGAATGTTCTGAGAGAAGAAAAGCTGCAGGACAACTGCTGATATCCAGCTAGTTATATTCCAGTGTGAATCACTGCAGGGAGTTACTGATATCCAGTGAGATACATTCAGTGTGAATCACTGCAGGGAGTTACTGATTATCCAGTGAGTTATATTCCACTATAAATCACTGCAGAGAGTTACTGATTATCCAGTTAGTTATATTCCATAGTGAATCACTGTGAGAGTTATTGATATCCAGTGAATTATATTCTAGTGTGAATCACCTAGGAGAATTACTGATATCCAGTGAGTTATATTCCAGTATGAATCACTGTAGGAGTTACTGATATCCAGTGAGTTATATTCCCAAGAGTGAATCACTGTGAGAGTTACTGATATCCAGCTAGTTATATTCCAGTGTGAATCACTGAGAGTTACTGATACCCTGTGAGTTATATTCTAGTGTGAATCATTGTAGGAGTTATTGACATCCAGTGAATTATATTCCAATGTGAATCATTGTGGATAGTTACTGATATCCAGTTAGTTACATTCCAGAGTGAATCACTGCAAAGATTTACTGTTATCAGCTTGTTATATTCCACTGTGAATCACTGCAGGGAGTTACTGATTATCCAATGAGTCATACTTCAGTGTGAATCACTGCAGAGAGTTACTGATATCCAGTGAATTATATTCCAATGTGAATCACTGTGCACCTGATAGGTGTACTCCAGTGTGAATCATTGCTGACACTGTGAGAAGAATATGATTTTTCTTGAAAAGGTTATGTTATTCAAATCCTTCTTTGCAGTATATAAAACAAACAGTATGTTTAGATAACTAGTTTATATTTGTTCACTGAAAATTGGAGCTTTTTTTGAAGAGATTGCATTCTGTTGTGTCGCATTAAATCTTGTATGCTTTTTCCATTCTTTACCCATGGGTCAATTAGTTCTTGTACCTTGTCTCTGCAGTCAGCAAGAAGACTTTTTTTTAGCTTGTTGAACAAAAATTCCTTTTTCTGTCTTAGTGAGAACCATCTGAAAATGTAAGCAATTGTCAGATTGTGGGGAAGGATTATCTTGAATGCCAGCTGAATTCTGAGCTATATTTGATGCAAGTTAGATTCTAAAAAAAAGTTAAAATGTTTTGGCCTGATGTCCAATCTCAAGTAAAGCTTATCATTAACTTGTCTAATGTGTACAATTGAATTGCAATTTTGAAAAGAAATGGAATCAGATTAGTTGTCTGTTATTTTCCAGCTGGTACAACTTGTCATATTTCCAAGTAATTTGTGATGACATATTGCTCGTGTTTTGGTCTGAAAAAATCTGATGATACAGATTGGATTGGGGCAGTAGTTTGGGAGGGAGAGGGAGAACCGGTGTGGATTATTGGATTTGTTGCCATTAAGGAGGCCGATTGGTTATGGATTTGCCTTCTACACAGTAAATATTACAAAGCAGAAGCATTTTCAACCCAACCTTATATTACACTGCTGCATTTTAATCATGTTTTATAACCAAAAGTGAACGACTGAGTAAGAAAAAATTAATTATATGTATATGATGCATCTAAACTCTTTAATTATGAATTGGAGTTAATCTGAAGGCAATCCTCTACTACAAATCCAAATAATTGTGGCTTCACCTTCTGCCTGGATCACCCTGGTATTCACCATTTGGCCTCAATCTTTTGCCCTTATTAGTCTGATGTTGTATCTTGCTGCCAAATGGCACCTGAGCCTATCTGTCTAGGATGATTCACCCTTCGATTTATCTCCTCTATAGAGGTGTGAACATTCTCTGGTTAACCATGAATCCTGCATTCTCTGTCTTTCTGATAAAGTGAAATGATGTTCAAGTTAGCACCCTAACCACGTTTCCCGTACTCTGCACCACACTCTATCATCCATCCAATTGAGCTAACACACCTCTGATGCCTGCCCTTAAAAGCAATAACTTCAGTTTAGGTGAATTTAGACATTTCTCAAACTCTGTATATCCTACTCTCCTTGATCTTGTCTAATTTTGTGTATAACTTGCATATTACTTTTTAATCCAGACTGCCTGTTTTCGAGAGGAGCGGGATGTGTTGGTAAATGGAGACAGCCAGTGGATTACCACATTGCACTATGCCTTCCAGGATGAAAACTATTTGGTGAGTTCAAACTAGAGTGTAATTTCCTTTATGCCAGTTTTAAGTGAATTGATTTATGATCCATTTTAAAACAATTTGTTCTGCAATTTAGCTGTCCTGCACAGCAAACCACTTGCTGGTCACAGGGTAAGCATCTGATTGCAACTAGCCTTTGTTATTATACCTACCATTGGCAGGAAGTACCCAACAGCAGTCTGAGCTGACTCTTCCTTTGTGGAGCAGTACATCCTTCCACCTGATCCATCTCTTCCTTCCCATACCCAGCACCCAGAAGGAGCTGATGGCATGTGCAGCTACAGATAATAAACTAAATCCTATTCTGCAGTGTAATATGATTGTAGACTGCATTTTAAGTTGAACTGTCCTTTCAAGAATATGACTGGCTGTATAAGGATGACTATCTTTCAGAGACTATCTCAGGATTCATAATATAGATAATAATTATGCATTCAGCATCTTTAGTTACCATTTCATTTTTTTGCATTGTAGAATTTGAATGGAATGAGGATACAGAAGGAAAAGCATCCTTGTTGTTTTAACCACAAGTTGCCCAAAAACAATTTACAGCCGTTGCAGGGTAGTCAGTGCTATCACCAGAGGAGACCAGGCTTGATGGCCACATTGGGGTGCGCTCAGAGGCTGTCAAAGTCCCACAGATGGTCAGGGCATGGCTGGGCAGTGTCCACATGGCTTCTCGGTAATGCCAGCTTGGCATTGCCACTGTGCCAGGCATGGTGCCAAGGAGTAATGCCTGAGTGAGACTGTAATTGGGGAGAAAATGCTGGCAGCATCTGTAAGGAGAGAAAAGAGCTGATGTACCTGACCTGCTGAGATATTCCAGCATTTTCACTTTTGGTTTCAGCATCCAACATCCATAGTAATTTGCTTTTATGATGAGGGAGGGCTTGTTGGCGGTCATGAAGAGGAGGTATGTCGGGGGTCCTGAAGGATGAGAGGGTGTAGATGCTGGCGATCCATGTAGAGGAAGGGGGGTGGGTAAACGTGTCACCGATGAAAGGAGTCCCAAATGTCTATGGGGGGGGATGCTGCCCGGAGCCCGATTGCTTTGCAGTTGGGCACGTTTAGAACATAGAATATTACAGTGGAGAACAGGCTCTTCGGCCCTCGATGTTGCGCCGACTAATAGAACCAATCTAATGACCCTTTAACCTAAACTATTCCAATGTTTAGGAATGTTTCAATGTCCAATGTTTCTATATGCTTATCAACTAACCATTTAAACGCCCTTAAACTTGGCGAGTCCACAACTGCTGCAGGCAGGGCATTCCACGCCCTTACTACCCTCTGAGTAAAGAACCCACCTCTAACATCTGTCCTATAACTACCACCCCTTAATTTAAAGCTATGTCTCCTTGTATAAGCCATCAACATCCAAGGAAAAAGGCTCTCACTGTCCACCCTATCTAACCCTCTGATCATCTTGTATGCCTCAATTAGGTCACCTCTTAGCCTTCTTTTCTCTAATGAAAATAACCTCGAGTCCCTCAGCCTTTCCTCATAAGACCTTCCCACCATTCCAGGCAACATCCTGGTAAACCTCCTCTGTACCCTTTCAAATGTTTCCACACCTTTCTTATAATGTGGCGACCAGAACTGTACGCAGTATTCCAAGTGTGGCCGCCCCAGAGTTTTGTACAGTTGCAACATGAAGTCACAGGTCCGAAATTTAATCCCTCTACCAATAAAAGCTAACACACTGTGCGCCTTCTTAACAACCTTATCGACTTGAGTACCAGCTTTCAGGGATGTATGTACGTGTAGACCGAGATCTCACTGCTCGTCGACACTACTGAGAGTCCTACCATTAGCCCTATATTCTGTACACATATTACTCTTACCAAAGTGAATCACCTCACACTTTTCTACATTAAACTCCATTTGCCACCTCTCGATCCAGCTCTGTAGCTTATCTGTGTCTCTCTGCAAACTGTAACATCCATCCTCACTGTCTACAACTCCTCTGACTTTGGTGTCATCAGCAAATTTACTAACCCATCCCTCTACATCCTCAGCCAGGCCATTTATAAAAATGACAAACAGCAGTGGCCCCAAAACAGATCCCTGAGGTTATACTACTTGTAACTGAACTCCAGCTTGAATATATCCCATCTACCACCACCGTCTGTCTTCTATTAGCTAGCCAATTCCTAATCCAAATTGCTAGATCACCCTCAAGTCCATGCATCTGCATTAGCCTTCCATGGGGAACCTTATCAAATGCTTTGCTAAAATCAATATACACTACGTCAACTGCTTACCCTTATCTACCTTTTTGGTTACCTTTTCAAAAATCTCGATAAGGTTTGTGAGGCATGACCTACCCTTCACAAAATCATGTTGACTATCCTGAATCAATTCATTTCTCTTAGATGAGTATCAATCCTATCCCTTATAATTCTTTCCAAAACTTTGCCCAGAACAGAAGTAAGGGTCACCAGTCTATAATTCTCAGATGGCCTCTACTCCCTTTCTTGAACAAGGGGACGACATTTGCCATCCTCCAGGCTTCCGACACTACACCTGTAGCCAACGACAACATGAAGGTCAAAGTCAAAGGCTCTGCAATCTCCTTTCTAGCCTCCCAGAGAATCCTGAGATAAATCCCATCTGGCCCTGGGGACTTATGTATTTTCATACTCCCAAGAATAGCTAACACCTCCTCCTTATGTACCTCTATCCCGTCTAGTCTACAACCCTGTATCCCAGTATTCTCCTCGATTATATTAACATTTTCCTGCGTGAATACTGACGAAAAATACTCATTCATGGATCTCTTCAGGCTCCACGCACAACTTCCCACTGCTGTCTCTGACTGGGCCTAATCTTGCCCTAACCAATCTTTTATTCTTAACATATCTATAAAAAGCTTTAGGGTTCTCCTTGATCCTCTCTGCTAAAGTCTTCTCATGTCCTCTTCTAGCTCTTCTTAACTCACTCTTTAGCTCCCTCCTGGCTAATTTATAACTCTCCAGTGCCCTAACTGAGCCTTCATGTCTCACCTTTATATCAGTCTCCTTTTTCCTCTTCACTAGAGAATCAACTTCCTTAGTACACCATGGTTCCCTTGCTCTACCACTTCCTCCCTGTCTGACAGGTACATATTTATCAAGGACTGGCAGTAGCTGTTTAGGCCCTGTCCCTCCTGGAACCAGTGCACAACTCACCGCTCTCCCCAAAATGACAAGTGTGGGACGACTGCAGCCTGGTCCACACTGGTTGCACTCTGGTTTTTTTGCCTTTATGCCACTTGGTATTTTTTTGAGAGAGAATTGTTGTCCTGGACTGTATTTCAGTGACGTAAGAGTGTTAGAGGAATCCCATCACTAATGGCTCTGCCATAACATCTGGATTTAATGGGAGAACATTGAACAATGCTAGAGCCCTTCTTGAAGCCAGCTCCACAAGTAAACCTCCTGCAAAATCAACTTCGATGGACTTGAACACGGTGTCCGGATGGCCAAAAAAGCATCTCTCACCAGCTCTAGTTTTCTAAATTGCAATGGCATATGTTCCAGAAAATAACAAAGAAAATGTTTCAAAAAATGGCGGAGATCCTGAATGAATACTTTGTGTTGGTATTCACGAAGGAGAGGGGCTTGTTGACAGCTCCTGTCTCCGTGGGAGCTGTGGACCAGTTGAGGGAAATATCCATAACTGAGGGAGGAAGTGTTAGAGCTTCTAGGTAACATTAAAACTGATAAATCTTCGGGGCCTGATGGCATTTATCCCAGGCTGCTTAGGGAGGTGCGAGATGAAATTGCTGGGCCTCTGACGCAAATCTTTGTCTCTTCTTTGGACACAGGTGAGGAACCAGAGGACTGGAGAATAGCTAATGTTGTACCGTTGTTTAAAAAGGGTAGTAGGGATAACCCTGGAAATTATAGGCCAGTGAGTTTGATGTCAGTGGTAGGGAAGCTGTTAGAGGGGATTCTTAGAGATAGAATGTATAGGCACTTAGAGTGTTGCGATCTGATTAGGGATACGCAGCATGGCTTTGTTAAGGGGAGGTCGTGCCTTACAAATCTGGTAGAATGTTTTGAGGAGGTGACAAAAACGGTTGACGAAGGGCAAGCCGTTGATGTCGTCTATATGGATTTCAGTAAGGCGCCTGACAAAGTCCCTCATGGGAGGTTAGTTGATAAGGTCAAGGCTAATGGAATACAAGGACAGGTAGCTAGATGGATAAGTAACTGGCTTAGTAATAGGAGACAGAGAGGAATAGTGGAAGGGTGTTTTTCTAGCTGGAGGTTGGTCGCTAGTGGTGTGCCGCAGGACTCTGTACTGGGACCTCTTCTATTTGTAATATATATAAATGACTTGGAAGAGGGAGTAAGTGGAGTGATCAGCAAGTTTGCAGACAATACAAAGATGGCTGGACTTGCGGGTAGTGAAGAGCATTGTCAGGCGATGCAGCAGGACATAGATAGGCTGGTAGCTTGGGCAAATAGATGGCAGATGGAATTCAATCCTGATAAGTGCGAGGTGATGCATTTCGGGAGAAAGAATGTAGAGGGGAGGTATATGATAAAGGATAGACCTATTAAGATTATAGAAACGCAGAGGGACCTGGGAGTGCAGGTGCACAAGTCTCTGAAGGTGGCAGAGCAGGTGGAGAAGGTTGTGAAGAAAGCATATGGTATGGTAGCCTTTATATGAAGGGGTATAGAGTACAAGAGCTGGTCTTTAATGTTGCAGTTGTATAAAACGTTGGTTAGACCTCATTTGGAATACTGCGTCCAGTTCTGGTCGCCTTCCTATCAGAAGGACGTGGAGAGTCTGGAGAGAGTGCAGAGGAGATTTACCAGGATGCTGCCTGATATGGAAGGACTGAGTTACAAGGAGAGATTAGGCAAATTGGGACTGTTTTCCTTAGAAAGATGTAGACTTAGAGGAGATCTAATAGAGGTGTACAAGATTATGAGGGGTATAAATAGAGTAAACAGGGTTAAACTTTTTCCCAGGGTGGACTCGAATAGCACGAGGGGTCACGGGCTTAGTGTGAGGGGGGTAAGGTATAATTTGGATGCTAGAGGGAGTTTTTTCACACAGAGGGTGGTGGGGGTATGCGCGTCAAGTGTGGAGGCAGGTGCTCTGGAGTTATTTAAGGAATACTTAGATGGGCACATGAACAGAATAGGAATGGAGGGGTATAGAAAACTGATTTAAAATAGGGATCATGAGCCTTGGGAGTCCCTGGGAAGTGTGTAAATAGATGATGATATTGATGTACTTGTTTTTATCCTACAGGTGCTTTGGTCCACCTTGTTGTCTAAAAAGGGGCATACATGCAATGGGTTGTGAGAGGACTGCTCTTGGATTTTTTTCGAGAATATTCTAGTGCTTCACGTCGTTAGTGTATGCTTGACCTGTACTACTTGATGGGCAATACGACAGCTCAGTGACTATCGCTGTGCTGTGCAGATACATGGATTTGGGCCTGTGTCTGTGGGAGTTTGCTATTTCTCCCTGTGCTTGTGTGGGTTTTCTCCGGGTGCTCCGGTTTCCTCCCACATCCCAAAGATGTGCTCTTAGGCTAATTGGCAAAACAAATTTTCCCTAAATTGTCTCAAATTTGGTTTTTAATCCATAGATCTATAAACATAGATAGCGATTATGGGTAGAGATGGGAACATCGGGGTAGTGGCACGAGTTCATTGGGCTGAAGGGCCTGTTTCCCATGCTGTTTTGTTTTTTGTTCTTTGTTTTGAAGCTGTCCAAGAAGTGTGGCAGCATTGAGGTTAATGACTGAGAGGAGTTTGCTATCAGTTGTTCAAAATGGTGACAACTTGTCCATCAAGTGATTTTGAGTAACGATTAGGCAGAGCAGCAGCAAAGAAGGAACTAAAGGAAGCAAATCCTGCACTCTGGATCCCATTACTTGTGAGGCATTCTCCCCCATGTGTTCAAAGATCTAAGAATTGACATGTTGAGTCATGTGAAGACCCATATCGGTAACCTGTGATTTCAAGTAGACATAATCGTTGAATTGAGGGACAGTCGACATTAATGACTGAGCCCATTTCCACTCAGACAGAAACAGTTCCCAATGAGACTTTCACCTGGCTATAAACAAGTCACAAAGCAATTCTTTTGAAATCTTTGTTTATATTCAGAGATCTGTTTTTATACCTGTACAACTTAGAGTCCGTATAGTGCAGAAGAATGCCATTCAGCCTGTCGACTGCATTGACCACAATCCCACCCAGACCTATTCCCATATCCTCACATATTTACCCTCCTAATCCCTCTGACACTAAAGAGCAATTTAGCATGGCCAGTCCACCAAACCTGCACATCTTTAGTTTGTGAGGAAACCGGAGCACCCAGAGGAAACCCACACAGACGCAGGGAGAATGTGTGCAAACTCGACACAGACAGTGACCCAAGCTGTGAATCGAACCCGGGTCCCTGGCAATATGAAGCAGCCATGCTAGCCATTATGCTGTCATTTGTGTGACTTTTTCTAAAGTGAGATGTAATGATTCTGTTAAAGTCACTAGTAAAGAATAACTAAAATTCTGTATTAACCATAAATGGTTTTGCAGGTCCTTGCTCATAAATGTTAAATTACAACAAATAAAAAAAGGTTAATGCCAGAAATTAAGGCTAACAATTTAGGTTTATGGCATAAGACAAAATTTCACAGTATGGCTAGAAAGTTGGATAACTGGACAACAGTGTTCTTCAGTATTCACTAAGGAGAGGGGCCATGTTTTTGAGGATGAGTGTGTGATACAGGCTGATAGGATGGAGGAGGTAGATGTTCTGAGGGAAGATATATTAGCAATTTTGAAAAACCTGAGGGTTGATAAGTAGCCTGGGCCAGATGGGATACATCCTAGGATACATTGGGAGGCAAGGGATGAGATTGTGGAGCCTTTAGCTTTGATCTTTGGGTCCTCATTGTCCTCGGGGATTGTGCCAGAAAACTGGAAAGTGGCAAATGTTGTTCCTCCCTTCAAGAAAGGAAATAGGAATGACCCTGGTAATTATAGGCCAGTTAGTCTTACTTTGGTGGTCATTAAGTTAAGGCAAAGGGTCCTGAGAGATAGGATTTATGACCACTTGGAAAGATGCAGCTTAATCCAAGATAGTCAGCACGGTTTCGTGAGAGGTAACTCCTGCCTCACAAATTTGATTGAATTCTTTGAGGAAGTAACTAAATGTGTTGACGAAGGTAGAGCAGTTGATGTCATATACATGGATTTTAGTAAGGCGTTTGATAAGGTTCCCCATGGTAGCTTATGAAGAAAGTAAGAATGTGTGGAATAGAAGCAAATTTGGCCGATTAGAAAAGTAACTGGCAGAGGGTGATGGTGGAGGGAAAATTTTCAGACTGGAGGCCAATTATCAGCGGTGTACCACAGAGATGAGTGCTGGGTGATTTTTATCAAGGACTTGGAAGAGGGGCCTGAAGGGTGAGTTAGTAGATTTGCTGATGACACCAAGATAGGTGGAGTAGTGGATGAGGTGGAGGGCTCTTGCAGGCTGCAAAGAGACATTGACATCGTGCTGTAGTGTTCTATGTCCCATGATAGGATGCAGAACTGGGCCGAAAAGTGGCAGATGGGGTTTAACCCTGATAAGTGCGAGGTGATTCATTTCGGTAGGACAAACTTGACTACAGGGTCAACGGCAGGGTTCTGAAAAATGTGGAGGAGCAGAGAGATCCTGGGGTTCATATCCACAGATCTCTGAAGGTTGCCATTCAAGTGAATAGAGCTATGAAGGCTTATAGTGTGTTAACGTTTATTGACAGGGTGTTTGAGTTTAAGAGCTGTGGGATTATGCTGCAACTATACCTGACCTTCGTGAGCCTACATTTGGAATACTGTATTCATTTCTGGTCACCTTATTATAAGAAGGATGTGGAAGCATCAGAGAAAGTGCAGCGAAGATTTACCAGGATGCTGCCTGCTTTGGAGAGTAGGTCTTATGAGGAAAGGTTGAGGAAGCTGGGGCTTTTCTCTTTCGAGTGGAGGGGGATGAGCGGCGACTTAGTAGAGGTTTATAAAATGATGAGGGGGATAGATAGAGTGGATGTTCAGAGACTGTTTCCTCAGGTGGAGGTAACTGTTACTCGGGGCCATAACTATACGGTTCATGGTGAGACATATAGGAGGGATGTCCCAGGTAGATATTTTACTCAGAGTGGTTGGTGCATGGAATACACTGCCTGCTGTGTTAGTGGAGTCGGACAGTTTAGGAACTTTCAAGCGGTTGTTAGGCACCTGGAACACACCAGAATGATAGGGAGGGGGATAGCTTGAACTTGGGTTTGGACGTAGCTCGGCACAACATCAAGAGCCGAAGAGCCTGTACTGTGCTGTAATGTTCTGTGTCCTAACTGAAGGTTTTGAGTTGAATAATTGTTGCTCAAACTGGAGAAAGTCATATGGTCAGTGTCCCCTCACTTTCATTTTTGCTGACAATGTGACTCAACTCATACATTGGTGGGTTGTGAGCATTGCTGATCTGGCCAGCATTTATTATCTATCCCTAAAGACAGGAGGTGGTGAGCCACTGCCTTGAACCGCTGCAGTCCATGTGGTGTAGATACGGTCATAGTGCTGATAGGGAGGGCGTTTCAGGATTTTGACCCAGTGATAGTGAACAGTGTACTTCCAAGCCAGGAATTGTGATTTGGAGAGAAACATGCAAGTGATGGTGCTCCCATGCACCTGCTGCTTTTATACATTGAGGTAACATTCATTTTCTTTGTTTCCAGGCAGTACAAAGTGCCTGACTCATTTAAAACCTTTTACCCGGCTGCACTTGCGCAGTATTTTATAAGGCACAATTACATGGCAGCTTAGTGTCATGTTGGTGGACATCTGAGAGGGAGCTGAAGATGGTAGAAGTTGGAAGATTGAACATGCTATTGAAGGAACTTCAGCAAGTTGCTATGTTGCATTTTATAAACGATGCACTGCTGGTAATAGGAGAGAGTGAATATTTAAAGGGGTGTATGTGGGGTGCAAGTGAATTGGCTGCTTATCTTGGATGGTGTTGAGCTTTTAGAGTGTTGTTTGAGTTGTATTAGCCAGGCAAGTGGAAAAGATTCCATCACATTTCTGACTTGAATGTGAAGGAGATATGGTTAGATTCTCTTTAGTTGGAGTTGGTCAATACCTGGGAATTGCCTGGTGCACATGTTACTTGTTACTTATCAACCTAAGCCTAAGTGTTGTCAGGCTTGCATAAGAACATAAGAAATAGGAGCAGGAGTAGGCCATCCAGCCCCTCGAGCCTGCCCCGCCATTCAATAAGATCATGGCTGATCTGTAGTGGTTCAGCACCACTTTCCCGCTTTCTCCCCGTAACCCTTAATTCCCTTGTCAGTCAAAAATCTATCCAGTCTTGACTTGAACATATTCAGCGAGGAAGCCTTCACCACCTCATCAGGCAGAGAATTCCAAAGATTCACCACCCTTTGTGTGAAAAAACTCCTCCACAACTCTGATCTGAACCACCCACCCCCCAATCTTGAGGCTGTGCCCTCTAGTCCTGCTATTTTTGCTAAGCGGGAAGAGTCTGTCAATCTCTAACTGGTCCATCCCCTTCATTATCTTATATGTCTCTATAAGATCCCCTGTCAGTCTTCTAAACTCCAAAGTGTACAAACCTAGCCTATTTAGTCTCTCTTCATAATCCACAGACACAGTCCATGTGGTGTAGACACAGACAGCTTCAGAATCTGAGATTCATGAAAAGTACAGAACTGAACACTTTACATAGAGTCATTGAGGTTTACAGCCTCTTCAGCCCAACTTGTCCATGCCGCCTTTTTTTTTGAAACTGCTAGGCTGATCCCAATCATCTGCATTTGGCCCATCTCCCTCTATACACATCTTACCCATGTAACTATCTAAATGCTTTTTAAAAGACAAAATTGTACTCACCTCTGCTACTGTATCTGGCAACTTGTTCCAGACATTCACCATCCTCTGTGTGGAAAGATTGCTCCTCTGGACACTTCTGTGTTTCTCCCCTCTCACCTTAAGCCTGTGCACTCTAGTTTTGGATTCCCCTACCTTTGGGAAAAGATATTGACTATCTAGCTGATCTATGCCCCTCATTATTTTAAAGACCTCTTTAAATACACCTACTCAGCCTACTACGCTCCAGAGGAAAAAAATTCCAGTCTATCCAGCCTCTCCTTATAACTCAATCCATCAAGTCCTGGTAGCAACCTAGTAAATCTTTTCTGCATTTTTTCTAGTTTAATAATATCCTTTCTATAATAAGGTGAGCAGAATTGCACACAGTATTCCAGGTGAGGCCTTACCAATGGTACAACTTCAATAAGACATTTCAATTCCTGTATTCAGTGTTCTGACTGATGAAATTAAGTATGCCGAATGCCTTCTTCCCCATTCAGACCACCTGTGACTCTCAAGGAGCTGTGAATGTGTACATCTAGATCTCTTTGTTTTATAACTCTCCCCAATGGCCTAATTAGTGAATATTTACAGAAAAGGCATTGATGAAGGTAGTTTTGTCCTTTCTCTGAAGAAAAGAAAATTATCCAACAATTTGAATCAACCAATGTTAAAAGGGTTTAAAAAGGGTAGTAGGGATAACCCTGGAAATTATAGGCCAGTGAGTTTGACGTCGGTGGTAGGGGAAGCTGTTGAAGGGGATTCTTAGAGATAGGATGTATAGGCACTTAGAGCATTGTGATCTGATTAGGGATACACAGCATGGAATTGTTAAGGGGAGGTCGTGCCTTACAAATCTGGTAGAATTTTTTGAGAAGGTAACGAAATCAGTGGACAAAGGGCGAGCCGTTGATGTTGTCTATTTGGATTTTAGTAAGGCGTTTGACAAAGTCCCTCGTGGGAGGTTAGTCGAGAAGTTCAAGGCAAATGGGATACGAGGACAGGTAGCTAGATGGATAAGTAACTGGCTGGGTAATAGGAAACAGAGAGTAATAGTGGAAGGGTGTTGCTCTAGCTGGAGGTCGGTCACTAATGGTGTGCTGCAGGGCTCGGTACTGGGAGCTCTTCTATTTGTAATATATATAAATGACTTTGAAGAGGGAGTAATGTCTTCCCATGGAAGACTTCTACAGAAAATGCAGATGTGTGGAATAGAGGGTGATTTAGCTAATTGGATTAGGAATTGGCTGGCAGATAGAAGTCAGAGGGTGGTGGTTGATGGGAGATATTCATCGTGGAGTTCGGTGACAAGTGGTGTACCTCAGGGGTCTGTTTTGGGGCCCCTGCTGTTGTAATTTTTATAAATGATCTGGATGAGGGTATTGAAGGATGGATTAGTAAATTTGCAGATGACACTAAAGTCGGTGGAGTGGTAGATAGTGAAGAGGGGTGTTACAGTTTGCAGAGGGACTTGGACAAGTTGCAGAGCTGGGCCGAGAGGTGGCAAATGGATTTTAATGTGGAAAAGTGTGAGGTAATGCACTATGGCAGAAATAATAAATGTGTAGAGTATAGGGCAAATGGTAGGATTCTTAGTAGTCTAGATGAACAGAGGGATCTTGGTGTGTATGTGCATAGATCCCTGATAGTAGGCAGTCAAGTCGAGAAGGTTGTTAAGAAGGCATATGGAGTCTTATCTTTTATTGGTAGGGGGATTGAATTTCGGAGCCACAACGTCATGTTGCAACTGTACAAAACTCTAGTGCGGCCGCACTTGGAGTATTGTGTGCAGTTCTGGTCCCCACATTATAAGAAAGATGTGGAGGCATTGGATAGGGTACAGAGGAGGTTTACCAGGATGTTGCCTGGTATGGAGGGCAGGTCCTATGAATAGAGGTTGAAGGATTTGAGGTTGTTTTCGTTAGAAAGGAGGCGGCTAAGAGGGGATCTTATTGAAGCATATAAGATGATTAGAGGTTTAGATAGGTTGGACAGTGATAGCCTTTTTCCTAGGATGGAGAAAGCTAGCACGAGGGGACACAGCTTTAAATTAATGGGTATGAGTTATAGGACGGATATCAGAGGTAGGTTCTTTACTCAAAGAGTGATTAGGGAGTGGAATGCCCTGCCTGCAGCTGTTGTAGATGCGCCAAGTTTGGTGGCGTTTGAGAGGTTAATTGATAAGTATATGGAAGAGAAGGGAATGGTTTAGTTTGGAGGGCATTGCTTTTTATTTTGGTCGGCACAACATCGAAGGCCGAAGGGCCTGTTCTGTGCTGTAATGTTCTATGTTCTATGTTCTAAGTGAAGTGATCAGCAAGTTTGCAGACGATACAAAGATGGCTGGACTTGCGGGTAGTGAGGAGCATTGTCAGGCGATGCAGCAGGACATAGGCTGGTAGCTTGGGCAGGCAGATGGAATTCAATCCTGATAAATGTGAGGTGATGCATTTCGGGAGAAAGAATGTAGAGGGGAGGTATATGATAAAGGGTAGACCTATTAAGAGTATAGAAACGCAGAGGGACTTGGGGGTGCAGGTGAACAAGTCTCTGAAGGTGGCAGAGCAAGTGGAGAAGGTTGTGAAGAAAGCATATAGTGTGTTAGCCTTTATAGGAAGGGGTATAGAGTACAAGAGCTGGCCTTTAATGTTGCAGTTGTATAAAACGCTGGTTAGACCTCATTTGTTACACCGCGTCCAGTTCTGGTCGCCTTACTACAGGAAGGGCGTGGAGACTCTGGAGAGAGTGCAGAGGAGGTTTACCAGGATGCTGCCTGGTATGGAAGGTCTGAGTTACGAGGAGAGATTAGGCAAATTGGGACTGTTTTCCTTAGAAAGACGTAGACTTAGAGGAGATCTGATAGAGGTGTACAAGATTTTGAAGGGGATTGATAGAATAAACAGGGTTAAGCTTTTTCCTAGGATGGACTCAAATAGCACGAGGGGTCACGGGCTTAGGGTGAGGGGGTTAAGGTATAATTTGGATGCTGGAGGGAGTTTTTTCACACAGAGGGTGGTGGGGGTATGGAATGCGCTGCCAAGTAAAGTGGTGGAGGCAGGTACTCTGAGTTATTTAAGAAATACTTAGATGGGCAGATGAACAGAATAGGAATGGAGGGGTATAGAAAACTGATTTAAAATAGGGATCATGAGCCTTGGGAGTCCCTGGGAAGTGAGTAAATAGATGATGGATGTATTTGTTTTTATCCTACAGGTGCTTTGGTCCACCTTGTTGTCTAACGAGGGGCATACACGCGATGGGTCGTGAGAGGGCTGCTCTTGGATTTTTTTTTCGAGGGTATCCTAGTGCTTCACATCGTTAGTGTACGTTTGACCTGGACCATTTGATGTGCAACACGACAGCTCAGTGACTATCGCTGTGCTGTGCAGATACATGGATTTGGGCCTGTGTCTGTGGGAGTTTGCGCATTCTCCCCGTGCTTGCGTGGGTTTTCTCCGGGTGCTCCGGATTCCTCCCACATCCCAAAGATGTGCTCTTAGGCTAATTGGCAAAACAAATTCTCCCTAAATTGTCTCAAATTTGGTTTTTAAATCCACCGATCTATAAACATGGACAGGGATTGCGGGTAGAGATGGGAACATTGGGGTGGCAGCGCAGGCTCGTTGGGCCGAAGGGCCTGTTTCCCGTGCTGTTTTGTTCTTTGTTCTTTGTTAAAAGTGTAGCAGAGTGTGAATTCAGAGAAATTGTGTAAATAGAGTTTTCCACAGTTTCTCCAAGTTCTCCAATGAGAGGAATTAGATTTACATTGTTCTAGCAAAGTCGTAGAACAGGCATAATTATTTGTTTGAATGAGCTCCTTCTGTGCTATAACCTTTTATTTTTATTTGATTCTATCAGAAAGGAATTTTGATTTCAGACTGCAACGTGACACCTCATTAAA
The DNA here is from genome assembly GCA_024679065.1 of Sphyrna mokarran. NCBI lineage: Eukaryota > Metazoa > Chordata > Chondrichthyes > Carcharhiniformes > Carcharhinidae > Sphyrna > Sphyrna mokarran. Next base: position 11,653,086 of record JAGIQG010000005.1, read on the forward strand.
ATCTCCCACAGCAGTGCTTTGTTCCACTTGTGAAAACAGGTAGCTGTGTTTTGTGCAAATGGAGCTTCACTGATGGCTCATGTTGAAATTATTAATATTCATTTGATTGAGCATAATTGGGCTTTTTTGCCTTTAGCTCCTTGTACCTAAAGGACTTTACTCCTGTTTCACAAGCAGAAGCAATGAGCTCATTGAGTTTGGAATAGAACTGACCAGGAAATATATTTTGTGTTTCATGTAATTTTATGTGTTTGTTGGAGAGGCACGATATTTGAGTCACTGGCCATGATTCACCAGGCCCGCTAGCCCCTGCAGGAATCCTGGCGGCTCGTTGAATTGAGTACTGGGCCTGAAACAGGATTCCTGCTGCGTGGTAAACCTGCTGCAATTCACCCAGCCTGCCCAGAACAGGCAGGAACATTCTGATAGTGCAAAGCTGCTCATTGTAATATCATTAGCGGACTGGAAACCTGATTCAGCAGCTTCCTGTGATAACACGCACATATACATGCACTTGCGTGCCACCGGAGAGGCTCTAGTACAGGTCCACAAACTTGTATTCTGAGAGTTGCATGTGTTGCAAGTATATAAGTGGTTTACCCATGATCCCTTCTGCTACTGGCATGCTGCAGGGGGAGAGTCCCTTGTGAGTCCTGAGTGTTTTGTGGGCTCGGGCTGGGAGTAAGGGTTTGACTTCGGGACTCTCTCCCAGGATGGGGGTCTAGTGGTTTATGAACTTTCATTTCCTCTTTCCTAACCACAATGTTTACAAAGCACTCATGATCATTCAAGGATGAAGGTAAAGAAAAACAAACAAGATTCTAGTGGGGAAGCAATCCATGTCTGTCAATCAAATCAAATCACTTCAAAGAACAATAAGAAACCTCATAACACCAAGCTAAGGTCCCAACAGATTTATTTGAAGTCATGAGCTTTAGGAGTGCTGCTCCTTCATCAGGTGAGTGGAGAGATGGGTTCACAAATATGGCATATGTAGACAAAGGCACAATTGCAAGATAATGGTTGCAGGTAATCGAGCCTTTGCAGGTAATCGAGCCTTTGCAGGTAATCGAGTCTTAACAGGTATGGAGAATGCAAGTGGAGAGAGGGATAATCACAAGTTAATTCACGCCTCTTTAACCTGTGATTATCCCTCTCTCCACTCACATTATCTATACCTGTTAAGACTTGATTACCTGTAAAGACTCACATTCCAACCACTATCTTGCAACTGTGTCTTTGTTTATATATGGCCTATTTGTGAACCCACCTCCCCACCCACCTGATGAAGGAGCAGTGCTCCGAAAGCTCATGATTCGTGGTGTTGTGAGACTTATTACTGAGCTTTCTGCAATCCAATGCCGGTATCTCCACACCATCACTTCAGAGAATGACAGACCCTGAAGGTGAATATGAAGGAGGTTTTAGTTCTTCACAAATCCTCCATTACCATTACTTAATGGTCTACAAACACATTGATGCAAAACTCTACTATTAGCAATAGATTAAATTAGTGGCCACAGAAATAGTGACCTCCAGATTCCTATAATCAAACACTCTGATTTGACAGGTTAGTGGTAATTCTCAGATTCTTTTGGATCTTTTTTCTTCTATTTCACGGATGTGCGCTTCATCAACTAAATCATCATTTTTATTGCCCATCCCTAATTGTCCTTGAAAATGTAGTGGCAACCAATGTTCTTGAACTGCTGCAGTCCGTGTAATGTAAGTACACCCATGATGCTGTTAGGGAGAGAATTTCAGGATTTTGACCCAGTGAACTGAACAAATGCCATTATAGTTCCAAGTCAGGAAGTGTGTGATTTGTAGGGAAACATGAAGGTGGTGGCAATCTCATGCATCTGCTGCCCTTGGTCTTCTGGGAGTAGGTTGAGGTCACAAGTTTGCAAGATCTTTTGTGGATCATTGTGGTGGCACGGTGAACAGTGGTTAGTTAGCACTGCTGTCTCACAGAACCAGAGACCCAAGTTTGATTCCCGGCTTGGGTTACTGTCTGTGCAAAGTTTGCACGTTCTCTCCGTGACTGCATGGGTTTCTTCTGGTTTCCTCCCATAGTCTGAAAGACATGCTGGTTAGGTGGTTTGGCCATGCTAAATTCTCCCTCAGTATACCCAATCTGTGGCAACTCGGGGATTTTCACAGTCACTTCATTACAGTGTTACTGTAAAGTCTACTTGTGGCATTAATAAATAAAAGTTTTAAAAGCTTTAAACTTTAAAACCTCTTTTGTGCCTTTAGCTGCTTGTACCAAAAGGACTTCACTTGTATGAGTGTTGGCAATTGGTGTTGCAAACAGAAGCAATAGGCTCATGAGTTTGGAATGGAATTGACCAGGAAATATATTTTATATGTCATGGTAATTTTGTATGTTTGTTGGAGAAGCACGATATTTGCATTACTGGCCATGATTCATCAGACCCGCTAGCCCCTGGCAGGAATCCTGTCAGAAGAGCCTTGGTGAGTTCCTGCAGTGCATCTTTTACATGATACACATGCTGTTGAAACTTTTCATCTTGCACTCGTCAGATCAGATGCACAATGCATCGATGGTGGAGTGAGTGAATGTTGAAGGTGTTGGATGGGATGCCAGTCAAGTAGACTGCTTTCTCCCAGATGGTGTCAAGCTTCTTGAGTGTTTTTGAAACTGCACTCATCTAGCCATTGGTAATATTCCATCAGACTCCTGATTGATGTCTTGTGGAGACTTTGAGGAGTTAGGAGATGAGTTATCTTGCAGAATTCCCATTCTCTTACTTGCTCTTGTAGCCACAAATTTCTTCACTAGGGCCATTTGTGTCTGGAGGGTCATTGTGATAGCAGGCATCGCACAAGTCAAATGTCGGATGTTGTTTTCACGATGTGAAAGTTCATAGAACTTTAAGCTTTGTTTCAATATGCTTCAGCACTGGTTACTCACTTCCTGTAGTGCAATACCCAATGGCAGATCTGCCACTTAAGCATTGAATAGCCGAATGAAACACATGCTGTGTTGCTACCATTTTGAAAGGATTGAACCAGGAGATGGAAGAAGCATTCTTTATTCCACAACTGCTTCTTAGCCATCCGCCTGTCTGGCAATCTGTTTCTCGCCTTTAGGACAAAACACAGCGCAGTAACCAGCCTGGGGCTAGCATTGACTCTAGAGTGCAGCAGTGTGTGATTATTTCTTTGACTTTGGAGTTTCAGAATCAGATGCAACCCAAATAGCTTAATTTAATGACTTTAGCATTGGAGCAGAAGATGCTACAGTTGTGTTACAAGTGCTGCCTGATACAAATTAATAATTTTGCTCACTATTGTTTTTTTGTAACTCTCTTTGTTCTCAGTATCTTGTGATGGACTACTATGTTGGGGGAGATCTTTTAACGTTACTCAGCAAATTTGAGGACCGGTTACCAGAGGACATGGCAAAGTTCTATCTAGCAGAAATGGTTTTGGCCATTGATTCTGTTCATCAGTTACATTATGTGCACAGGTGAGATGATCTGAAACTGGATAATTCCAGTCATCACTTATTTTACTATAACCTGAAAACTTGACTGATGTTTTTATAGATAATTTTCCTATAAAGTTATAGAGTAGCGATAACTTCTTATACACAATTTTAAAATAAATGCGGCATTGTTTGATTTGCTTTAAGCTATTGCATAAGCTCATCATTTTGGGTCCATAATCGTGCCAATTCCAAAATTAGAGAAATGAGCAAAACCACGGAACATTATTACTTGTAATACATCCTTTCTTGGAACAATTTTAATTTTTCAGGCAATCAGATAATATTTAGGTAATGTAAATGTACATTTAACCAATCTTTTGTTGACTTTTATTACCATCACACCTAGCAAACCTCTTCATTGATTTCAGCATAAACTTCATTGAGGTTTGGAGGAGAAAGGTGAGACTTCAGTTAGGTGAATGTTTAGTGCGTGTTAACATTGGTTTGCAGCACAGAGTGTCATCATGACGACTGAGAATTGATTCGATTTGATTAATTGTTGTCACAATTATTGGGATACAGTGAAAAGTGTTGTTTCTTGCGCACTATACAAACAAAGCAGATACACACAGAGAAGGAAAGAAGAGGGTGCCAAACATAGTGTTCCAATCATGGCTAGGGTGTAGAGAAAGATCAACTTTGTACATGGTAGGTCCATTCAAAAATCTGATGGCAGCAGGGGAGAAGCTGTTTTTGAGTTGGTTTGTACATATCCTCAGATTTTTGTACCTTTTTCCTGATGGAAGAAGATGGAAGAGGGAACGTCCAGAGTGCGTGAGATCCTTGATTATACTGGCTGCTTTTACGAGGCAGTGACAAGTGTAGATAGTGTCAATGGATAGAAGGCTGGTTTATGTGATGGACTGAACTTCGTTCACAACCCTTTATAGTTTTTTGCAGTCTTGGACAGAGCCATACCAAGCTATAATACAACCAGAAAGACTGCTTTTACATCTGTAAACATTGGTGAGAGTCGTAGTGAACATCCTAAATTTCCTTAGCCTCATAAGAAAGTAGAGGCATTGGTGGGCTTTCTTAAGTATAGTGTCGGTGTGGAGGGACCAGGACAATTTGTTTGTGATCTGGACATCTAAAAACATGAAATTCCAGACCCTTTCCATTTCATCCTTACCGATGTAGACAGGCATGTTCTCCACAATGCTTCCACAAGTTAATGACTAGCTCCTTCGTTTTGTTAACACTGAAGGAGAGATTAGGTGTATTTCACAGTAATTTCATTTCAGTGTTAATGAAAAGGCTTACTTATGACTAACAAATTAACTTTAACTTTATTATTATTATCGCACCAGATTCTCTATCTTTTTCCTGTACTCTGTCTTATCGTTGTTTGAGATCTGACCCTCTACAATGCTGTCATCAGTAAACTTGAAAATTGAGTTGGAGGGGAATTTGCCCATTCAGTCATAGATGTACAAAGACTATAGTAAGAGGTTGAGACACAACATTGTGGTGCACCCCAGTACTGAGGATGATCATATAGGAAGTGTTGTTGCGTATCCATACCAATTGCAGCCTATGTATTAGAGCATAGAACATAGAACACCACAGCGCAACACAGGCCCTTCAGCCCTCGATGTTGCTCCGACCAGTGGAACCAATCTAATGACTTTCTAACCTACACTATTCCAATCTTATACATATGCCTATCCACTCACCATTTGAATGCCCGTAAAGTTGGCGAGTCCACAACTGCTGCAGGCAGGGCATTCCACGCCCTTACTACCCTCTGAGTAAAGAATCTACATCTGACATCCGTCCTATAACTACATCCCTTAATTTAAAGCTATGTCCCCTCATGTTAATCATCACCATCCGAGGAAAAAGGCTCTCACTGTCCACCCTACCTAACCCTCTCATCATCTTGTATGCCTCAATTATGTCAACTCTTAACCTTCTTCTCTCTAACGAAAGTAACCTCAAGTCCCTCAGCCTTTCTTCATAAGACCTTCCCACCATACCAGGCAACATCCTGGTAAACCTCCTCTGCACCCTTTCCAATGCCTCCATATCTTTCTTATAATGCAACAACCAGAACCCCATGCAATACTCCAAGTGCGGCCACACCAGAGTTTTGTACAGTTGCAACATGATCTCACGGTTCCGAAATTCAATCCCTCTACCAATAAAAGCTAACACACCGTACGCCTTCTTAATAACCTTATCAACCTGGATGCCAACTTTCAGGGATCTATGCACATGTACACCGAGATCTCTCTGCTCGTCGACACTACTAAGAATCCTTCTATTAGCCCTATATTCTGTACTCCTGTTACTCTTATCAAAATGAATCACCTCACACTTTTCCACATTAAGCTCCATTTGCCACCTCTCAGCCCAGCTCTGCAGCTTATCTATGTCCTTCTGAAACTGTAATATCCATCCTCACTGTCTACAACTCCTCCAACTTTGGTGTTGTCAGCAAATTTACTAACCCATCCTTCTACACCCTTATCCAGGTCATTTATAAAAATGATAAACAGCAGTGGCCCCAAAACAGATTCCTGAGCTACACCACTTGTAATTGAACTCCAGCTGGAATATTTCCCATCTACCACCACCCTCTGTCTTCTAGTCAATTCCTGATCCAAACTGCTAAATCACCCTCAGTCCCATGCATCTGCATTTTCTGCAGTAGCCTACCATGGGAACCTTATCAAACACTTTGCCAAAATCCATATACACTATGTCAACTGCCTTACCCTTATCCCTCTCTTTGGTCACCTTTTCAAAAAAACTCGATAAGGTTTGTGAGGCACGACCTATCCTTCACAAAAAGTGTTGACTATTCCTAATCAATTTATTTCTCTCTAGATGATTGTAAATCCTGTCCCTTATAATTCTTTCCAAAACTTTGCCCACAACAGAAGTAAAGCTCATTGGTCTATAATTCCCAGGATAGTCTCTACTTCCCTTCTTGAACAAGGGGACAACATTTGCTATCCTCCAGTCTTCGGCACTATACCTGTAGCCAATGACAACATGAAGATCAAAGCCAAAGGCTCTGCAAACTCTTCCCTAACCTCCCAGAGAATCATAAGAACATAAGAAATAGGAGCAGGGGTAGGCCATCCAGCCCCTCGAGCCTGCCCCGCCATTCAATAAGATCATGGCTGATCTGCAGTGGTTCAGTACTACTTTCTTGCTTTCTCCCCATAACCCTTAATTCCCTTGTCAATCAAAAACCTATCCACTCTTGACTTAAATATATTCGGCGAGGATTCCTCCATCACTTCAATAGGCTGAGAATTCCAAAGATTCACCACCCTTTGCCTGAAGAAGTTCCTCCTCAACTCTGATCTGAATTGCACCCCCTCCACCCCAGTCTTGAGGCTGTGCCCTCTAGTCCTGCTATCTCTATGACTATCGTCCAGTGGCTCTGACATCCATCATTATAAAGTGCTTCGAAAGGTTAGTCATGGCACGAAATCAATTCCCCTCTTGGACTAGGTAGATGATCTATGACACATCATCTACTGTCACAACAGGTCCATATTAGGCACCACCTCCCTGGTTCTGCACTCAATCCTGAGGTCTCTCAACCTCTACCCTATCCATCTCCTTCATTATCTTATATGTCTCTATAAGATCCCCTTTCAGCCTTCTAAACTCCAACGAGTACAAACATAGCCTTTTTAGTCTCTCCTCATAATCCAATGCCCTCATCTCCGGTATCAGCCTAGTGAACCTTCTCTACACCCCCTCCAAGGCCAATATATCCTTCCTCAAATGCGGCGACCAAAACTGCACACAGTACTCCAGCTGCAGTCTCATCAGTCCCCAGTACAGTTACAAAAGTACCTCCCTACTTTAATATTCTATCCCCCTAGCTTTAAGGGCCAACATTGCATTCGCCTTCTTGATCACCTGCATACTGTGTTTTTGCGATTTGCGCACAAGGACCCCCAGGTCCCTCTGCACTGTCACATGCTGCAGCTTTTTGCCATTTAAATAGCAATGCTTCCTACCATTATTCCTACCAAAGTGGATAATCCTAGGGTAAATCTCATCTGGGAAGTCTAGGATCCAGTTATAGAGGGAGGAGCCGTACCCCAGGCCACAGAGTTTGGAGACGAACTGTGTAGGAATAATGGTGTTGAAGGCTGAGCTGTAGTCAATAAGCAGGATTGAGTGCAGAACCAGGAAGGTGGTGCCTAATATGGACTTGTTGTGACAGTAGATGATCTGCCATAGATCACCTACCTGGTCCAAGAGGGGAATTGATTTTGTGCCATGACTAACCTTTCGGAGCACTTTATAATGATGGATGTCAGAGCCACTGGACCATAGTCATTTAGGCACGCTGCGTGGCTGAATAGAGTAGCAGTAAAATTCTGAACTGTTTCACTTCTGCGTTGTAAAAATTTATATCAAGGTAAAACTTAAATTGAAAAATTTTCCATTCGATTCATATGTTGCTATATTGAACATTATTGACATATAGTAGATCTATTAAAGGCCTAATGTGTCTCAAGGGTATTCAGCAGGCAGAAAATACAGTGGAGTTGTGGAAGAGAAAGTCCAAATATCAGTCTATCTCAGCACATCAATGCAGCAGCACCTCTGAATCCTTTGAATATATTGTGTAAATGCAATTTGTTCAGATATTTGAACTAGATAACGGAAGGAAAATGGTAGGTTTTACAGGGATACAGGCAGGAATTATTTGTGGCAAAGTTCTCCAAAAGTAATATTATACAGTAAATGGCAGAACCTTTAAGAATATTGAAAGACAAAGGGATCTAGGTGTACAGGTACACGGGTCACTAAAAGTGGCATTGCAGCTGGAGAAGATAGTCAAGGAGGCATATGGCAGGCTTGCCTTCATCGGCTGGGTTATCAAGTTTAAAAATCGGCAAGTCATGTTGCAGCTTTATAGAATATTAGTTCGGTTGCACTTAGAATATAGTGTTCAGTTCTGGTTGCTACACTACTAGAAGGATGTGGAGGTTTTAGAGAGGGCACAGAAAAGATTTACCAGCATGTTGCCTGGTATGGAGGACATTAGCTGTGAGAAAGGTTGGAAAAACTTGCTTTGTTCTCACCGGAGCAGCAGAGGTTGAAGGGCGACCTGATAGAAGCCGACAAGGTTATGAGGGGTATGGACAGAGTGGATAGTCAGAAACTTTTTCCCAGGATGGAAGAGTCAGTTACTAGGGGGTATAGGTTTAAGGTGTGAGGAGCAAGATTTAAAGGAGATATACAAGGCAAATTTTTTACGCAGAGTAGTGGGTACTGGAACTCGTGGTCGGGGGAGGTAGTGGAAGTAGATACAGTAGTGACTTTTAAGAGACATCTTGACAAGTACATAAATAAGATGAAAATGGACAGATATGGTCCCTGGAAAGGTAGGGGATTTTAGTTCAGTCAGGCAGCATAGTCGCTGCATGCTTGGAGGGCCAAAGGGCCTGCTCCTGTGCTGTAATTTTCTTCTTTGTTCATATCTTGTCTTCTCTTCTCACTATACCCTGCTACTGTCTCTCTGAAAATACTTATTTGTCTTTGATTCTATTTGAACAATTGACTTAATTGTTTTCCTTGCAAACTTATTCCATAAGACTTCCACAAAGCTTTGTCTAACTTTCCTTTTTTAGTCTTGATATCCTCCTTTTAGCTTTGTATTTTGAACATTTTGTCAAAGTGCAGCTGCCAGGGTCAACTTTGGTCAATGTTTGCATTAAGAAGAGAGTTTAACTTTAAATTCATAATTAAGTTTATTTATTAGTCACAAGTTGGTTTACATTAACACTGCAACGAAGCTACTGTGAAAATCCCCATATCCGGTGTCTATTCAGGTACACTGAGGGAGAATTTAGAGTGGCCAGTGCACCTAACCAGCACATCTTTCAGATTGTGGGAGGAATCCAGAGCACCTGGAGGATCCCCATGCAAACATGGGGGAACATAAGACTCTGCACACACAATGACCCAAGCCAGGAATCAAACCTGGGTCCCTGGCACTGTAAGGCAGCAGTGCTAGCCAGCTGTGCTGAGAGTGACCTGTGCGTAGTTTTTCTTTCTTTTGTGTAGGACATATATTTAAGCTTCAGGCAGTGAAATCCAGTTGGCAAATGTTTTTAAGTTTTAAAAAAAACTCACCTTTCCGACCATATTATTCCAGTAGGCCTTAGTTTTATATAGATGGTTTTAAGTTGGGAAGCTTGTTCAGAACTCTGTTAATTTTTATGGTTAATATTTGTGTTTAGGTGAAGATAGGAAAGGCACTTTTGCATGCCAGTTGGAGCTAAGTTTTATGTTCGAAGTGCCTTGACAGCCAGTTTCCATAATATTAATAGAACATAGAACATGGAACATTACAGCGCAGTACAGGCCCTTCGGCCCTCAATGTTGCACCGGCCAGTGGACCCTCTAACCTAAACTATTCCAATATCATCCATATGCCTATCCACCGAACATTTGAATGCCCCCAAAGTAGGCGAGTCCAGAACTGCTGCAGGCAGGGCATTCCACGCCCTCACCACACTCTGTGTGAAGAACCTGCCTCTGACATCCGTCCTATAACTGCCACCTCTTAATTTAAAGTTATGTCCCCTCGTGTTGGTCATCACCATCCGAGGAAAAAGGCTCTCACTATCCACCCTATCCAGTCCTTTGATCATCTTATACGCCTCAATTAGGTCACCGCGTAACCTTCTTCTCTCTAATGAAAATAACTTCAGGTCCCTCAGCCTTTCCTCATAAGGCCTTCCCACCATACCAGGCAACATCCTGGTAAACCTCCTCTGCACCCTTTCCAATGCTTCCACATCTTTCTTATAATGCGGCGACCAGAACTGTACGCAATACTCCAAGTGCGGCCGCACCAGAGTTTTGTACAGTTGTAACATAACCTCACGGCTCCTAAATTCAATCCCTGTACCAATAAAAGCTAACACACCGCACGCCTTCTTAACAACTTTATCAACCTGGGTGCCAACTTTCAAAGAGCTATGTACTTGTACCCCAAGATCCCTCTGCTCGACAACACTATTAAGGGTCCTTCCATTAGCCCTATATTTCATATGCCTGTTATTCCTACCAAAGTGAATCACCTCACACTTATCCGTATTGAATTCCATTTGCCACCTCACGGCCCAGCTCTGCAACCTATCTATGTCCCTCTGCAAACTGTAACATCCATCCTCGCTGTCTACAACTCCCCCCACTTTGGTATCGTCAGCAAATTTACTAATCCAACCCTCTACACCCTCATCTAGGTCATTTATAAAAATGACAAACAGCAGTGGCCCCAAAACAGATCCTTGAGGTACACCACTTGTAACTGCACTCCAGGTTGAATATTTCCCATCAACCACCACCCTCTGTCTTCTATCAGCTAGCCAATTCCTAATCCAAACTGCTAAATCACCTTCAATCCCATGCATCTGCACTTTCTGCAGTAGCCTACCATGGGTAACCTTATCAAACGCTTTGCTAAAATAGAAGGTGATAATTTAGCATGGACAGCTGCTGTAATGATCATATAAACATTGCTTTACTAGTGAGCTGCATCCACATGAGATATGCATTACATGTCCCACCAGTGAGGAATTCTAAGGGATCCTTGTGAAGAGAGGTGAAAGCCAAGGTTGCTTGAAATACAGCGGGGTTGTTGGGCAACATTTAGATTAGCATTGAGCCAAGACAGCTAAATTACAGACTGCTTTGAATCTTTGATGACAGATATGGTGGATCTGGTCTGGTTTGAGCTGAGATGTCTATGCATTCAGGGAGGTGGATCATTGAAGCTCCATCGAATTTGCCTGGATAGTGATGCTACTTTGTCACAATGCCAATAAAACAATTAAACTTTATTAATCTAGGGAAAAAAAATACCTTTTTTGTCTGTGTTCTCACCTCTGCTATTAAAAAAAACACATGCAAAAGTGGAATAGAGGAATCAAATTCTCAGCATGGTGTTGGATAGGTTGTTTAAATACAATCGTACACTGTCAGAGCTCTCTTTTACAAAATCTTTGCTGTTTTTCTAACAGCAGCTCTGAATTCCTTTCCTATCTCCATTTGCCAAAGGAAACTGTGTTTCTGTCATATTGCTGTCCACTGGTCAGTGTTGGCATCTTTAGTACTAAAAAAATGTATCAGTTTTATCGTACTCAAAAGCACTGCTGTAAAGAAATGTAAAAGTTTTATCTTTCTTATGGCCTCTTATGTATAAAGGGATGATACATGCACAAGTTCAATTTGTTGCACTCCTATCTAATCTTTGGGCTTCCTTTGATTGAATGATGCACCTAGAGCTTTCCATCTGCTTGCACACTATCAAATTAAAGTTCTAATTTATGTAGGATATTGAGTATTCAAACAGGCCATTTGGCCTAACTAATCCATCCACTTTAGCTTTCTCCCATCTTTCATCATCTAAATGTATCATTGCAGGCCTCTGTTCCCTTTTTCCTCATATGATCACCAAGTTTCCCCTTTTATGTCTGTTCCATTCCATTCAAGCCCTCCAAATAGTCGTGAGTTCCACATTCTGACCAGTCTGAGTGAAGAATTTTCTTCTGGATTCTTATTTCTTGGAGACTATCTGACGTGGATGGCCTCCAGCTTTGCTCTTCCACACAAGAGAAAACATTCTCTATCCACTCTATCAAAATATTTCAGAATTTTAGGCTATCTTTCAGCCTTTTTTCAAGAGAAAAGAGATATAGCTGTCAGTGCTTTCCTGTAATGAATAGAACATAGAACATTACAGCGCAGAACAGGCCCTTCGGCTTTCGATGTTGCGCCGACCAATTAAGAAAAAGCAATGACCCTCTTAACTAAACCATTCCTTTTTCATCCATAAACTTATCTACTAACCTCTTAAACGCCACCAAACTTGGCGCATCTACAACTGGAATATCTCTGCATTTCTGGCATCATCATTGCAAATCTTCTCCGCACTCTTCCAATGCCTCAATATCCTTTCTATACAATAGGGTAACCAGAACATCATGTATGTGCTGGAACTAGTTCTACATTGGAGCTGTGTACACTGACCAAGTTAGAAAACTAGATAATCCCTAGGGTGCAGAAGGAGCCATTCAGCCATTGAGTCGACACCAACTTGCTGAAAGAGAATCTTACCCCCAATTCTCCACAACCCTGCACGTTTACTATGGCTAATCCACCCAACCAACATATCTTTCGACAATAAGGGCGGAATTTCACTAGCATGTCTCCCTGAAACTCTTGTGATCCTGCCCGAGGCCAATGGAGAATGCCATTCTCCGAGCCTCGCCTGCCGTCCGGAATCAGGGTGGGTGTGCTGGGAACATCCCAGCCTAAGAGGAAATTTAACATGATTAGGCCACCTAAGCTGTACATCTTTGGACATCCCAGGTCCTTTTAATTTGGTGTCTGTCTGATCCTTTAAAAAGGTGTTGTGTCATTAAAATTGACATCCTGCTGTCAAGAGAAGTGTTTGTGAGGTAGGGCTGGATATCATCAGCATGTAAGTGGAATCTGATGTCTTGCCTCCTGATAGGCAGCACTAGGATGAAAAATAGATCATGTGTTTGAGTACTAGGCTGAGGCTTGAAACCATTAATTTCTGACTCAGAAGTGTGTGTGAAAACAAAGCTGAAACACTAAAATTGACAGTAACAACATGTAGGTGTATCTGTGTACAAAATATCTCCATCAAGGCCTGGTGTTTAATGCTGACTCATAAGTTGAATACAACTTCTGGCAATTTGTGAGATTTTAATGAGGATTATTTTGCTATCATATCCTCCTGTGTTTGAGATGACAGCATTTGTACTCCACCATTGTCTCTCTGCCAATTCTCTTGCTATTGCCTCTCAGAGAGATACCCATACTGTTGCCAGCCATACCAAAGTGAGGCAGTCTGAAACCAGAAGACCAAAGTTGTCATGGTTGCCTGCAATCTCAGTTAGCACGAGTGTTTCCTTTATTTAAAATGGGAATGCATGTTCATTGCTAATGTTCAGATCCTGAAGAAAGTCACATTGAAAATATGCCTCAACTAACCTATGATGTATTGGTGCCACCCTAAAGAGTCATGGAATCAAATAAATGATATAGTACAATGGATATGATTTGCTCTTGGTGCTTGTGCTGACTCAATGAAAGAGCAGTCTGATTAGTCCCATTATCCTAATCTTTTCCTATAGCCTTGCCATTTTTTGCCTTCCAATATATATACAATTCTCTTTTAAATTAATTGAATCTACTTCACTATCTTTGCAAGCTTATTTTGACTCTTTCCCCATAACCCTACACATTGTTTCTATTCAAGTAATCATCTGATTCCTCTTGAGCGCCTTGATTGAACCTGCCCCACACTTTCAGACGGTGCATTCCGAACCAAAAACCTTTTCCCTTATTGCGTTTAAATCTATGCCTTCTTGTTCCGATTACTTTTACAAATGGAAGCAGTTTCTCCAGATCTACTCTGTCTAGCTCATGATTTTGACACCTCTATCAAATCTCTTAGCTGCCTTTTCTCCAAGGAGAACAATCCTAACTTCTCCAGCCTATCTTCATAGCTGAAGTTTCTAATCCCTGGAACCATTCTTGTAAACCTCTTCTGCATTCTTCCCAATGTGTTCACATTCCTTCCTAAAGTGTATCATCCAGAACTGTACATTACACTTCAGCTAAAGTCTAACTAGTTTAGCAAAACCTCCTTCCTCTTGAACTCTATGTCACTATTAGTAAAGCCTTGGATCCTATCTGCTTTACTAATCATTCCCTACACCTTTCCTGCAACCTTTAATGAGTTATATAGATACACATACAGGTCTCTCTGCTCCTACATATCCTTTAAGGTTGCAACCTTTATATCGCCTTGATGGCATTGTGACTCAGTGGGGCCCAGGTTTTGATTCCCGGCTTGGGTCGCTGTGTGAAGATTGCACATTCTCCCTTGTCTGTATAGGTTTTCTCCAGGTGCTCTGGTTTCCTCGCACGATCCAAAGATGCGTGGGTTGGGTGGATTCACCATGCTAAATTGCCCCTTCGTGTCACAGGGATTAGCTAGGGTAGGGACATGGGGTTGTGAGGATGGAAGCTGGATGGGATTGTGGCTGGTGAAAACTTGATGGGCCGAATGGCCTTCTTTTGCACTGTATAATTCTATGATTCTACTCTGTATCCTTCCTAGCAAAATATATCACCCCACATTTCTTTGTAATGAACTTCATCTGTTACCTATCTGCGCATTGCAGCAACTTGTATGTGTTTTTAAAGTTTTGCATCATCTGCAAACTTTGAAACTGTCCACTGCACACCAAGATCTAGATCATTAATACGTATAAGGAAAAGGGAGGATGCCAATACTGGTTCCAGGGATCATAGAACATAGAACATTACTGCACAGAACAGGCCCTTCGGCCTTCGATGTTGCGCCGACCAATATAAAAAGCAATGACCCTCCAAACTAAACCATTCCCTTCTCTTCCATATACTTATCAACTAACCTCTTAAACGCCACCAAACTTGGCGCATCTACAACTGCTGCAGGCAGGGCATTCCACTCCCGAACCACCCTTTGGGTAAAGAACCTACCTCTGATATCCGTCCTATAACTATCACCCCTTAATTTAAAGCTGTGTCCCCTCGTGCTAGCTTTCTCCATCCTAGGAAAAAGGCTATCACTGTCCACCCTATCTAAACCTCTAATCATCTTATATGTTTCGATTAGGTCTCCTCTTAGCCGCCTCCTTTCTAACGAAAACAACCTCAAATCCCTCAGCCTCTCTTCATAAGACCTGCCCTCCATACCAGGCAACATCCTGGTAAACCTCCTCTGTACCCTCTCCAATGCCTCCACATCTTTCTTATAATGTGGGGACCAGAACTGCACACAATACTCCAAGTGCGGCCGCACTAGAGTTTTGTACAGTTGCAACATGATGCTGCGGCTCCTAAATTCAATCCCCCTACCAATAAAAGCTAAGACTCCATATGCCTTCTTAACAACTTTATCGACTTGACTGCCTACTTTCAGGGATCTATTGACACATACACCAAGATCCTCTGTTCATCAACACTATTAAGAGTCCTACCATTAGCCCTATACTCTACACATTTATTGTTCCTGCCAAAGTGCATTACCTCACACTTTTCCACATTAACTCCATTTGCCACCTCTCGGCCCAGCTCTGCAACTTGTCCAAGTCCCTCTGCAAACTATAACACCCCTCTTCACTGTCTACCACTCCACCGACTTTAGTGTCATCTGCAAATTTACTAATCCATCCTTCAATACCCTCATCCAGATCATTTATAAAAATTACAAACAGCAGGGGCCCCAAAACAGACCCCTGAGGTACACCACTTGTCACCGAACTCCACGATGAATATCTCCCATCAACCACCACCCTCTGTCTTCTATCTGCTAGCCAATTCCTAATCCAATTAGCTAAATCACCCTCTATCCCATACATCTGCATTTTCTGCAGAAGTCTTCCATGGGCCACCTTATCGAACGCCTTACTAAAGTCCATATATACCACATCAACCGCCTTACCCCCATCCACCTCTTTGGTCACTTTTTCAAAAAACTCAATAAGGTTAGTAAGGCACGACCTACCCTTCACAAAACCATGCTGACTATCCCCAATCAATTCATTTCTCTCTAAATAACTATAAATCCTATCCCTAATAATTCTCTCCAATACTTTGCCCACAACAGAAGTAAGACTCACTGGCCTATAATTCCCTGGAAGGTCTCTCTTCCCCTTCTTGAACAATGGGACCACATTCGCTATCCTCCAGTCCTCCGGAACCACACCCGTAACCAACGACAACCTGAAGATCAGAGCCAGAGGCTCTGCAATCACCTCTCTTGCCTCCCAGAGAATCCTAGGGTAAATCCCGTCCGGCCCAGGGGACTTATCCAACTTCAAACCCTCAAGAATATCTAGCACATCCTCCCTATCTACTTCAATACTTTCCAGTTTGCAACCCTGTACCTCAGTGTTCTCCACAACTACATTTACATCTCCCTGCGTGAATACCGAAGAGAAATATTTGTTCAGTGCCTCTCCAATCTCTTCAGGCTCCACGCACAACTTCCCACTGCTGTCTATGACTGGCCCTAATCTTGTCCTAACCAATCTTCTATTCTTAACATATCTAAAGAAAGCTTTAGGATTCTCCTTAATCCTATCAGCCAAAGTCTTCTCGTGTCCTCTCTTAGCTCTCCTCAATTCACTCTTTAGCTCCCTCCTGGCTAATCTATAGCTATCCATTGCACTAACTGAGCCTTCAAGCCTCATCCTGACATAAGCCTCCTTTTTCCTTTTAACCAGCGAATCAACTTTTTTCGTACACCAAGGTTCCCTTACTTGACCATTTCCTCCTTGCCTGACAGGGACATACTTATCAAGGACTCGCAGCAGCTGCTCCTTGAATAAGCTCAACATTCCAGATGTTCCCAGTCCCTGTAGTTTCCTAGTCCAATCTATGCATCCTAATTCTCTCCTGATGGCCTCATAATTACCCTTCCCCCAGCTATAACTACTGCCCCCAGCTTCATGCCTATCCCTATCCATCACTAAGGTGAACGTAACCGAATTGTGGTCACTATAACCAAAATGTTCAGTAACTTCCAAGCGTAACACCTGGTCTGGCTCATTGCCCAGCACCAAATCCAATGTAGCCTCGCCTCTAGTTGGCAATCCAATGTAGCCTCACCTCTAGTTGGCAATCACTCCTACAAACTTTCCTCCAGCTGAAAAATATACATTGACCATTGACATTGAAAAATTAACTGTTCTCTATTATCCAGTCAGTTCTATATCCATGCTTCTGTTGTCCGTTTTATTCCATGCGCTATAGCTTTGCTCGCAAGTCTGTGCTGTGGCACTGTATTGAATGCCTTTTGGAAGTCTATATCCACCACTTCAGTCACATTGCCTCATCAATCCTCTCTGTTCTGTCTTCAAAAAACAGCAAGTAAGTTAGACATGATTTCCCCTTAAGAAATCCATGGAAGGATGTAGTTATTCTTACTGATGATGAAGGACCTACTATGTATGTTAACACTTCCTCTTTTTACTTCCAATTTATAAATATTAAAAATTTTTTTGCATCTCTGCTGTCCTGTTTAAACCTGCCCCCCATCAAACCCCTTTTGCATGTTGGCCAACATATTTCTACATATAATAGCCAGGATTCTCCCGTCTTGTTGGCACTGCCACTGCTGCCAGTCTAAGCAGAGAATTTGTTGCTCAGCTAAAACTCCAATCACTGCAGCAGGACTACAGAAACCAAAGGGAATTTCTGGTTATCAGTGGCACAAGACAATATAGCTTTACTCTCATATGACAGCATGGAATTAAGCAGTGGAGCAGCCACAATCTAACAGAATGACGCAGCAGACCTGATGTAAATGGGAATGTGGTGTCAATTTGCTGTCCAAGACCATCATGTCCTTTAACAGTGCCATTGGAATCAGGCTGCAACATCTTTATGTCCTGTCATCAAAATACAAAATGCACTAGCCAGCTCTGTTAGTTGGATGTTGCTGCCGAATTGATTGTGCGAAGGAGATAATGAATTTAAAATTGAGGTTAATGCTCGTCAGAGCTCTGGCTTTGAATCTTAGCTTAATTACTGCTTTCTTTTACTATCGTTGGCACATTGCAATAAGGTTACGTCCCACATGGGAGAAACAAAGTGAAATTGCTGCTGTTTGGAATGGCTGGGATCAGGCCTGCAGGAAACAGGTCAATGATGTGTTTGAAGGTCACATTTTTAGCTTTGAATGGCAAAAGAAGGTGAAAAAGTGTTGAGATTCGGTTACAGTTCAAAGTTTTGAATTCTGCCCAGAGGGTGACATTTGAATTTGAAATGTATTCAGCTGAAATCTTAACTGGAAAAAAATAATTATACTACTTCCTCCTTGTCTAAAAATGTGACTTTAAAAATTGCCGTGCTTCACTAGTAGGCTTGGTATCCTTCATAAGAGCGCAAGTCTACTAAAAATTGTCACCGATGCAGAAAAGGAAGAAACATTACGTACACCTATTCTCTACCAGAGTTGAGTGGTGTATCCTTATGTAGGCATAGAGATTGTCCAACTGAATGAGTGCAGCTTCAACAGTACTTAAGAAGCTTGACCTCAATCCCCACCCAACATACGTATACCACATAGATTGCAGTAGTTCAACAAAGCAGCTCACCATCATTTTCCCGGGGTAGTTAGGGAGGGCAATTAATGCTGTCCTATATCCTATGAAAGAGTGAAGAAAACCCAAATGACTGTTCAGCTGACTTAACCTAACCTTATTCATATACGCTACTATTTATTTCTCTCTCATACTGAGTGGAGGAAATAGCCTAGTGATATTATCGCTAGACTAATAATTCATAAATTCAGCTAATGTCCTGGGGATTCAGGTTCGAATCCTGCCAATGCAGATGATGGAATTTGAAAAAAATCTGGAATTACGAAATATTAATATTTCTTTGCACCTCTGCTGTCCTGTTCAAACCTGCCCCCTTCAAACCTATTTTGCATGTTGGCCAACATATTTCTTCTACCTATAATAGCCAGGATTCTCCGGTCTCATTGGCACTACCACTGCTACCAGCCTAAGCAGAGAATTTGTCGCTCAGCTAAAACTCTATTCACTGCAGTGGGACCAGAGAATCACGAAACCAATGTCAATTGTTGGAAAAACCCATCTGGTTCACTAATGTCCTTTAGGGAAGGAAATCTGCCATTCTTACCTGGCCTGGCCTACGTGTGACTCCAGAGCCACAGCTGACTCTCAGTGGTGATCGAGCAACGAGGGATGGGCAAAAAATGCTGGCCAATCAGTGACATCCATGTCCCACAAATGAACAAGAAATACTAATTTAACCCTTTCTTAAATACATCATCATTTACTGTTGGTAACAAAGTTCACATTCTAATCACTGTCTGGGTAAAGAGATTCCTCCTGAATTCTTTGTTTTGATTTATTCACAACTGTCTTATGTTACTATGTCTAGTTTTAATCTCTATTCAGATTATTCTCAATATTTGTCCTTCCATAATCTAAAGATCTTTTAGGTCAACCATCCATCTTTTCTTTGGTGTAAAGAACCCCAACCATCTTAATCTTTACTGATAGGCAGAACTTGTCATTTCAAGTATCTCCCTTTTAAATTTTTTTTGATCCTTCTCTGGTGCCTCTACATCCTTCTTACTGATATGAAGAGCCAAATGTTCAGAATCTTCATTAGTCAACCATCTTTGCCCTGTTTGTGTCTATCGCCTACCTCCTCAGATATCACTCAATAATTGAACTTCTCTTGATGGAACAGCTGACATCTATGGATCTACTGTGCAAATCTGTCTATAGTTTGTCAGCTCGGCATAAACAGTCCTGCTCATTGTTGATTTGAATGGCAAAGTAGTTATTTGATTAAAGATGAAATCTAGACTCCTAGATGAAGTTTCATTTAACCATGAAATACACTTCATTCCTCAGCAGCCCTGTGGAATCTCACCTGCATAGTCGGGTTAAGCAGCTCAGTTAATGCTAAGATCAGAGGGAAAACACTCTGCTAGTTGAAATCATACCTGGCACAAAGGAAACTAATTGTGGTTGTTGGAGGTCAACTATCTCGGTTCCAGGACATCACTGCAGGAGTTCCTCAGGGTATAGTCCGAGGCCCAATAACCACTACCTTTTGGCATTTAAGGATAGACAGTGACTGGAAGGTCATTGATGAAGCAGCTGCAGATGGTTGGGCCAAGGACACTGCCCTGATTAACTCCTGCAGTGATTTTCTTGAACTAAGATGATTGACCTCCAACCACCACAACCGTCTTCCTCTATGCCAGGTATGACTCCACCTAGTAAAGAGTTTTCACCTTATTCCCATTGACTTCAGCTCTGCCAGGGCCACTTGATGGCACACTCAATCAAATGCTACCTTGATATCAAGAGCAGTTACTCATCTCACCTCTGGAATTCAGCTCTTTTGTCCATGTTTGAACCAAATTAGTCAGGAGCTGAATGAACCTTGTGGAACCAAGCTGAGTATCAGTGAGCAGGTAATTGCTACGAGCTGCTTGATTGCACTGCTGTTGACATCTTCCAGCACTTTACTGATGATGTAAAATGGATTGATTGGGTAGTAATTGGTCAGTTTGAATTTGCCCTACTTTCAGTGTACAGGACATATCTGGACAATTTTCCACGTTGCCAGATAGGTGCCAGAGCTGTATTGGAACAGCTTGACTAGAGGTGTGGCATGTTCTGGAGCACAAGTCTTCAATACTATTGCTGAAATGTTGTGAGAGCCAGGACCTTTGCAGTATCCAGTGCCTTCAGCCATTTCTTCATATGGTCATTGATGACAAGCCATTTGCTTCTTTCATTTGCTTCAGTGAAATGTGAAGATATACCTCTTGCGTAACTTCAATTCACCAAAGCGTATATGTTGCATTATGTAGATATAACTTCTGCTGTTGAAAATGAAGAACATTCAGTATAGCGATCTCAGTACCAATTAAATTATTGTTAATGACAAAGAACATATAACGTTTTGACCTACAGCCAGGTTACTTTTAAATGTTTATGTGGTGTTGCAGAACTGAACCTAAAGTGATTCCCATAGGACTATTCATTTTAGGGTAGGATTATAAGTTTCCTTTTTAAATCCATAATCTTTATACTGAATAAAGCTAATTTTGGGTAATGAAACTGGGATGAAGGCGATGCTACCTGGTTAGCTTTGATGGTTACAAACTATGTATTGCCTCCCATTATAGTGCAGTCCTCCTGAGTTAGAATACCATTCATGACAAACATAAAACCACAAAGAGCAAACATGGTATTAGTTGAATTAAAAGGCTGAAGCCAGTAACTTGGCTTGGACTGTAGTTTTTTACAGTCCATTCCAACTGCTTTCAGCTGGGTTTGCACCTGTTATCCCATCTTCCTCGACGTGGCCTGCCTTTGACAGATGTGATTTACACATTGTCTATTTTTATCTAACATTGTTAGAAATCCTCATACAAACTAGTTGAACACTTGGGAGGGTTAGCCTGCAGAGCACGTCTGAAAAAATAGCACTTGCATTTGAAAATGAGGAAGAATTTGGATGTTATCACACCAATTAGTTGATCTGTTCAGAATTTTATAATTAATTTTTTGAACTCAAATTGCTCCATAACTTCACTCTTCCTCCCCTCAGTCATTGTTATCATATCTTGATCAGGCTAATTCCTGTGCATCATACCTAAGCTTTTCTGTATTTTTGCCATAGCTTGTATATTTCCTTGAGGTTCATCAAGGGAGAAAAGAGAGGAAGAATGAAAAGATTGTCATACTTAAAACTGAGTGTGCACAAGGTTATTTTTAGGATAAAGATTACAGAAATTTATTGGTTTTGTTATACTATTTATAGCTTATGCTTGCTTTAGGTATTTTAGGTGCATAAGTCACTGAAAGCTGGCACATAAGTATATCATTTAATTAAAAAGACTAAAGGAATGTTGAACTTTAGTTCAAGAAGGTTGGATTACTGTGATGGTAAGAAGTCTCACAATACCAGGTTAAAGTCCAACAGATTTATTTGGTAGCAAACACCATTAGCTTTTGGAACACTGGTGAGTGAGAGTTCTGTTCACAAACAGGGCATATAAAGACACAAACTCAATTTACAGAATAATGATTGGAATGCAAGTCTTTACCATGAATCAAGTCTTAAAGGTACAGACAGTGTGAGCAGAGAGAGCGTTAAGCACAAGTTAAAGATATGTGTATTGTCTCCAGACACGACAGTTAGTGAGATTTTGCAAGTCCAGGCAAGTCGTGGGAGTTACAGATAGTGTGACATGAATTCATGATTCCGGTTGAGGCCGTCATCACGTGTGCGGAATTTGGCTATCAGTCTCTGCTCAACGACTCTGCGCTGTTGGGTCATGAAGGCCGCCTTGGAAAACACTTAACTGAAGATCAGAGGCCGAATGGCTGTGACCTTGAGATCTTGGGTTCACGTCACACTATCTGTAACCCCCACGACATAGCTGGACTTGCAAAATCTCATTAACTGGCCTGTCTGAAGACAATACACACCTCTTTAACCTGAGCTTAATGGTCTCTCCACCCACATTGTCTGTACCTTTAAGACTTGATCATCTGTAAAGACTCAAATTCCAATCATTATTCTATAAATTGAGTTTGTGTCTTTTTATGCCCTTTTTGTGAACAGAACTCCCACTCACCTGAACAAGGAGCAGTGCTCCAAAAGCTATTGGTGTTTGCTACCAAATAAACCTGTTGGACTTTAACCTGATGTTGTGAGACTTCTTACTATGTTTACCCCAGTCCAACACTGGCATCTCCACATCATGGTTACTGCGATGGTGCTAGGGGGTATCATTCTTGCAAGTTTTAGTTGATCTTCATCAGATCCTGTCTTTAAATTCCATTCAGTTCATGGCAGTGATTCTGGAGAAACAGATTCACCAGAACTTAAATTTAACTTTTACTTTTTACTTTATTTATTAGTCACAAGTAAGGCTTACTTACCACAATGAAGTTACTGTAAAATTCCCCTAGTTGCTACACTCCTGTGCCTGTTCAGGTCAATGCACCTAGCCAGCACATCTTTCAGCATGTGGGGGGAAACCGGAGCACCCAAAGGAAACCCACCCAGACATAGAACATAGAACATTACTGCACAGAACAGGCCCTTCGACCTTCGATGTTGCGCCGACCAATTATGAAAAAAGCAATGACCCTCCAAACTAAACCATTCCCTTCTTTTCCATAAACTTATCAACTAACCTCTTAAATGCCACCAAACTTGGCGCATCTACAACTGCCGCAGGCAGGGCATTCCACTCCTTAACCACCCTCTGGGTAAAGAACCTACCTCTGATATCCGTCCTATAACTATCACCCCTTAATTTAAAGCTGTGTCCCCTCGTGCTAGCTTTCTCCATCCTAGGAAAAAGGCTATCACTGTCCACCCTATCTAAACCTCTAATCATCTTATATGTTTTGATAAGGTCTCCTCTTAGCCGCCTCCTTTCTAACGAAAACAACCTCAAATCCCTCAGCCTCTCCTCATAAGAGCTGCCCTCCATACCAGGCAACATCCTGGTAAACCTCCTCTGTACCCTCTCCAATGCCTCCACATCTTTCTTATAGTGTGGGGACCAGAACTGCACACAATACTCCAAGTGCGGCCGCACTAGAGTTTTGTACAGTTGCAACATGACGTTGCGGCTCCGAAATTCAATCCCCCTACCAATAAAAGCTAAGACTCCATATGCCTTCTTAACAACCTTATCGACTTGACTGCCTACTTTCAGGGATCTATGCACATATACACCAAGATCCCTCTGTTCATCAACACTATTAAGAATCCTACCATTAGCCCTATACTCTACACATTTATTATTCCTGCCAAAGTGCATTACCTCACACTTTTCCACATTAAACTCCATTTGCCACCTCTCGGCCCAGCTCTGCAACTTGTCCAAGTCTCTCTGCAAACTATAACACCCCTCTTCACTATCTACCATTCCACCGACTTTAGTGTCATCTGCAAATTTACTAATCCATCCTTCAATACCCTCATCCAGATCATTTATAAAAATTACAAACAGCAGGGGCCCCAAAACAGACCCCTGAGGTACACCACTTGTCACCGAACTCCACGATGAATATCTCCCATCAACCACCACCCTCTGTCTTCTATCTGCTAGCCAATTCCTAATCCAATTAGCTAAATCACCCTCTATCCCATACATCTGCATTTTCTGCAGAAGTCTTCCATGGGCCACCTTATCAAACGCCTTACTAAAGTCCATATATACCACATCAACCGCCTTACCCCCATCCACCTCTTTGGTCACTTTTTCAAAACTCAATAAGGTTAGTAAGGCACGACCTACCCTTCACAAACCATGCTGACTATCCCCAATCAATTCATTTCTCTCTAAATAACTATAAATCCTATCCCTAATAATTCTCTCCAATACTTTGCCCACAACAGAAGTAAGACTCACTGGCCTATAATTCCCGGGAAGGTCTCTCTTCCCCTTCTTGAACAATGGGACCACATTCGCTATCCTCCAGTCCTCCGGAACCACACCCGTAACCAACGACGACCTGAAAATCAGAGCCAGAGGCTCTGCAATCTCCTCTCTTGCCTCCCAGAGAATCCTAGGGTAAATCCCGTCCGGCCCAGGGGACTTATCTAACTTCAAACCCTCAAGAATATCTAGCACATCCTCCCTATCTACTTCAATACTTTCCAGTTTGCAACCATGTACCTCAGTGTTCTCCACAACTTCATTTACATCTCCCTGCGTGAATACCGAAGAGAAATATTTATTCAGTGCCTCTCCAATCTCTTCAGGCTCCACGCACAACTTCCCACTGCTGTCTATGACTGGCCCTAATCTTGTCCTAACCAATCTTCTATTCTTAACATATCTAAAGAAAGCTTTAGGATTCTCCTTAATCCTATCAGCCAAAGTCTTCTCGTGTCCCCTCTTAGCTCTCCTCAATTCACTCTTTAGCTTCCTCCTGGCTAATCTATAGCTATCCATTGCACTAACTGAGCCTTCAAGCCTCATCCTGACATAAGCCTCCTTTTTCCTTTTAACCAGCGAATTAACTTTTTTCGTACACTAAGGTTCCCTTACTCGACCATTTCCTCCTTGCCTGACAGGGACATACTTATCAAGGACTCACAGCAGCTGCTCCTTGAATAAGCTCCACATTTCAGATGTAAATGGGTAGAGAGTGCAAACTCCACATAGACAGTGACCCAAGCTGGGAATTGAACCTAGGTCTCTGGCACTATGAGGCAGCAGTGCTAACTACTGTGTCATTGTGCCGCGAAAGGTACTAAAACTCAAGTTAAATTTAACTGATTTCTTGAATTTGGCTTTTATTTCCTTGATCTTAGAAGGTTAACCAGGCCATCTAATTGACAGATTTGATAGGGTGGATATAGATAAACGATTTACTGTGCATGAAGGACTTGATCTTAAAACTAGAGTTAGACCGTATGAGTGGAATAAAGAAACATTTTCTTCATGAACTGCATTGAGCAAATCTAGAACTCCAAAAGTCTTGGAAGTTTGAGGCATTTTACAATTGATAGTTGTTTTGTTGGAAAGGAAGAAAGATGAATAATGGACATGGTAGCGATAGTTAGAAATTAACATCACTAAAATTTAGTAAGCTACCTGGTCTAGGTGGAATGCACGTGAGGATGCTGGAGAAGCTAAGGTAAAATAGCAGAAACATTGGTCACAAATCTTTGATTCTTTTTGGATGTAGGCATAATGTCAGAGGATTGAGGGTTGCTAATATTACGCCATTTATTCAAGAAAGGGATGGCAGGTAAAGCAAGAAACTGCAGACTAGCCAGTCTAACAATAGTGGTAATAAACTATTGGAAATCATTATCAGG
Source organism: Sphyrna mokarran (assembly GCA_024679065.1). Classification (NCBI taxonomy): domain Eukaryota; kingdom Metazoa; phylum Chordata; class Chondrichthyes; order Carcharhiniformes; family Carcharhinidae; genus Sphyrna; species Sphyrna mokarran. The sequence goes on from JAGIQG010000005.1 coordinate 11,679,034, forward strand.
TACAAAATAAACTTTTATAAGATATGGGTTAATTAAGTCAAACCTTGTACAAGGCAAATTGTGTCTGATTAACTTGATTGTATTCCTTGAAGTCATTTTAAGAAGTAATTCAATAAAACACTACATAACAGGCATATTAAAAAGATGGAAACCAATGAAATGCAGAGGAAAGCGGCAGTATGCATACAGAATTACTTAGTGATGGAAAACAGAGGATGATGGATGGCAGTGAGGGGGAAAGCAGGGTGTTGTGATAGTTTGCAATGGAGATCTTGAAGGATTAATTTTGGGTCTGTCTAATTTTGACTAACAATTTGGATTGGTGGATGGAATAGCATTATTACCCACCCACCAATCCAGTTTGTTAATGGTTACAGATAATATAAAACTTGACAGAGTAATGTAAAGATTGCTATAGTTTCAAAATGGCATAGATAACAGGACGGCACGAGAACATTACAGGTACAATGCGGAGAAAGTTAAAATACATTTATTAGTGTCACAAGTAGGCTTGCATTAACACTACAATGAAGTTACTGTGAAAATCCACTAGTTGCCACACTCCGGTGTCTGTTCGTGTACACCGAGGGAGAATTTAGCATGGCCAATGCACCTAACCAGCACATCTTTCAGACTGTGGGAGGAAACGGGAGTACCCGGAGGAAACACAAGGAGAACATGCAGACTTTGTGCAGACAATGACCCAAGCCAGGAATCAAACCTGCGTCTGTGGCACTGTGAGGTAGCAGGGCTAACCACTGTCCCGCCAAACATGAAGTAAAAAACTTTAAAGTAGTGAATATAGAAAGACAATAAACTATAAATGAGCAGAAAAATCTCGATATTTACCCACAAAAATCCTTAAAGATGAAAGGAAAATTAATAAGGAATAATAAAAGCAAAAGGATTTATAAATGTTAGATTAGAATATGAAACGAAAGAAATCACGCAACAATTTCACAAATCACTGGCTTGGCTTCAGCCAGAGCACTGTGAACAATGCTGGGCACGAAATTTCAGAAAAACTTGAGAAACACTACAGACGAAGTTAACAGATGCTACCAGAAATGAAGGACTTGAGTTGCAGTGACTTGAGTTGAATTCTGGGACCTGTTGAACTTGGAACAGAGGTTTTTAAGATAATTGATTTTGAAAAGAGGTTTTTTTAATTCTTTCATGGGATGTGAGCACCATTTGCAAAGGACATTGATCTGGTGTAGGTACAGTCACAGGGTGTCAGGAAGGGAATTCTAAGATTTTGACCTTGGGTATTGTCAGTGACAAGGAAAGAATTGCAGTGCAATTCAAAGTCAAGATGGTGAGTGGCTTGGAGGGGAGCGTGCAGGTGATGGCATTCCCATCTGTCTACTGCCCTTGTCCTTGTATGTTATAGAAGTTTTGGGTTTGTGACATGCTGTTGAAGGAGCCTTGGTGAGTTGCTGCACTGCATCGTGTCAATAATACAAGATTGCCACTCTGCATCAGTGTGGAAAGAGTGAGTGATTAAGGTGGTTGATATGGTGCCAGTCAAGCAGGTTGCTTTGTCCTGGATAGTATTAAGCTTCTTGAACATTATTGGAGCCAAATTCATTAAAGTCAGTGGTGAATATTTTATCAGACTCAAAACTTAACGCCTTGTACATGGTGGACAGGCTTTGAGGAGTCAGGGGTTTGATCAACCATAATCATAATGAATGACAGAGGGATTGAATGCTGAAAGGGCCGAATGGCTTACTCCTGCTTCTAGTTTCTATCATTTACAGCAGAAGTCCCAGTCTCTAACTTGCTCATGTAGCCACAGTATTTAGATGGTATAATCAGTGATAATTTGATAGCAGGGGATTGAGCAATAAAATGCCATTGAATGTCAAGGGAAGTATTTAGGTTTTCTCTATTTGAACTATGGAATGATCAGAGGTCTTTGAATTAATAATATTGGCAAAAGATTGAGAGAAGTGATGTGAAGAATTTTTTCACTGAGTTGTCAGAATACAGAATGCTCTACCTGAACAGGTAATGGAATCTAATTCTACTGATAAGTTAAAAAGCAAGTTGGATGGATGCTTGAGGATGAAGAATTTTCTGGGGTTGGCAGAGTATCGAACTAAGACATGATTCTTAGTGATTACAATCAAAAGTGCAAATGAAGGTGAGGTACTAATCTGATGTAGTTTATGTGTGTCCAGGTATCTGGCCTGTGTACCATGGTCTGATCTGCCAGAGATTTGTATCCAGACTGCCGACTGCCACAGTTAAACAAAGAACAAAGAAACCTACGGCACAGGAACAAGCTCTTCGGCCCTCCAAGCCTGCATTGACCATGCTGCCCGATTGAACTAAAACCCCCTACTCTTCTGGGGACCATTTCCCTCTATTCCCATCTTATTCATGTATTTGTCAAAATGCCCCTTAAAAGTCACTGTCGTATTTGCTTCCACTATCTCCCCTGGCAGTGAGTTCCAGGCACTTACCTCTGTGTAAAAAAAACTTACCTTGTACATCTCCTTTAAACCTTGCCCCACATATCTTAAACCAATGCCTCCTAGTAATTGATTCTTCCACCCTGGGAAAAAGCTTCTGACTATCCACTCTGTCCCTCATAATCTTGTATGTAGACTTCAAATTGCCCCTCAATCTTCATCCTTCCAGTGAGAACAAACCTCTCCACATAGCTAATCCCCATCATACCAGGCAACGTCCTAGTAAAGGGCAGAAATCTTTAAAAATGGAAGCTACCAACCAATTGGAAAGTTGAAGTTTGAATTTCTCTGAGGATTCATAGTTTTCTCACTAGTTTTTTCTCACACCAATTTTTAAAATTGGAAACTAACTCCATCAGCAAGACTGTGGTACTCGACCTGGCTAATGACCCGGACGGATTGAGAACTGTGGGTGGAAAAATGGTGTCCACCATGAAGAAAGTGATGAGTGAGGGAAAGATGGCAAGCGAACTGGGGAGGAGAGTGTTGGCAGGGACAGAGATATTGGATGGAGCCTGCTTTACCACCCCCTCCCCCCCACCATCCATACAATTGCTTCAGCACCCCTACCATTCCCTTCTCCACCCAGCAGCAATTACAACACAAACACCCGCATATGCGCACTCTCACACTCATGCACACACACGCATGCACGCGCTTACACACACACACTCACACATTCTCTTACACACACACACACACACACACACACATGCTCCCATGCACTCTCTCACACGTGCACCCATACACACTTTGACATACACTTTCATATACACGCACTCTCACATGCATTTTCACACACATGCGTTCTCACGCGCACACAAGCATGTGCGCGTTCTCATACGCCCTCATTTTCACATGCACTCACACATTCACTCTCACACTTGCTCTCACTCTCACGCTCTCTCTCGCGCGCGCACACTCACCCACCCACAATTTTCATCTCTGCTTTCACATGAATGGCTCCAGTTTCTACATCATTCTTTCTCTTTGCATTTTCTAACACAAGGCTGCATCATAATGTATTTTCATTATGCTGTTTCTAGTGATATACTGTTCATAATTTGAACTATACTGCAGCTGTGATCTTACTATGATTTTATATCAATTCAGCATTACATCTTTCCTTTTTGAATGTATGTGTAAATCTGGGCTTATGGTTGAAGAAAATGCTCCTTAAATTTAAATTAATTATTCCTTTTACATTGAATTACATTGTCTGATTCCCAATCTAATGTGACTTTGGGTTTGTTTTCATTAATTCACATACTTATCTCGAATGCTAGTCATTTTCTTTCTCTCCTGACAAAACATTTAGATCTTTATTCTATCCTTATAGATGTGAAACCTGGAACCGTTTTTGTTGACATTTTCTGCATCCTTTTCAATGTTTCTATTTTAGTGCCAGTAGCCTGTCACACTTGCTGAGTGTTCCACATATGGTCTCACCAATGCTTTAAGTGCCCACTTATGGATCTACTTATACGCGGCAACATTTTATTTCTCCTGTCAACAGCTGCTGCACGCGCAGTGTTCCAGAGCTGGATCATTTATACCCACTGTTTAACATTATTCCCTTCATTCTGTAATCATTTATGATTCATTTCTGCAATCTTTTCCCGTTATGGAAAAGGTTAGGATATGAAGAGATTTGAGATTATTACGTTTTTTGTTCTTGCACAACAATCAAAGAAGTAGCAGCCAGAGACCTGAAGGCTGACAGGCTGAAGCGAGGCACTTTGCTGCTGCCTCTTTCCTATTTCTCAGAGCAAGGCTGTCCCAGGATACAGCATGCCATGGCTTTGTGCCTGACCCCAGCCAGAAAAATCATCGAAATATGGAAGACATTTCCAATGAGGACCAACTATTTGCAGCTTAATCAATCTCCAAAGTTAGAGGACAAAATATTGAGCACCGTTAGAGTGACTGAACTGCATTTATTGCTTTGGGCTCAGAAGTTAGCAACATCTGTAATAACTGAGTTAAAATTAAAAAAATGCACTTGCCATTTATTTTCTGAGCCATGATAATGAGCTTTGCTGGCTAAATGCCCACACTATTCAGTGGCAGTCTCAAGTCAGTGATAAAGAGCAGAAATATTAAGCAATTTTCTGCTTCTTGACAGCTCGCTGCTGCCCAGCCAAGCTGACCCAATTCAGCAAATATCAGCGATTGAAACTAAGGCTTCTTCATCTGTATGACAGTGCAGAGCATGCAATGTCATTGGGGCACAAGTGGCAAACCTTTATTCATACATTAACAGTTTTGAGGAAACTTCATCAGTCGTTAAAATCTGCAACCTAACCTACAGAGAATTTCCAAAATTTTCAGTTCTTATTACAGGAGTGTAGAAATATATGACATTGAAACTATACCTCCTGTTCTGTTCCACCCTGCAAAGCGTCCTTTCTTTTAAGCATTCTGCATTAGGTCCTAATGCAATTTTCCAGAAACATTCTTCAGTATAGTCAGAAGCTTTCCCCAGGATGGAGGAGTCAATTACTCGGAGGCATAGCTATAAGGTGTGAGGGGCAAGGTTTAAAGGAGATGTACGAGGAAAGAGGTAAGTTTTTTACACACAGAGTGGTGGGTGCCTGGATCTTGCTGGCAGGGGAGTTAGCGGAAGCAGATACAATAGTAAATTTTAAGGGGCATCTGGACAAATACATGAATAGGATCGGAATAGAAGAATGTGGTTCCCGAAAGAGTAGGGGATTTTAGCTCAGTCAGACAGCATGGTCGGTGCAGGTTAGAGGGCTGAAGGCTGTAATTTTCTTTGTTCTTTGTTCTTATCATGCTTTCATAAACCTACGTAGTTCCTTGTACATCATACATTAAATTTACATTCTTCATTCTTGTCTTCCAATTCCTCTGTGGCCTTGCCTCACCCTATATTTTCAATCTCCTTTATTCCCTCCCACATCTCAAATTAACTGTGGATCTTTCACTTTTCTTCCTCCTTTTAGTTCCAATCATTGGTGAAAAAACCCTCGACTGTCTTGTTCCTGTTTCTGGAACTCCCTCCCTACAACTTTCCATTGTGCGATCTTTCCACCTTTCTAAGCTTTCTCAAACCCAATATTTTCAGTAAGGCTTTTAAGGACTTTTCCTAATCGTCTCGCTAACTTCCTTCTTGTTTCGTCCTACTTTTCCTTTAGAGACATTAGGAAATGCGTAATATTCTTTTAGAGACATTATAGGAACAAAGATACAAGAGTAGATCATTTAGTCCCTTGACCATATTCTGCTATTTAATATAGTTACAGTCTTAAGACATAGAGTACTGGTGATGGTCTTTTGAAACATGATCCAGCTTTGCAATTTCTCATCAATATTTCATAGAATGGTTGCAACACAGAAGACAGCCATTTGGCCTGTCATGTCTGTGCTGGCTCTCTGCAAGAATAATTCACCTGTTCCGTCTTTTCCCCATACCCTTGCAAATGTTTCCTTTCCAGGTGATAAACCAATTCCTTTTTCTTATAGTTTATTTATTAGTGTCACAAGTAGGCTTACATCAACACTGCAATGAAGTTACAGTGAAAATCCCCTAGTTGCCACACTTTGGCCCTTATTCAGGTACACTGAGGTAGAATTTAGCAAGGCCAATGCACCTAACCAGCATTCTTTCAAACTGTGGGAGGAAACTCAGGCAGACACGGGGAGAACATGCACAGACAGTGACCCAAGCCGTGAATTGAATGCGGGTCCCTGATGCTGTGAGGCAGTAGTGCTAATCACTGTAATACATGCCACCTTAAATTGATAATGTAATTTTTAGCATGCACAGGTTTGTTAGGAGCTGATCTGTTCGTATGTAGGGAACTGTCTTTCCCATCACATTCTCAGGCAGTACCTTACAGATCGTAACAACCAGCTGCGTAAAAATGTCTTTCTCCATCTCAACATTGCTTCTTTTGGCAATCACTTTAAATCTGCACTCTCTGGTTCTGGATTTGTCTACCAATGGGAATAGTTACTGTCCCCAGACTTCTCATGATTTTGAATACCTGTCATTGCAAGCATAAGTGACCACATTACGAGCCTCACTGATAATCATAGAATCCCTATAGTGCAGAAGGAGATCATTCAGCTCATCGCATCAGCATCGACAACAATCCCACCTAGGCCCTATCTCCATAATCCCCCATATTTATTCTGCTAATCCTTCTAACCTGTGTTGCCTGAGATACTAAAGGGGCAATTTAGTTTGGCCAACCCCCTAACCTACATATCTTCAGACTGAGAAGAAACTGGAGCAGAGGAAACCCAAGCAGACATGGGGAGAGCTTGCAAATTCCACAACGACAGTAACCTAAGCGGGAATCGAACCCGGGTCTCTCGAGCTGTAAGGCAGCAGTGCTAACCACTGTGCTACTGTGCCACCTTAAATTGATAATGTAATTTTTAGCATGCTCAGGTTTGTTAGAACCTGATTTGTTCATATGCAACCAACTGCGGGTGAAAGAATTACTTTGAGACAAATGAGTGGACAATAGTCCCCTGGTGATAGTGACCACAATTCGGTTACGTTTACCTTAGTGATGGAAAGGGATGGGCACATACCGAATAACAGTAGTTATAGCTGGGGGAAAGGTAATTATGAGGCTATTAGGAGAGATTTAGGATGCATAGGGTGGAGCAGGAAATTGCAGGAGCTGGGGACATCTGAAATGTGGAGCATATTTAAGGAACAGCTTCTGCATGTCCTTAATGAATATGTACCTGCCAGGCAGGGAGGAAGTGGTCGAGTGAGGGAACCATGGTGTACTAGGGAAGTTGAATCTCTGGTGAAGAGGAAGAAGGAGGCTTATATAATGATGAGACGTGAAGGCTCAGTTAGGGCACTGGAGAGCTATAAATCAGCCAGGAAGGAGCTAAAGAGGGAGTTGAGAAGAGCTAGAAGAGGACACGAGAAGACTTTGGCGGATAGGATTAAGGAGAATCCTAAAGCTTTTTACAGGTATATAAATAATAAAAGATTGGTTAGGGCAAGATTAGGGCCAGTCAGAGATAGCAGTGGAAGTTGTGCGTGGAGCCTGAGGAGATAGGAGAGACACTGAGTATTTTTCGTCAGTATTCACGCAGGAGAAAGACAATGTTGTCGGGGAGAATACTGCGATACTAGGTTGTAGACTGGGCAGGATTGAGGTTCATAAGGAGGAGGTGTTAGCGAATCTTGAGGGTATGAAAATTGATAAGTCCCCTGAGCCAGATGGGATTTACCCCAGGATTCTCTGGGAGGCTAGAGAGGAGATTGCAGAGCCTTTGGCTTTGATCTTCATGTTGTCGTTAGCTACAGGTATAGTGCCGGAAGACTGGAGGATGGCAAATGTTGTCCCTTTGTTCAAAAAGGGGAGTAGGGACCATCCTGGAAATTATAGACCGGTGAGCCTGACTTCTGTTGTGGGCAAGGTCTTGGAAAGAATTATAAGGGATAGGATTTATAAGCATCCAGAGAGGAATAAATTGATTAGGGATAGTCAGCACGGTTTTGTGAAGGGTAGGTCGTGCCTCACAAACCTTATTGAGTTTTTTGAGGAGGTGACCAAAGAGGTAGATAAGGGTAAGGCAGTTGATGTAGTGTATATGGATTTTAGCAAAGCGTTTGATAAGGTTCCCCATGGTAGGCTACTGCAGAAAGTGCAGATGCATGGGATTGAAGGTGATTTAGCAGTTTGGATTAGGAATTGGCTAGCTGATAGAAGACAGAGGGTGGTGGTTGATGGGAAATATTCAACCTGGAGTGCAGTTACAAGTGGTGTACCTCAAGGATCTGTTTTGGGGCCACTGCTGTTTGTCATTTTTATAAATGACCTAGATGAGGGTGTAGAGGGTTGGATTAGTAAATTTGCTGACGATACCAAAGTGGGGGGAGTTGTAGACAGCGAGGATGGATGTTACAGTTTGCAGAGGGACATAGATAGGTTGCAGAGCTGGGCCGTGAGGTGGCAAATGGAATTCAATACGGATAAGTGTGAGGTGATTCACTTTGATAGGAATAACAGGCATATGAAATATAGGGCTAATGGAAGGACCCTTAATAGTGTTGTCGAGCAGAGGGATCTTGCGGTACAAGTACATAACTCTTTGAAAGTTGGCATCCAGGTTGATAAAGTTGTTAAGAAGGCGTACGGTGTGTTAGCTTTTATTGGTACAGGGATTGAATTTAGGAGCCGTGAGGTTATGTTACAACTGTACAAAACTCTGGTGCGGCCGCACTTGGAGTATTGCGTACAGTTCTGGTCGCCGCATTATAAGAAAGATGTGGAAGCATTGGAAAGGGTGCAGAGGAGGTTTACCAGGATGTTGCCTGGTATGGTGGGAAGGCCTTATGAGGAAAGGCTGAGGGACCTGAGGTTATTTTCATTAGAGAGAAGAAGGTTATGCGGTGACCTAATTGAGGCGTATAAGATGATCAAAGGATTGGATAGGGTGGATAGTGAGAGCCTTTTTCCTCGGATGGTGATGACCAACACGAGGGGACATAACTTTAAATTAAGAGGTGGTAGTTATAGGACGGATGTCAGAGGCAGGTTCTTTACACAGAGGGTGGTGAGGGCGTGGAATGCCCTGCCTGCAGCAGTTGTGGACTCGCCTACTTTGGGGGCATTCAAATGTTCAGTGGATAGGCATATGGATGATATTGAAATAGTTTAGGTTAGAGGGTCCACTGGCCGGCGCAACATCGAGAGCCGAAGGGCCTGTACTGCGCTGTTATGTTCTATGTTCTGTGGTGAATTAGCCATGACAACACCTCAACCAATCTGAGCTATTGTCAGCCAGTTTCCATGCAGTATAAATTGTTGTTCTCTTTGAAATGTGGCACTCTTGTATCGTCCTGATGAATACAAAACAAAAAGCTTCAACAGTATTTCTCTTTTTGAATATCTCTATCAAGCTCCAGTCAACCTTCTCCAAGAAAAGCAGCCCTACCTTCTCCAAACCAAGTCTCTCGACTCTGTAGCCATTCTTGTGAATCTTTTCTGCATCCTCATCAATGCTTTGCATGCTTCCTAAAGTGTGATACCCACACTGAATGCAATGCTTCAGTTGAGATTGAACCAGTATTTTATTTTAACAGCTTTTTCATAAGAGTCATATGGACTCGAAACATTGACTCTTTCACCACGGGTGATATCAGACTTCCTGAATTTTTGTTTTATTTCTGTTTTATTTATCTTAATTATGTTGCTTTTGTACCCTGGATCACCTGTGCTTTATTAGCTGCTGGTTCAACTTGCCCTGCCACTGTAAATGACTTGAGCACATGTACCTGCAGGTCTCTGCTCCTGCATCCCTTTTAAAATTGAACCCTTTAGTTTATATTGTCTCTGTGTGTTCTTTGTATCTAAATGAATCACTTGACACTTCTCTGCATTAAATTTATCTGCTTGTCTGCCTATTTCACCAGCCTATGTCCTTTACAAGAATGATGCCTGGAATGAAAAACTTGTCGTATGACAAACGTTGAGGATTCTGGGTCTGTACTCATTGAGAGTTTAGAAGGATGAGGGGGGAATCTTATTGAAACTCACAGGATAGTATAAGGCCTGAATAGAAGAGAAGAAGTTTCCACTAGTAGGAAAAACTAGAACCAAAGGACACAATCTCATGCCAAAAAGGACTATCCTTTAAAACAGAAAGGAGGAGGAATTTCTTCAGCCAGAGTGTGGTGGATCTGTGGAACTCATTGCCACAAAAGACTGTGAAGACAAGGTCAGTGAATGTCTTTAAGACAGAGATAGATAGGTTCTTGATTAATAAGGGGATCAGGATCAGCCATGATTGAATGGCAGAGCAGACTCGATGGGCCGAGTAGCCTAATACTGCTCCTATGTCTTATGATCGCATAATCTTTTGAACACTAACGTTATCCTCCTGAAAATTCATAACACTTCCAAGTTTTGTTCAGTCACAGATTTTGCCATTGTGCCCTGTTCATCAGTCTTGGTGATTTAATATACAGCAGAAAAACCAGGGGTTCAGACAGCTCTTTCTTTAATTGTATCTTACCTTGTTCATCCAGAGACTGCACCGTGCAGAAATGGTCTGACTTCAGAGTCTTGGTTTTGTAATTTGTGTTCTCTGCCAGATTCAGTGCCAGACTTATTTTTGGAGCTCCTGGAAAGACTTAAGTATGCAGTCTCAAATTGGCTAGAAAGCTAAAAGAAGCTGGATTCCTTTGAAAATGGATGTGCTCCAAAGATTCCACATTTATTTAGCTGTGAGAAGTCTCAATTTCTCTGTAAATATCCTCTTTGCTTAGTAGGCTTCAGAATCTGTCTGAAGATGTCCCTGTGTAACTATTGTTGACTTGCTTTTCTTGTGTCGCATATGCATTTTTACTTCTTTAAAGAAGTGAGTGGATGTACCAGTGGAAAATATGAGGGTTATGGATGTAATAACATTAATCTTCTCTGACTCCCCTGAATTTATGCTGGGGTTGCAAAGCTTTAGGCAGTGCCTTTTGTATCTTGTCTATCTTTACCATTTGGGAACATCAACTTATCTTCTTCAGGCAAGTGATATATCAGTTCCAAGTTAAACCTGGAATTAACCTTAATATATATCTACAAGTTGTTGTGTTATTTGTAATGTGACATTCCAGACTTGAATTACATAAACTTTGCACAACTTTCAATTTGCATTGCTTGATGTAAAGAGGAAGAGTGTTCTTTCAGTTACACATTCTGTCTTTCAATTAGTTGTTGGCCTCTTGTTATTAGGTGTCATAACTAATAGATGAGTTGAAAACTTAGGTAAAAGTGTTTACATATTTATTACCAGGTTGGATAGAAATTATATCCCAAGTAAGTTGCCATTTAAAAATATATTGCAGCAAAATATGACAAAACCCATAATTGCCACTAGTTTCCCAATGTGCTGGTTTTTCTTGTACAAAAACCTGGACAACTATTAATTGCGTTACAAAAAACTTGGCATCTGTCCTCAGCTCATGTCCATCAATTGTCCCTGGATAAGGAAACATTTGGAATATTGGCAGGTTTATGCCCTTACAGAGAGGTGCAGTACATACCATCCATCATGACTTATCTGAGTTCAACTGTTTGAAAGCATTGTCATTTTTTAGGATGTACATTTCCATTTTTTTTTATTCATTTGTGAGACATGGGCATTGCTGGCTGGCCAGCATTTATTAGATCATAAGAAATTAGTAACCAGTGGGCTAGGTTGGTTGGCCATGCTAAATCGCCCCTTAGTGTCAGGGGGAACAGCAGGGTAAATATGTGGGGTTATGAGGCTTGGGTGGAATTGTTGTTGGTGCGGTCTTGTTGGGCTGAATGGCTGCCTCCTGCACTATAGGATTCTATGATATATTCTATGTTTTTATGTAAGAGGAAAGTGATGGTCAAGGCAGTTTATTGCAATAATTTTATCTGTTTTTTAATCCTATTGTCCCTTCATTTTAATTTGGCCCATGTAAGTGGAAATTGCTGCTAAATTTTTTTTTGCATTTAACTTGAAGAGCAACTTAGTCAATTCTCTGTTGTGTTAAAAGAGATATCTGGCATGAGATTATATAATTATGCTTTGCAACAGGCAGATTTCAGAATTGCACTCCCACTTTTTTATTCTTTCACGGACATGGGCATTGCTGCTTAGGCCAGCATTTATTGCCTGTCCTTAACTGTCCTTGAGAAAGTGGTGGTGAGCTGCTTTCTTGAATTGCTGAAATCCATGTACTATAGGTGCACTTACATGCTGTTATGGAGGGAATTCCAGGATTTTGATTCAGCAGCAATGAAGGAATAATGGTCTTTAATTCCAAGTCAGAATGGTGAATGGCTTGGAGGGGACTTACCATTGATGATGTTTCCAAGCATCTTCTGCCCATCTCTTTATAGCAGGTAGAGAGTTTGCAGGTTTGGAAGGTGCTTGGGCTGAACTACCAGTATTACTCTGACGCTGGCCACTGGAAGTTGTACACTGATCCAGGCTAGCTCCTTGAAAAGATTGAAAACGGTACAGGTCTTTCAGTGGGCTTGGTCAATACAGTGCAAATGACAAATTGTTGTATATATTCGAAATCTGAAGTAAAAACAGAAAAAGGCCAAGTAACCTATGTGGAAAGAGCAACAATTAATATTTTAGGTTTGTAATCTTTCACCAAAACTAAAAACCACTACATGTGGTAATAATGGTTTTTGAATGAGTACAAGGACAGGATAAGGTGGGGAAAAGGACAAAGTAACGGTCTGATAGAATGCAAGATAGGACTAGTTTTAAATGGCAAAAAGGGATAATGATGCAAGGTGAAAATACTTAATGATAGAATAAGTTGAGAAACAAAAAGGTGGATCTGGAAGGAATGGGAAATACTAGTAATACTCAGCTGTTCTGGTTGCACCTAGGTAGAGAAAAAAGGAGTTAATGTTTCAGGTTGATGACTTTTCATCAGAACAGTCAACAACCTGAACATTAACTGTGTTTCTTTCTCAGCAGACACCTACGAGACCTGCAGAGTATTTGAGCATTTTTCTCTTCTTTCTTCAGATTTACAGCATCTACAATATTTTGCTTTCATACTGACTTAGAAGAGCTGTGAATGGTGATGGCAGAACTATTACCAGCATCTTCTGTCTGAAAAATGAGAGGAGTGTTTGTGATTTGAAATTGCTAAACATAATGAGTTTGGAAGGCTGTTAAATTGCCTAATGGAAAGTTGAGTTTCTGTTCCTTGAGCTTTATTGGAACAGTGCAGGAGGCTGAGTATAGCAAGGAGTTTAAAATAGAAGCCTGGAATCATGTTTGGAGATTGAAATGAAATGTTTAGCAAAATGGTCACCCAATCTGCATTTGATCACTCCATTGCAGAGTACACCACATCACTGATAACAAATACATTACAGTAAATTGAAAGAAGTATAAATTAAGTTGCTTAGTAACTTGAAACATATTTTCAGTTGTGCTTTTGTGAACATTATTGCACTTTACTGTTTTAAAATTGACTAATGCTAAGCGAAGTGATGCTGAGAGCAGTGTCACTTGATTTTGTTATATATCATATTCAGCATGTATTTATATCACCTGAACACTAAGTACTTTCCATTACAAAGGCCAGATTTTACCACTCCTATAATATCATCCACCTCAGCACATCTTCCAGAAAAGCTTTTAGTATTTCTCTGACTAATCCACTTCTAAATTTGATTATTCTGATGGAATTAACTCACTCCCTAAGTGCTTTCATCCACTCTTTTGTCTTTTAAAACTTTGACCAAGATTTTGGCTAGTCCCTCAGTATCTTGTTGTTGTTTGTGTCCATTTTTTTTTCTGATTATATCTCTACAAAGTGCCTTGATATTTTTCTCCCTTAAAGATCCATAAATGTAAGTTGTCCTTAGTTAGAAGAAAGTTGAACAATCTTGCCATAAGGGTCTGTTAACGAAGTAAAAATGATTTGCTGCTGAAAGCATGACTTGTTCCTCCTGTTCTGTCTCCTTTTTTTCTCACATCTCTGACTGTTTTTGATGGTGCCAGACATGATGAATTGCAGGCCTCAGTTTGTTTCTCACTTAGTTCACTTTGTCGGATCTCAAACAATGACGAGACAGAGTACAAAAAAGAGAGAACCTGGTGAGCTGGTGCAATGACAATAATCTCTCCCCCAATGTCAACAAAACAAAAGAGATTGCTATTAACTTCAGGAAACATAGTGAAGAACATGCCTCTGTTTACATCAATGGGGACTAAGTAAAAATGGTTGTGAGCTTCAAAATTTTAGGTGACCAGATTACCAACAATTTGTCTTGCTTCCCCCCATCCCCATATCGGCACTATAATGTTAAATGTTAAGAAGACCCACCAACACCTCTACTTTCTCAGGAGACTAAGGAAATTTGTCATGTTTGCTACAACTCTCACCAACTTCTACAGATGCACCATAGAAAAAACATTCTTTCTGGTTATATCACAACTTGGTATGGCTCCTGCTCTGCCCAAGACTGCAAGAAACTGGTCGTGAATGTAGCCCAATCCATCACGCAAACCAGCCTCTCATCCATTGACTCTGTCTACACTTCCCGCTTCCCAGCATAATTAAGGATGCCACGCACCCCGGGCATACTCTCTTCCATCACCTTCTATCGGGGAAAAGATACAAAAGCCTGAGAACATCTATCAACCGACTCAAGAACAGCTTCTTCCCTGCTGCCATCAGACTTTTGAATGGACCTACCTTGTTGCATTAAGTTGATCTTTCCCTACACTCTAGCTATGACTGTAACAGTACATTCTGCACTCAGTCCTTTCCTTCTCTATGAATGGTATGATTTGTCTCTATAGCATGCAAGAAACAGTACTTTTTACTGTATGTTAATACATGTGACAATAATAAATCAAAATCAGGAAAGAGACTGAACAAAAATGAAGAGGTGCAACTTGGGATTTTGGGTAAAATGTAGAATGCTTTGCCTTCATGAGGCAGAAGAATATCCCTGTCAGTTCATAATCAGCAGTTTGAACCAGTTTGACACTTTCCTGTAATTGCTAGACAATGAGTTAAACAAATGGATTTGAGATGCTTTATAGTAACTCCTGCATTGTTGCCTACAGAAAGCTGACAAGTAATTGGAACTCTTGCCTTTTTGAATGACACTGGCATGTGCCATAGAGTGTGCCACTCCCATATGCTTTCAACTGAACTGTGTTCTCAATGTTTAGTAGCAGTGGGATGCTAATGAAGACCTGCATAGTTCACTGTCTGGGTATACAAGCTATGTTGGTAGAATCATTTTACATTTTGGGAAGTTTCTGAATTGCTGAATAGTTAGTGTGTATATGTGAGACCGGCTTTTTATTTTAGTTGGTAAGTTTGAGCCACATTCCCACTGATCTCCGCTCTGCTAATTTTGAAAGCCTTTTGTCATTTTCTGGAAAATGTAAAGCACAGTTTATTACATTGAAGTAATTGATCTTAATTACAATAGTCAGAATCATAAATTCCTTAAAAGAAACAATCATAATCATTTCCATTGACAAACGTGGGTACACAATTTTCTGAAGACACTTTTTTTCTATTTGTCCACAAGATGTGGGTATCACTGGATAGGCCAGCATTTATTGTCCATCCCTAGAAAAGGTGATGGTGAACTGCTTTCTTGAACCATGTCACCCCATATTGGGCAGGTACGTCCACAGTACTTTTAGGAAGGGAGTGCTGTGATTTTTGCCCAGCATGTGGAGATGCCAGTGTTGGACTTGGGTGGGCACAGTAAGAAGTCTCACTTATTTAACCAAGTTAAAGCCCAACAGGTTTATTTGGTATCACTTGCTTTTAGCTTTTAGTGATATTGCGTCTTCATCAGGTGCATAGATGGTGTACGGGCTTTGGGGAGTCAAGAGGTAAGTTACTTGTCACAGAATTCCTGGTTTTCTATCCTGCTCTTGTAACCACTGTACTCGTATGGTCAGTCCAAGGGATTCAGCTGTGATAATGCTAGAAATTGGGATTTTAATGTTTCTATGCCACAACAAGCAAGGAATTCACAAAGTTTCTAGCTTAAAATTTCAAGTCTCACTTAGCTGGTGTTGAAAGTTGTAACTTGGTGAAAAATTGCATTTAATTAATTTAATATAGATGAGCTATATTCATGGCTGCTTTCTTCCTTTCTCATTCAAATCTGTTTTATGACTCCTCAGGAAGACCATAAAATATTGTTCAAGCTAACAGACCAGGCACGTTTAGCAGATAAAAATGATCTCTGATGTGTATTTCATATGTTCTTTAACAGTTGTTGATTTAATAGGAATGTAAAGTTTAATAACAAAAATGTAAGCATTCAAATATTGTAAAAAAAAAACTGAAGTGGATAACTGAAACCAAGTAATCATGAGGAAAACAGGACCAGAAGTTTGATGTATGGGATATCAAGTCCTGCTCCAGAATTTGAGCACATTATCTAGGCTGGGACTTTAGTGCATTAACCATTAAGAAAGATCTATGTTATTAGAAGTGCTATCTAAATTTGAACTGCTTTCAGCCATTGAAATAATTTGGAAGTGGGGCCACTATTATAATGTAAGAAACATGACAATTAATTTGCATAAAGTAAAGCCCTAAAACAGCAATTTGATAATGATCAAATAATCTGTTTCACAGCTTGAGGGATGTAGGTTGGCCAAGATATGGAAGAAAGCTCCCCTGCTTTTCATAGTAATCCTTTATATTTGTCTGAGAGGTCAGCTGAAGCTTCAGTTTTTAATACCTCACTTGAAAGGCAGCATCTTTGACATTAAATTGTACTCTCAAATCTCTGAAATGGGGCTTGAACCCACAATGTTCTATAGTTTAATTGTGACTTAATAATGTGGAACAGGCTTGAGTTGCCGAAAAGGCTATTTTTGGTCCTATGTTCATAAGACTCTGTGATTGGCAATTTCTTCATATTGTAAAGATTTTCTCACAAATGACTCTCCCTGTTATGCTGCTAGTGCTAATTTTGAGTTTATTTTTGCCTGTTGACAATGACAAAACAGCTTATATGAATATAGATTAAATTTGATTTTGTAAATAAGTAGCACTAAAACATTTGAAATGTTTGATGCACTTGCAATGAAAGAAAATGGTGAATACAATTATACCAGGAAACCAGAGTCTAATAATTTTGAAAAAATGCATAACCCTTGATAGACAGCAGTTTGCAAAATATAACATTTATCAGCGTGAGAATTAGCATTGGTTTCAGTTATGGCAGTTAATTCACAATTTGTATTTCGGCACTGTTCTGGCTTGTTTCAGGTGAGTAATAGCTGCTGAGCAAAGTTGGAGATGTGACAAATTTCATGTAGATTTTGAGGAGGTTTTTGCAGATGGCTAGAAAATTAGCAGGCATAAAGTTGAGATGATCAAAGCTTTTTGTCTTGCACATGTCAGGATAATTTGTAAAAATACAGATACGAAGAAAAACAATAATTTTTACTTTGAGAACCAAATGCAGATTGATAGGCAAGTGGACTCTGGCAGTGGCATTGTCATGAAGAATGCAACAGTTGATACTGACTGACAGATAACTACAAAGCATTATTTGAAATTTAAGCCAGGCAGCTTGACCCTATTAGTCATGACATTTCCTGGGGTATGAATCAGCAAATGGCTGTCACATATTTTGTTTAGCTGAAACATACGCAATGTGTTTATATGTTCTTTCTGTCTGCAATCAACAGGGCTCTATGCATTAATATAGATAGCTTCCAGTATACACAATTGTGTGATACTGTGATCCTGACTGACAATCTTGAATTGGATGTCAGCGAAATTCTTAATATATTGAGGATTATAGATCAAATGCTGTCCAGTCACAGAATCACGTCTGATGTTAGATGTTGTGTTTTGAGTTTTGCAAGCACAGACTGATTGGGTACTGTCAGTACCTAACCCGTTAGCAGCAGCTGTGTGACATGATTCACCTGCCAGTGCTTGGGATATGTGACCTATATACCTGGCATCACAGGCACTGAAATTTATTTTGATTTTTGATTTGATTTATTATTGTCACATGTGTTAGTATATAGTGAAAAGTATTTTTTCTTGTGTGCTGTACAGACAAAATATACAGTTCATACAGAAGGAAAGGAGAGAGTGCAGAATGTGGTGTTACAGTCTTAGCTAGGGTGTAGAGAAAGATCAACTTAATGCAAGGTAAGTGCATTCAAAAGTAACAGCAGCAGGGAAGAAGCTGTTATTGGGTTGGTTAGTGAGTGAGCTCAGACTTTTGTATCATCTTCCCGAAGGAAGAAGGTGGAAGAGAGAATGTCCAAGGTGTGTGGGATTCTTAATTATGCTGGCTGCTTTGCAGAGGCAGCAGAAAGTGTAGATAGAGTCAATGGATAGGAGGCTGGTTTGCGTGATGGATTGGGCTACATTTACAATCTTTTGTAGTTCCTTGCGATCTTGGGCAGAGCAGAAACCATACCAAACTGTAATACAACCAGAAAGAGTACTTTCTATCTTGCATCTGTAAAAGTTGGTGAGAGTCAAAGTTGACATGCCAAATTTCCTTAGCCTTATGAGAAAGTAAAGGTGTTGGTGGGCTTTCTTAACTATAGTATCAGCATGGAGGAACCAGGACAGGTTGTTGGTGATCTAGATACCTAAAAACTTGAAGCTTTCAACCCTTTTACTTTGTCTCCATTGATGTAGACAGGAGCATGTTCTCCTTTACGCTTCCTGAAGTCGAAGACAATTTCCTTCGTTCTCTTGACATTGAGGGAAAGATTATTGTTGCCGCACCAATTCACCAAATGCTATATCTCATTCCTGTTCTCTGTCTTGTCATTGTTTGAGATCTAGCCTACTACAGTGGTGTCGTCAGCAAGCTTGAAAATTGAATTGAAGGGGAATTTGGCTACACGGTCATAGATTATAAGGAGTATAGTAGGAGGCACTGGAGTTGAGGATGATCATGAAGGATGTGTTGTTGTCTATGCTATCATATGCTACATTACTCATTTGTGTGATAGGCAGAGCACTTTTTGGCATGACAGCAGCAGCATGTTAGTGGGAAATGTCACTCATGTTGCTACTGCTTAGAAGCAGCATGAAACAGCTCGCATTCATCTATTACTCAAACTTTTGAAATACCTTGTCTTTGCAGGGAAATCTGAGACAGACTGGGAAGTTTTTAGGGCTGGAGGTGGTAACCTCAGGCCTGTTCATGAATTGGCGTGATATACAGTATGAACTGATTTGATTAGGATAACCGTGATCCTACAGGATCATCCAACTCATGAACGCTGATACATTTGCAAGGAATGCTTTGACCAGTTAGTCATACTACAAACAATACTTGGCAGTTGTCTGGCAGTCACCATTACCTGGGGGTGTATTTTTGTGGAAATGAAAGGCATCTGCTGATTAGAGATCATTTGCCAGCGAATCAGCATCATCTTCTCATACAATATACATTGTTGTTTTCCCTTGTATTGGTAATCTTGTGGAGTTTCCTGATGAGTACAGGATGAAAAGCTTTGACATGACTCTTTTTCTGAGCAAAACTCAAGTTCTGGACCATAAGTATGGTGGGAGGAGGCTCATCTGAAACGTAAACACTGGCTTTGGGCCAAGTGGCCTGTTTCTGTGCTGTAAATTCCATGTATCCAAAACAGTTGAAAGTTTGGTTCCCAGTGAGAGAGGGTGCAAAGAAGGTTAGTCAGAGAAGATTGGCTTTAATTAGTTATGGAAAAAATCTCTTCAATCTTCATTGTAGCCATTTTTGTGAAATGCATTGTACAGCACTAAAGCGCAGAAGATCT
This sequence comes from Sphyrna mokarran, assembly GCA_024679065.1. NCBI lineage: Eukaryota > Metazoa > Chordata > Chondrichthyes > Carcharhiniformes > Carcharhinidae > Sphyrna > Sphyrna mokarran. The sequence continues at coordinate 11,698,791 of JAGIQG010000005.1, forward strand.
TTCTTTACTCTATAATTGAGATGTTTCTGTTAAAAAAAAATGTCATGTCTGTGATAATTGATCTGTACACTCCTTTGTTGTTGTGGTGTAAAAATCTGCAGCCTCTCTTTTTCTGGGAAAATTATCGCCATCAGGTACAGACAGGATCTAGATAGATTATAATGCCCATTTTACCGCAGTTAAAAAAAAAAGTTATTTTATTTATTAGTGTCACAAGTAGGCTTACAATAACACTGCAATGAAATTACTGTGAAAATCCCTTATTCGCCACACTCTAGTGTCTGTTCGGGTACACTGAGGGAAAAGTTAGCATGGTCAATGCAGTTAACCAGCACATCTTTGGATTGTGGGAGGAAAGTGGAGCAGACATGGGTATAACATGCAAACTTCACACAGATAGTGACCCAAGCCAGGAATCAAGCCCACATCCCTGGCATTGAGAGGCAGAACCACTGTGTCCCCATGCCATCAAACAGTTTGTTGAGACATTATCTAGACTTGTACGTGAAGAGTATTCACCTAAGTAAGTGCTTGGAAGGCAGTTGAATTGTATCCCCTGCTCCTAAAAGACAGAAAATGAAAGTATTTAATTGTTTTGAAGATGTATTCTGTCGTTGTATCTCTGCATGAAGCAATACCAAATTTCTCAATCTATAATTGCTTATGTTTTAAACTTCTGCCAAATTTGGACAATGAAGATATTCCATCTAAATGATTTCTGAACACAGTCACACGGCTATGTAAACAACTGCTGATTCTGGCATGATCTATGGGATAAAATGCTGCTCCATGCCATAGAGGGCAATGTGAGCCGCTGGAACGATGTATCCTTGCTCAGATTATAGCTAATCTACAAAGCAGAATCTACTAATCATTAATTACATCTTTGAAATGAGTCAACTGCAAAAGCTTGCGTTCGTTTTGATTCTGGAAATTGCTTCATTCCAGTTGCTGGACTTCTCATTTATAAATCGTCGTGCTTCATAGCAACAATATGAGAGACTCTGTTACCAGCTCAATGCTCCTAATCAATGTAACAAGCATTTTAGCTGTTAATTGAATGTCTGACTTAACGAGTTTTAAAACCACTGGAGCCTGCCACCTTTTCCTTCTCATTACAAATATAGATGAGGTCAACTCTGATCATTTCCTCCAATATGTCCCTTTAAACTTTACTTCCTTCTGCATCTGCCCTGGAAACAAATCTTCTTCCAACTCAATCACAGCTGTACTTCCATGATCTCACTGTGTAGCCTTTGGCGCTGCATTTTTTTACTGTTATTAATTTGTTCAGTCACAACCTCACTTCTGGCACCGATAACCTTTTCTTCATTGAAACTTGCTCCCATTCTGGGCGATCTCATGGTACAGCTTCCATCTGAGAGGTACAGACTTAAATACATTTGGCACACACACATTTAAGTTTGAGTTTATCAAAATCCTGCCATCTACATTTTAATTTGCACCCAGTGCTACTCAATCCTGGTCCACCTTCTGTGTGCTTGCTGGTTTATATTGATTCCAAATCTCCCAAAACCTCAATTTTGAAATTCTCACCCTCATCTTTAAATCCCTCCACACCCTTGTTGTATCATACCTCTAACTTCCTCCAGCAGTACAACCCTCTGAGATAACTGTTCTTCCTTTTTTTGTCTTTTTTGAGTCTCTGATATGCGTCATTCCATCAATGGCTGCTGTGATTTCAGCTGTCTAGGCATTGTCCATAGAAATCTGCCTCCAGACCTTCAGTAAAACTTTGTTCTTTGACCTATCTCCAAGTTATCTATATCTCCTTTGATGTGTGTCAGATTTTATATCATGAGATTTATGTGAAGAACTTTAGAGCATTTTGCAATGTTAAAGACACTTTGTGTAAATTGTATAATTTTTGAAGCATTGAAAATAGGCAAGCTTATTGTGATGTCACTTTAGGTCAGTATTTAAAATTTAAGGAGTGTAGAATTTTTGTATCTTTTGCACATATAATGGGTGAATCATCACACAGCTAAACTGGGTCAGTGTGAAATTTGGTCCATTACAGGAGCTGCCTATAGGGGACAGACAGCTTTAGATTTGGCCCAGTTTCACTTGCACTTGTTAACCATCTGAGTAATGAATTTCTGTACAATCTTTCTGTCATCAACCAAAACAAAAGTTATAATTTTTCCCTATTTATTTGTTCCACAAATTTCAGAATGACCCAGCTCTGAAATATGATGGGGATGATCATGTTAGATTTGCATGAAGTGATGTTCTCTCTCTTCCTGTTCCCACACCTCACTATTCTACCCTCAGACTCTGAGTTTAGCTGCACTTCTGCTGGCCAATTGTTAAAGTAGGGTTAAAAGATGTGTACTGTCCAAACCCTTTTGACACATATGTACTGTGAGTGCCATGTCTTGATTAGTTGTCGATTATTTCTCAGGGCAATACTGTTACAGTCATTAATCTTCATATCAGAACTTTGCCAGGCTTCCGAGAGGTAAAATAAACTGACAGCTGTGCTGCCTGAATCAAAAAAAAAGTCCAGTTTCCTACACACCACATTTCTGGTTTAAACTTGGAACTGAAGTACCACAGCTGAACTTTCCAGTTGTATTAAACTTGAGATTTTCTCCAAATTCTCCTTTCTTTCTTCCCTTCTGATTTTTTTGGCACAGTAGGTAGTGAGTGTTGCTGCCAAGGCTACACTTATTGCCCATCTCTCGTAGCCCTTGAGGAGCTGATGTGAAATGCCCTTCTTGAACTGCTGCAATCCTTGTGGTAAAGATGCGTTGTACTGTTAGGGAGGGAGTACTCCCCTCCCCAGTTTACCTATTCATCCTATATGACTATAAGCTCTTCTTTGCCAGTAAGTTGCTTTTACACTGGTTTTCGTTTGCTCGTCCGGTAATCTGGCAGCATCAGATTAAACCTGCTGGTACTGAACAGCAGTGATCAAGAGTAACCTATTCTTCTGGGATAAAATCAAAAACAAATCTTTTTAGTTTATTTATTAGTCACAAGTAAGCTTGCATTAACACTGCAAAGTTACTGTGAAAATCCCATAGTTGCCACACTCCAGCACCTGTTCGGATACATTGAGAGAGAATTTTGCGTGGCCAATGCACATCTTTCGGACTGTGGGAGGAAACTGGAGCATCTGGAGGAAACCCACACAGACACGGGGAGAATGTCTGTGTGGAGTTTGCACAATGATCCATGCGGGGAATCGAACCCGGGTCCCTGGTACTGTGAGGCAGCAGTGCTAATTCGGGGTGGCACAGTGGATCTGCCCAAATAGTCTTCCTAAGTATTTACTGTTCGATATCCGGTTAAATCCCACTGCTTAAAGTAGTGCAATAGTTTGCCCTCTATATCTGTTGGATGGTTTATATAAATCTTACTGGATGCTGACCTCCAGCAATTCAGCATTCCCTCAGTATCGCACTTATATATCAGCCCAGATTTTGTGTTCAAGTATCTGGAATGGGACTTGAACCCACAATCTACTGACGCAGTATCAAAAGTGCTACCTATGCTGGGCTATGATTTGGCTGCCTTCATATATGATGTGTTGGAAGGCTATTTGAGCAGGATTGTGAGGAACACATTACAATAATCCTAAATTTTTCTTGTAGAAACAGCTATACAGATGCAGTGCTAGAGGTGGTCTGTGGATAGGAGCTTGATCCCTGACTGTTTCAAGTAAAGTTTATTTATTAGTCCTAAGTAGGCTTATATTCACACTGCAATTAAGTTACTGTGAAAATCCCTTAGTTGCCAAAGTCCAGCACCTCTTTGGGTACACAGAGAGAATTGGTAAAGCAGATTATGGATAGTTGTGGAAGTCATATCTATAAGGTTCAAGGTGGGAGATATAGAAGGGATATCCGAGGTAGATTTTTCACTCAAAGTGTTTGGGGTGTGGAATAGACTGCCTGCTGTGATAGTAGAATCAGACACTTTGGGAATTTTCAAGCGGTTATTGGATAGGCACATAGAGCACACCAGAATTATGGGGAGTGGGATAGCTTGATCTTAGGTTTGGCACAACATTGAGGGCCGAAGGGCCTGTACTGTGCTGTAACATTCGATGTTCAATTCTCCTAACTTGTAAAACATGATATTACTGCTGCGTAGAGACATCTCCTTATAATTGACTCTGCACCCAAATGAAATCATTTTTCCCTCTGTTAAATCTTTTGGCTTTCTCCACACCATGTATCTCTTTAATTATAGCTTCACATCCTTAAAAATCAACCTGATGAATCTACACCATAAACATGCTATGGCTATAATTTTCTTTCTATGATGGATCACTAAGAATAACATGCTCTGATCTAACTACAGCTTAATCAGTATATTGTACAAATGTGTTATTATTTTATTGTATTTTGTGTCCCCACTTATGGCGTTACTGGCAAGACCAGAGTTTGTTTCCCATATTTTTGAACCGCTGCAGTCCATGTGGTGGAAGTGTTCCTGCAGTATTAGAGCTGTTAGGAAGGGAGTTTCAGGATTTGACCCAGTGGCGATAAGGATGTATGTGATTTAGGAAGGATACCTTCCTTCACCTCCCCTCCACCACATCTGTTCTGATGATGCCATTTACCAAAATAGCGCTGATGATATGTATTCTTTCTTCCTTAGTTGGTATTTTCTACTCACTGTGGTTGATAGAACTCTCAACTGCATTTGACCCATTGCCCCCAGGTCACTGCTGTCACCCCTTTTCCTCCCTCCCTGAGGCAGGATAGGATCCCTCTGGGCTTCACTTTCACCCTACCAGCCTCCACATTTAAAGGATCATCCTCCAACATTTCCATGAACTCCAGCATGATGCCACCACTCAATACATCTTCCCCTCACTCCTGCTGTCAGAAGTGTGCAGGATCCGTTCTCTCCAGGACGACCTAGTCCACCTCTCCATTACACCCAATACCTCACTCAGTGCCCCCGGCACTTTCCCATGGAATTGTAGAAGGTGCGACACCTGCCCCTTTACCTCCTCCCAGTTCACCATCCTTTCATGGTTCATACGCACCTCCTTCAATCTGGTCTATTGCATACACTGCTCCTGATACGGTCAACCTTACATCAGAGAGACCAAACGCAGAGTCAGTGGTTGCTTTGCTGAACAGCTTCGGTCCGTCCACAAGCCACACCCAGACCTTCCTGTCGCTTGCCACTTCAACACACCACCCTGTTCTCCTGTCCACATGTCCGTCCTTGGTCTTTTGCAATATTAGAACATAGAACATAGAACATTACAGCGCAGAACAGGCCCTTCGGCCTTCGATGTTGCGCCGACCAATATAAAAAAGCAATGACCCTCCAAACTAAACCATTCCCTTCTCTTCCATAAACTTATCAACTAACCTCTTAAACGCCACCAAACTTGGCGCATCTACAACTGCCGCAGGCAGGGCATTCCACTCCCTAACCACCCTCTGGGTAAAGAACCTATCTCTGATACCCGTCCTATAACTATCACCCCTTAATTTAAAGCTGTGTCCCCTAGTGCTAGCTTTCTCCATCCTAGGAAAAAGGCTATCACAACATCCTGGTAAACCTCCTCTGTACCCTCTCCAATGCCTCCACATCTTTCTTATAATGTGGGGACCAGAACTGCACACAATACTCCAAGTGCGGCCGATTTCCATTTTATTTCATTTCTTCTTTTCATCTCATTTTAACATCGTTCATTCTCAGGTTTTTCCACATCTCCATTCTTGCTTTCCATCCTGCCCCCAACCAAATCTTCTTCATGGCAACAGCCAAGTTACTCAGACTGTTCCTTAATAGTCTGTTTTGCCATTTACACATTCTGATCAATTAATAGACAATTTTAGCGCCTTTTTCAGCCTTCTTCATTATCTTTTATATTCCCTTTGTCCTATTGTAGCGCCTCCCTAACCCTCAATAATATGAATCTCTTCTAATTATCTTGCTTTTAGCTTGATGAAGGGTCATTCAAACTCGAAATGCTAGCGTTATTCTTCCTCCATAGATGCTGTCAGACTGCTATGTTTCTCCAGCATGTTCTGTTTTTGTTTCAGATTCCAGCATTTGCAATATTTTACTTTTAGTTTACTCAACATAGAGGTTCATAGAAAAATGAAAAAGTTTATGTAAGTAAAAAGAATGTCACAGTTTGAAGTCCAGACAGAAAATACCATCAGAGAAGTTCAAAATGGAGAGCAGTCTTTAAACATGCTCAGGATTGCTTTGCAAATCAGTATGTTACAAATCCAGCAAAGAAAAACATCGTTTGGACTTCCATATTAACAAAGCAGAATAAAATTACCTGAACAAAGGAGGACAGCGAGAGGCTAGGAATCACATCATTAGGTTTACATTCAGAATATATAAAGAAAAATGGCAAAACCAAAGATGGAAGATTGAGACAGGAATGTTGGCACATAAAACAGCAAAGTAACAGTGGGAAATACTTCAACATGCCAGGACAGGATACAGATTGAAAGTTTTTCAACCAAGCCAGAATGCTATGAATTAATGCAGTCAATAACTTTGAGACAATTAATTAAAAACCTAAGGAAGAGTTTGAAAGAGGGTTGGCTGTTGATATAAATAGAAAAAAAATGATTTTAGAATTGCATCAAAACTAAGAGGCCAGTAGAAAAAGGGGATGGGGGCTGAAAGAAATGAAGATGTAAACAACCCTGTAGAGAAGAATAAAGCAATTGGCAGAAATGCACAACAGGCAGTTTGCTTCTGACTGTGAAGACGAAAATAAAGGAACAGTTGCAAAAGTAGCAGAGGACAAGATTGAAAAACCAGTTAGAGTTGTAGCAAAGAACATGAGATTGACATATGCTGCAATTGCTTTGAACAAAAGAGAAAGTAGGAAGTGAATAAATGCAGCCCAGTCAAGCACTCGCTGGAAGTGGAAGAAAATGGTAAAAATTAATACCAGTTGTATCTCAGAAGTATGCACTCTGTCCTCTGAGTCAGGAGCTCATGGATTCAAGCTGCGTTCTGGAGAATTGGGCACATAATCCTGGCTCTCATGCTAGTATACTGCTGAGGGAGTGCTGCACTGTCAGATGATGTTTTTAGATTGGACCACATCTGCCTGCTTTTGTGAATGCAAAGGATTTCTTGCCACTATTCAGCAAAGAGCTGGGAAAATTTTAGCACTGATTTGATTAATATTTATGTTATCGACTTCAGGAAGTGTAAGGGAGAATGTCCTCCTGTCTGCATCAATAGGAACTAAGTAGAAAGAGTTGAGAGCTTCAAGTTTTTAGGTGTCCAGATCACCAGTAATCTGTCCTGGTCCCCACATGCTGACGCTATAGTTAAGAAAGCCCACCAACTTTCTCAGAAGACTAAGCAAATTTGGCATGTCAGCTATGACTCTTGCCAATTTTTACAGATGCACCATAGAAAGCATTCTTTCTGGTTGTATCACACTTGGTATTGCTCCTCCTCTGTCCAAGACCGCAAAGAACTACACAAGGTCGTGAACATAGCCCAGTCCGTCACGCAAACCAGCCTCCCATCCATTGATTCTGTCAACACTTCCTGCTGCCTCGGCAAAGCAGCCAGCATAATTAAGGAACCCACGCACTCCGAATATTCTCTCTCCCACCTTCTTCCTTCCGTAAAAAGATAAAAAAGTTTGATGTCAGATACCAACCGACTCAAGAACAGCTTCTTCCCTGCTGCTGTCAGATTTTTGAATGGACTTACCTTGCATTAAGTTGATCTTTCTCTACATCCTAGCTATGACTATAACACATTCTGCAATCTCTCCTTTCCTTCTCAATGAGTGGTATGCTATATCTGTATAGTGCACAAGAAACAATACTTTTCACTGTATGCAAATACATGTGATAACAATAAATCAAATCAAATCAAATATTCCAAAAATATTACTTGGATATTTAATTCAGCACTGCTTTGTGAGATTTTGCAGTGTGTAAATTGTCTGTCACCTTTCCCATGTTACAACAGTGGCTGTAGTCAAGATCTTGCTTGCTTTAAGATATCCTGATGACATAAACAATGCTCCAAAGTGTGAATACTATTCTTCTCTCTTTACTTAGAATTTGTGAAGGAAAGTTCCTTTTTCACAAATCTTATTTTGATGAAATTGTTAAGCGTATAAGCAAATGATGTGGTATTTAAATTGAATGTGGCATTTTTGAAAAACATTTTAATAAAGAATCATATAGGAGACTAATAATGGAGATTAAGGTGAATTGTTGCTTGTTCTGGTTGCTGGCTGATAGGATAGAAAGCAGACGGGAATAAATGAATATTTTTAAGATTGGCAAAATTGTTAGGACATCTTGTGCTCTGTATTTGTAAATAGTTTGGATATGGAACTTAAAATTTACATACGAAAAGTGTAAAATAGAGGCAGGAAAAGACCATTCAGCCCTTTGAGCCTACTCCACCATTCATTGTGATCATAGCTGATCATCAAACACAATAGTTTCACCCTCCCATATCCTTTTGATCTCCTTTGCCTCAAGTGCTACATATAACTGCCCCTTGAAAACATTCAATATTTTAGTTTCAACTGCTTTCTGTGTTAGTGAATTCCACAGGCTGACCATGAAAACGAGGAGCAAGAGTAGGCTGTTTGGCCCCTCAAGCCATTCAGTAAGATCATGGCTGATCTTTTCATGGACTCAACTTCACTCACCTGCTTGCTCACCCTAATCCTGAATTCCTTTACTGTGGAACCCTTTGTGTCAGGGTGTCCCAAAGCATTTTACAGCTAAGTATGTACTGGTGTGATGTAGGAAACAAGCAGCTAATTTGCACAATACAAGTTCCCACAGACAGCAATTATGTCCAAATCATCTGTTTCAGATATTAGTTGAGGGATAAATGTTGACTGGGATACTTTCTCTATTGTTCATTGAAAAAGTGCATCCACCTAAGAGACCTCAAAGGTTGTCTCATCCCATTAGGCATGGAAAAGAGAAGAAATAAGGTTGACAGTAGTCTTCATGGTTGAAAAAGATATTTACTGAAGTGCCGTGCTCTGATTTCTTAGTAAGAAACAGAAGGTGAAATGGCCTGAATTGAATATCTTCTGAGATAAATGTGCCAGTATTGTGGATAAAATCAGTTTTGATATTTTTGTCATTTTAGCTGGATTGCTGCAGTGACAGGCAAAGGAAATAAGCTTGACATTATAACACAATTACAGTGCTCATCGAAGCCCTAGCATGTACAAAATGTTGCAAAATGGGGGCATGTGAGTTGGATTGACAGTTTTCCAAACAGTGAACTCCTAATCTCTGCTTCCCCACTCGATTATAAATAAATCCCAAGTATATTGATATCCCACCAAATTAGCCAGGAAATATCACAAACTATTAAGTATTCTTAAGTGCATTTGGGATTATTTGTCCTTATGCCACATGTAATCTTTACTGACTTATTATTCATACAGCACATTCAGTTTTGGCATGCCTGGAATGTTAGAATACAAGGGAAATATGAGGCCTGTTATGGGTGTAGTGACTTCCTTACACTAAGAAGGACCATTAGTCGTCTGACATTGTTTTCTCAGTGAGTGGTGAGTGCCCTCTAGTGTCGTGGACGACCAGTTTTCACCAAATTTAATCTCACAAGACTGCACGTAGCCACGGTTTTGAGGTTTACCATGTTTGGGGAATGAGTCAGATTTGCAGATTTTACAACATTGATTACTTTTAAAGTATATTTATTGTAAGTTTTCCATTTTACATTTGCCGCAAGATATAACAAACCTCCAAAAACTAGTATGGTACAGAGTAACTTTTATTCCACATAAACATTCCAGAAAAAACCAGCAAGATTCATTCAAGTGATACCAATTATCATTCATTGCAATCGCTGTATTCGGTGTCTCCTTTTATACAAATAAGAGACAAAGAAGAGTGAGAGATCTCAGGGTGACAATAATGGGCATATGGCCCCATGATGCACCCCTTTTTCTACAGGTTTACAGAAGAGATTGTGGGGTTAGATACAATCAGATAGGATCTGCAGGCATTTTGAGAGGCAAGGACTGATTAGGGACAGTCAGCGTGGCTTTGTGAGTGGAAAATCTTTTCTGACAAATTTGATTGCGTTTTTTGAAGGGGGTAACCAAGAAGATAGATGAGGGCAGTGCAATCGACATTGTCTGCATGGACTTTAGCAAGGGCTTTGACAAGGTAGGGCAGAGTAGGTTGTTGCATAAGGTTAAATCTCATAGGATCCATGGTGAGGCAGCTAATTGGATACAAAATTGGCTTGATGACAGAAAACATAGTGTGGTTGTAGAGGGTTGTTTTTCGAACTGGAGGCCTGTGACCAGCGGTGTCCTTCAGGAATTGGTGCTGGGTCCACTGTTATTTGTCATTTATATTAATAATTTGGATAAGAATTTAGAAAGCGTGGTTAGTAAGTTTGCTGATGACACAAAGATTGGTGGCATAGTGGATGGTGAAGAATAGTGGACATGATAGGATCTTGATCGATTGAGCCAGTGGGCTGATGATGGCAGATGAAGACTAAATGAGATGAATACGAGGTGATGCATTTTGGTAGAATCAAACCAAGATTTATTCAATTAATGGTAAGGTATTGGGAAGAATGCATTGGGCATTGGAAGAACAAAAAGTTCTAGGGGTAACAGGTTCATAGCTCCTTAAAAATTGAATCACAAATGAAGAAGGCATTTGGCATGCTTGGTTTCATTGGTCAGAATACATGAGTTGGAACATCTTGTTGAAGTTGTACAAGACATTACATGCATTGTTTTGAGGTGCCATTCCAGATGATCTCTTTTTACTCAAGGTTACAGTTGGAATACTATGTACAGTTCTGGACACCCTATTATAGAAAGGATATTAAAGAGCACAGAAAAGATTTAGTGGGATACTGCCAAGTTGAGTTATAGGGAGAGGTTGGATAGACTGACACTTTTTTCCCCGGAGCGTAGGAGGCTTAGGGTGATCTAATAGAGGCCTATAAAATAATGAGGGGCATAGATCAGCTAGACAGTCAATATCTTTTCCAAGACAAGCCCACTGCTTTGTTCCAACACCTGCTGAAATTTTGGTATCAGTTCTCTAATGTCCACTTAAAAAGATTTGAAACAAATGTAATGATTTGTTCCATCTTGTCTAACTTCCTGTTGAATTCCCTTTCCAATTTGTTCAGGTGGTCACAGAATTTGTTCGGATGAAACCCTTTCTGTTTGACATGCTCTTATGTTTTCTCCAGATTTGGGAAGTATTCCATAATGATGTTCTTTAACTGGGAGAATGTATTCAGTGCATGATCATGTGTGACAAGTCTCTGCCTCCTCTGCAGTTCACGATTCCATGCATTCAATTTTGCATTTATATTCCTAAGAAATGGCAAGTCTAGCAACCACGCATTATCTGACAGCTCACTATACACCTCATTTCTTGATTTAAGGAAGATGACAATTTCAGGGAGTGGATCTAAAAATTTCTGGAGTATTTTCCTGGACTTAACCATTTCACATCTGCATGAAGGATTAGCTCATTGTAGATGGCATCGAGCTCAGAGTAACAATTTGGACAAGAGATGTAGAGCTGTAGCACAAATCAAGTTGACGATCTTGACAACAAACGACATTACAGGAGAAAAGTCAATAATCTTGCTTGCTAGCGCTTGTTGGTGGATAACAGTGGTAATTGACAAAGGGGAGAATTCAGGATCATTTCTGCAAAGTGACACAAAGCCTGCATTGGCATCTAGCAGTGACTGTACCATCAATTCTGATTGAAACCAGTTTCTTGATTGAATGCCTTTTTTTCAGTCACAAACCTTTTAGATTCATTGTCAACATCCTCACCTCTTGTCTCCTCTTTGAGTGGTGAAAGAGTGAGAAATTCACTTTGAGTGAGAAATTCACTCATGCAAACAAAAACAACCATTGGGTCCTGTTCATCATACCTGAGGAACGATCAAACTGCACTGAGAAAAATTCACAGCCTGATGAGATGGTGTACTTGCTGAGACATATCCTCAGACAACAATTCCACCTTTCAGGCGTGTTCTTGATGCCTATCATAATTTCATCTTTATTTTTGAACAAGATGTCAGCAGCAGTATAGGCACCTTGATAACTTTACCAAGGGTGAGCGTTTCTTATGTTTTGCCAACAGATGGCTAATGTGAAAAGACACCTATTTGCTAGTCTTGATTTTAGCCGTAGGTTTTGAAAAGAGTGACTATGTCCTTTAACTCTCCAATTTTCTTTGTCCAAAGGTGCTATTTAAAGGGACGTTTTCTTGAAATTTTGCATGTAATGTCTTGTGGTGCCATTCGAGACAATGTCTTTTACTCAAGGCTGTTGACAAATGGTCTTGCCTTTGACATTTGACTTTCCCATTCCTGATGGAAATTGTAGTTTCTTTTACCCTTTTGGAAGTCCCTGGCCCCTTGCTCAAGATTTTGTTTTTACCCAGCTTAGTCCACATTTTGGTACCTGTGACTAAGCAGTCAATGAGCTGACTCGCTCTTCATCACAAGAAGCCCAAGTTCTACACATTTTTGGCACAGTTTTGTATCATGAGCTGATTCACTTATCTTCACAAGAAGCCAGAATCTCATATTATTTTTGGCAGCAGTTCAGCAGCCAATCAGTTTTTTGAGATCCTAGGATCTACCTGTTGATCATAATCGACTATTTGGAGACACTGCGTAGGCTCTAAATTAGAGGTTTGAATTACAGTCTTTCAAACAAGAATATCTTGCTTGCTGTGCTGCTGCTTGTTAACCTTCAGGCAGTTTTGTGGCTCTCTGATAGGATTTTTTTTTAGATCAGATCCACAAAGCTTCCAGAAAGTTGGAACAGCATAGCATCTCAGTGAAATTGAACTGATAGACCAGCTTTATAAAATATTGGAACTCATCCAAAAAGTTCTGACACTCTTTTGATCTTTCAAATCTGCAGTTCTGCCTCTGTCTGCTTGGCCGAGTGAACAACAAGAAACTCCATTTAGAGTAATGAAGTTGTACCTGCATACCTCCCTCTCCAACCCCTGCACTATTCAATGTTTTTCAATTGATCAGGCATTTATAGTCATCACATAATACTGAACAACTATGTGCTTGCTATTGACTGAAAACTATTGTAAAATGCCATTTTATTAGTTGTGCACTGAAAAGCAGATGTCAATTATTATGGTGTAAAAGTTTCTCTTGTCCCAGATTCACAAATTGTAGAACAGATGAGACGTTGTGACGTGTGTAAGATATCTGTCTGTTACTTCTGTGTTCATTGAGTGTTTGAATTCCTGGTTTGCCAGAGTTGGACTTCTAATTTCAAAAATTTCTTTTATGTGGAGTGTAGGTAATTTAATTCAAGGGAAGACCTTGCCTTTCTATAACACTGTTCACATCTTCAGGTTATCCCAAAGTTGCTAAGTTTTTGAATTACTTTTGAAATGTAGTCACTCTTAAAGGCAAATACAGTGTGCACAGCAAGTTTATGTGAATGGCAAATCATAAATAATCAATACATCTTTTTTGGATGAATGTTGGACAAGATACTAGGAAATCTGTTATCCTTTGAAAAGTGCTTTTTGCCTCCACCTGATAAGGCAATGGAACTCCTAACCACACAGTACACTCCAACTCACCATAGATTATGTGCCCAAGTTTCAGAGTGGTGTTGAATCAGAAACAACAGTGTTAATGCTGAGGTGCACAGACAACCCTTTATACAGTACCTTGGAATCTTTAATGTATTTACAGCTGAACCACCTGAGCAACACTAGCTGCATTTAGTTTACGTATTTATTTTTGGAGGTAAATGTTTCTGCCAAGGCTGGCATTCATTTTGTCATGTAATCTCTGCAGTGCAGAAGAAAACCATTTGGTCCATGGAGACTGCATCAACAACAATCTCACCCAAACCGGATCCGCGAACCCTTGTATTTACTCTGCTATTCCCTTTGACTTGCAAAGGGCAATTTAGGATGGCCAATCAACCTAACCCACACATCTTTGGACTGTGAGAGGAAGCCATTGCACCCAGAGGAAACCCATGCAGACATGGGGACAATGTGCAAACTCCAAACAGACAGTGATTTGGAATTAAACCCATGTCTGTGGTGCCTTGAGGCAACAGTGCTATCCACTGTGTCATTGTGCTGCCCATCCTAGTTACTCTTCGCCTTCTACTTGAAAAATGGTAGCAGTTTGATACAACTGACTGGCTCCCTAGGCCACTTGAGAGATAGGCAGTAACAAGTCAACCATGTTGGTGTAGTCTGGAATCATATACAGGTGAGACAAGTAAGGACAACCTCTGAATCCACTACCAGAAAGAGGTATAAAATGTTAAATTATAACTTTATAAAATGTTCAAAATATTATTTTGTTTCCTGACTTTTAAAAATTGCTCCTTTTCCATCAAAAAATTCTGAAGTAAGTTGTAAAGCTGCTTTCTCGAGTTCCTCTTTTGAATCTGTGTACATTGCCTTAGCTAGATCCTGGCGTTTATTTTTTAAGTAAATATTAATCAAGTTATTTAAATTAGTCCAGAGGTAGTGACTAGGTTCAGTGAACAGAGACTGTGATTTAATTCAGTGAATAGTGGCAATTTTGATGTCAGCCTTTTGAATAACTAGATGAAGTAACTGGATATAAAGATTTATTTTCCAAGAGAGGAACTATTTGCAATTTTGACCTGTTGAGTATGATTTCTGTTGGACTGTGAATAAATAATGTTTTTTGGCACTCTGAATTATTCCAGCCATGCGATCCTAAATAACCTTAAGCAAATTATCAGTCTTTGACCCCTGTCCCAATCATCCTGCTAAACAGTCTAATCTCTTAGCTTTGAGTCGAAAACTTTTACAGTGTCTTTCTCCCCATTGCTGGATTCTGCTGATCATAGTCTCAGAGCTACTTCTTGCAGAGAGTCTGTATTCTGTGAGCCACATCTGTTTTATTTGCCATTTTAAGCTTTGAAGGCTTATTTAGTGCTTTTTCCCTGCTCTGATTCCTGATTTACTTCATTACTTCTGTCTGTGCCACTGGGATATTAGATGATACTTTCCTGGCTGTCTTACTCACCATGATTATGAAACTTGCCTTTTGCTGTAATTCTGCCCATTAATCTTGTGTGTTTTGAGAATGGCGTGTGATTGTACGTGGCATCGTAATTAGCCAGAAGCAAGCAGAAATCAACTTAGTCTTACTAGAAATCTACTGCTGAAGCTGTCAAATGTAACTTTAAGAAAAAAACATGCTAATTGGCTTTTTATCATTAAAATCACTATTCCATTTAGCTCCTTGCCAAAACTACTGCTTGAAACCTCTGCATTAACCTCTCCCATTTGCAGAAAATCTCTGAACTTGGAGATTAACTTCATAGAAAATGGGTAAAGTGGCTAATCGGATTGTATCGTGGATACCTGTTGCTGCTCTGCTAGTTTAACTGCAGGTAAACTGAGCAGATTGTGGTTCTACGTACCTGCCAGCTGCAACTTGATTCAATTTTACAGACAGCCTGTGGTGTCATGATGAACATTCCAGCATTGTGTCCATGTGAAAGCAGTTGGAGCCGTTGTTAGTCATCTCCATCAATATACAATTTATATAAAGAATCCTGCAGAAATGTACCTGAAGGGATAATCTTTTTTCATTAATTTTGAGAAACCTTAATTGTTTCAAACTTGTGGGAAAGAAATGGTTCCAACCTTGATGTTGACTGAATTTGTTGAGATGTGTCGACGCAAATTATTTTGCTTTATTGATGCCAAATGCTGCAGTTGTGATGTTGGCATGATATTGATACTCTTGCCTCAGTGCATTTAACAACTGATGATGCCAATGCTGCCAGCATTTAGTCACTATTTAAGGAATAAAAACAGAAAATGCAGAAGAACTCAGATTTAGCAGCATCTGTGAGAGTTAATGTTCTGAATCCCTGCAACTACTCTTCTCGTGAGTTAGAAACACGAGGGATTTGATGCTTATCAAAAAACACAAAGTGGAACAAAATAGATAATCAGAGATAGGTTGAAGGTCAGGAGAAAAAAGTGACAAATATAAGATGGATCAACAAAGAAAATGGTAATGATATTGTTAAAGATTAAAGCAGGTGTTAATAGTGGCATGAAAATCAGACAGCAGAATGTGTTAATATAAACACAAGGATCAACATTTTCTGAAAACAAAACATAAGAACAAGATGCAGACTGGAGAAAGGGATGGGAAAAAATCAAAATGCAGCACAGAGTTCATGATCTGAAGTTGATGAATCAGTGTTAAATCTAGAAGTTGATAAAGTGCCTAATCAGATGATGAGATGCTCTTCTTCCAGTTTGCATTGTGCTTCACTGGAACATTGTAGCAACCAAGCGCAGAACTGTGAACATGAAAGCAAGATGGTGAATTGAAATGGCAAACAACAGGAAGGTCAGGATCATGTTTGTGGATTGAGCTAAAGTTTTCCATAAAGCAACCACCTAGTCTATATTTAGTCTTCCCAATGTAGAGGAGACTGTTTTGAGCAGCAATGACTAATTCAAAAGAAGTGCAGGCGAATCCCTGTTTCACCTAGAAAGAATGTTTGGGGCAATGGTGTGAAATGGCAGGTGTTACAGTTCCTTCAATTGCATGGGAAGATGATGTGGGAAGAGGATGAGGTGTTGAGGATGATAGAGGAGTGGACCAAGGTTTCATGGAGGGAATGGCCCCTGCGTGGGGAGTCCCAAAAATGACATAAGGATTGTGGGGAGGTAGTGGCATAATGCTTCTGTCACCGGCTAGTAATCCAGTGACCCAGGGCAAGATTTGGGAACCTGGGTTCACAGCAGATTGTGAAATTTGAATTCAGTAATAATCTAGAATTAAAACTATGCAACAATTGTTATAAAACATTGCTGGTTCATTAATGTTTCTTTCTTTAGGGAAGTAAATTTGCTTTCCTTACCTGGTCTGGCCTGTGTGTGACTCCAGACCCACAGCAATGTGGTTGATTCTCAAATGCTGTGTGAAATTGAGGGCAATTAGGGATGGGCAATAAATGCTGATAACGTCGGTGACACCTACAACCCATTATTAAACTAAGAGAAAAGTTAGGAGCAAGAATAGATTATTCGTTCCCTCAATTCTACTCCACTATTTAATAAGATTGTGGCAATCTGGTTGTCTGTTCTAGATTTCCATATACTTCCAATAATCTTACAACCCCTTGCTCAATGGATAACACTGGAATAGTTTAGGTTAGAGGTTCATTAGATTGGTTCCACTGGTTGATGCAACATCGAGGGCCAAAGGGCCTGTACTGTACTGTAATGTTCTATGTTTGTTCAGAATCTATTTATGTCTGCCTAAAAACATTCAAAGACTGCCTCCACCACCTTTTGAGAGAAACAGTTACTCCTCAGCTGTCTTAAATGGGCAGCTCCTTATTTTTAAACAGTGACCCCCAAGTTCTAGATTCTCTCTCAAGAGAGAACATCCTCTTCACATCCAAACTGTCAAGACTTTCATATGTTTCAAATACCTTCTTAATTTTCTAAACTCCAGCTGATAAAGGCCGAGCCTGTTCAATCCTTCCTTATAAGGCAACCTGCCTATTCCAGGTCTAGTAAACCTTATGTGAACTGCTACAAATGCATTTACATTCTTCTTAATGACTGAGACCAGATGTGATCCCAGCAATGCTCTAAACTGAAGTATAATTTCCCCACTTATGTAATAATTCCCCTTGCATAGCATTCTGTTAGCTTTCCTAATTACTTTGTATCTGCACACTCACTTTTTCCAATTCATGCATTTTGACATCCAGATCCCTCTGTATCTCAGAATTCTGCAACTCTTAACATTTAATTTTTTTTTAATTTTTCCTGCCAAAATGGACAATTTCACATTTTCCCATGTTATACTCCATCTGCCAGATCTTTGGCAACTCACCTAACCTATTTATATCGTTTTGTAGCCCCCTTATGACTTCTTCACTATTTACTTTCCTACCTATCTTTGTGTCATCAGCAAATTTAGCAACCATACTTTTGGTCTCTTCTTCCAACTCACTTATATGAATTATCTGAGGTTGAGGCTGCAGCACTATCCTGTAGCACACTACTTGCTACATTTTACCAACCAGAAAAAGACCCATTTACACTTGCTTCCTGTTCCTTGTTAGTTAGCCAGTTTTCTATCCATGTCAGCATGTTGTCTCCTAAATCATTTGATGTCTCCATGATGAGATCTTGAGATTTGTATGTTAAAACATAAGCCATTTAAATTGTTAACAATTTACAGATCCCAGTTGCTGTCATGAGTGGTGTTGCTGTCTCCGTGCAGGCTGCTCAAATTTTCTACAAGTCTATAACCATGTGATTTTATACATTGGTGGTGCTATTCTCCAGTTAACTCTTGCAGATACACATATCATATAACATCCCCCTTCTCGAAAGAAAACTCTCTGCCCTTCCAAAGAAGTATAAATTTCGTAATACAACCTTTACTGCTATCCCTTTTCTCCTACCTCAAGTTTCTGGTGTTATAAATTCAGATGGTCTTATGGCTTTGATAGTTCTTCCATATCTGAGCTATCATGTTTGGAATACCAGAGTGGTAGTCCTCTGTGTTTCTGGTTCACAGTAATCTCCATTTGATTCACTCTTTGCACCCCTTCAAGTTGTGTTTCTCTTCCATAACAGTTTGTCAGCTTTTTTTGGATACTGTAGGTTTGTCCTGTTTCTTCTGAAGGAATGTTCACTTCTTGAGTGGACTAGAACTTTATTTTTCCATGGTGTCCACCACATTCATGCTGGGTGTTTACATTTCCCAAATGGAACCTTTATTTCTACGTGTTTCACAAGTTCAGCCAAGAATTTGTTGTTTTTTATTCTCAAATCATTTGCAAACTTATGAATGCTGTCTTTGAGCTCAGCAATTTTCAGCCTATTTGAGACATCCAGTATTTTTTCTTCTTCTAGTTCCTTTAACTTCTGTATTGGATTCACATTTTCCAATCTTATTTCTGTCTTTTTTTTCTCTGTCTGCAGCAGAACTTTGTCTTTGTCTTTCATTTTGGTTTCACTGTTAGCCATACCTGTCTCCAGCAAAGACTTGATTCAGTTCTGTAATTGTGCTGCTCATAGCTTCAGTATCTGCTCGCAGTTTGGAAAGTCCTACGGCTTTTCCTTTCAGTGCCATATCATTTTCATTCAACTGCTTCTTTAGCTCTTTAGTCTGTTTCTTGTAACTTTCAACTTCCTCTTGGAATATGCTGACTCTACCAACTGATTCATCAGTTTGTTCAGAGTGATGTTAAATTCATTTATTCATTACTTCATTACTTTTGAAAATAAACTGTTTTGTGGGATTCTGGTAGCATTTGAAGGTCTTTCACAGGTTTTCCTTTTCTTTGCAAAGCTCACTTGCTTCATCTTGAGTTTTCCTATAATTTAGTCGAGTTTCCTCAAGTTTCTTCTGCTGATCTTACATTCTGCTGTTTAAGACATTTTTTCCTTCATGTTGAATGATTATACATCCCTTTTGCATTTGATCTTGGTGGGCAATAAGTTGTTATTCCAAATGTTTGTTCTGTTGACTGCTCACCAACTGATCCTGGGCTTCAGTGCATTATTTTGTTGCTCTTGATAGTTCCATTACAAATCAATGTAATTTTTAACTCATATTTTTCCATGGTCACATTCCAAAAAGAGTCTTTAAGAGTTGTAAGTCCTTTTCATTGTCTTTTTTGCCTGTTATTCTGCCTGGCTGACTACTTGAGATTTTCTCAACTCTACTTTGATTTTCAGACTGTGGAAATGAGTCATTATTTTCTCCTCGTACCTTTTGTCGTCTCTGAAGTTTGCTTGTCTAGATCACAAAGTGCTTGTTTCATTGAAGATTTGAGTTTATTGTGCATTTTCAAAGGTGTATACTCAGCTTCAATCATACTTCAAATGTTCCTGCTCAGATCTGATGCAATCATTTTCCTGTTAAACAGCTTAATTTGTTTTTTTGTGTGTTTTGCATCTTTCACAGCGTCTGTTTACTCTGCACTGCCATATCTGTTGCAATTTGGGTATTGTGTCAACATTTTCAGAACAGTATTTTTAAGTCTTTTGGCTACTTGTCAGCCATACCTACCTCCACCACTAAATTTTTCATTGCACTTACATGGTCAACAACCATCTTGTGATTTACCTGAATGCTGTCTCCCTTGCTCTGGGCTCTCTTGTTGTCTTTCCTCTAGACTTTTTTGTCATGCTTGCTGTGAAGTCTTTGGTGGTCTTCAGTCTGGAGTCTGTTCTGTTGGACCTGCTTCCAGAATTGTGCTCTCAATAGCTTTGAGTTTAAAATATCTGTCAAAGCCTTTCAATATCTCACTAAGTGTTGCCAAGTGTTGATTTATATATTGGCTAGTGAACACTCCATCAGCAAATGAACCAAACACAAATAAATATTCATCAGCTTGTATTCATTCTAATCCCTTATTTAATGATACAAGTCCACTGTAAACTAAAAATTGTCTTCAAGAACTCCCACTCTTTGGCCTGGTTTAAGCATTTCCTTATCCAAAATATGTTTGGCTTTTCTAATTTTTTATCCAAGGGTTTCTCTTTAAGGCTGTCATCACAGTCGCTGTTTTTTTCACCTCAGGGAGTCTGCAGCTTGCCGATTTCTTTTCCCGTGCTTTTTTGGGTTTGACAGAATCCAGAAATGTTCAGGAGCTTTTTTTGCTTTTGAGACTTGTGAATTACGATGGCAAGTTTGTTTCTAATTTGGCTACCAAGGCAGCACCACTGAATAATCTGCAGAAAGAAGAATGCAAAATGGGCTTGGCCACAAGCCTGAGAGGGAAGGCTAAATGTGCTCAAGCTGGAGTTCGCTTCTGCTGAATTCCTGCCACATGTTAGTGAGGAGTTGCCTGGCTGCCCTGCATCTGGATGTGGTGTTAGAGCTGTCATCTTCCACATAGTTCCTGATGGAATTGAAAAGCCCATTGCATTCACCTCACACACAAGTTCCAAGGCAGAACAGAATTATGCTCAAATTAAGAAGAAGTCATCTACAGAGTTAAGTTCCACAAGTATTTTCATGGACATAAATTCAAGTTTATCCCAAAGTCAGATACCATAACATTTGCTGCTGTGTGCCTACAAAGGTGGGCACTGATCTGAACAGCTTATTAGGACAAAATTATCTTTGGCTATATTTGGCATCATGAAATGCGGAGGCATTTCCCAGACTTCTGTTACTCCAAAGCTCCACAACCCAAGATGAATTCACTACTTTCAATGGGAACCAGATGTACATATTATCTGTTAAAATGGATCAAATTTGACTTGAAACAAGGAAAAATATTATGCTTTCCAAAGTTTACCTGTACACTCAGATTTGTGTGAACCTCAAGAAGACAATACTGAGCTCAGACCTCATTACATACATAGATTTGCGTTGACTGTGCAAGATGATTGTTTATTATGGGGAATCAGAGTTTTTATTCATCCAAAATTCTAAACACGAATGTTGGAAGGACTTCACCTTAGTCACATGGGAGTCACCAAAATGAAAGCATTGACTCATCTACATGTGTGGTAGTCACACCTGGGTAAATACATTGAAAGAAGTCTGACAATATCAGGTTTAAATCCAACCAATTTATTTGATCACAAGCTCCATATCATAAATACATTGAAGGCATAGTCACTAACTGCCTCCATGCCAAGAAATGAAGTCCTCTCCGCAACGTCATGTTGCAACTGTACAAAACTCTAGTGCGGCCGCACTTGGAGTATTGTGTGCAGTTCTGGTCCCCACATTATAAGAAAGATGTGGAGGCATTGGAGAGGGTACAGAGGAGGTTTACCAGGATGTTGCCTGGTATGGAGGGCAGTCTTATGAAGAGAGGCTGAGGGATTTGAGGTTGTTTTCGTTAGAAAGAAGGCGGCTAAGAGGAGACCTTATTGAAACATATAAGATGATTAGAGGTTTAGATAGGGTGGACAGTGATACCCTTTTTCCTAGGATGGAGAAAGCTAGCACGAGGGGACACAGCTTTAAATTAAGGGGTATGAGTTATAGGACGGATATCAGAGGTAGGTTCTTTACTCAAAGAGTGATTAGGGAGTGGAATGCCCTGCCTGCAGCTGTTGTATATGCGCCAAGTTTGGTGGCGTTTAAGAGGTTAATTGATAAGTATATGGAAGAGAAGGGATTGGTTTAGTTTGGAGGGGCATTGCTTTTTATATTGGTCGGCACAACATCGAAGGCCGAAGGGCCTGTTCTGTGCTGTAATGTTCTATGTTCTATTACACCTGTGGGTTTGGCCTGACTGTCCATGGCAGAAACTTCATGTGGATTTTGCTAGACCACTTCTCTCAATGATGTTTTTGATTGTGGTAGTTACCCACGCAAAGTGGCCTCCTGTTGTTCCCATGAAGTCAACTACTTAAGCAAAGACTTTCGATGCTCTCTGGAATGTGTTCAGTACTTTTGGTTTGCCAGAGCAGATTGCGTCTGACAGTGGCTTACAGTTTACATAATGCCAGTTTCAAACATTCCTGAAAAACAGTGGGATCAAGCAGATTTTCATCTCCTCTTACCACTCTCACCATTTGAAATGTTTTGTCTCTTATAGGCAATTTAGAAAATTGCACAAACACACATCTGAGCTTCTGAACTAAATTACCTGCCAAAACAGAAAGGCTGCTTTGCTTCTACACAAAAAGAAAATATCTCTCGGAATCCACGTCTCAAGGTTTTTATATAGCATCTATTTTCAACTCAACTGTACTTTTGCAGAAGCATAACATTCAGGCACCAACTTTCCTGAATGTTAGTAATTTCTCTATATTGTGCTAATACCAAAATGAATACTGCTGCCTTCCTTGAGCAGGTCTTTGTTATTGTTACAACATCATATTTCCACAACACAGTCTGTACCTATAACTCACCAATCTTATTTATTATGCTCCTTGCATTCACATACAGGCACAGTAACCCTGATTTACTCTTCATTTCTTTCTCCCTTACTCCAACTCTACCTATGAATTTACTGATCTATAGGTTGAGCGTCAGGCCCCCACCCTGCTGACAAACCAGTTCATTTTTTTTTGCACGTGTTCCTTTTTTTAAATCTATTTGAGGGGTGGGCTTTGTTGGCTCAGCCAGCAGCATTTATTGCTCATCCCTAATTGCCCTAGAGAACATGGTGGTGAGCTGACTGTTCTAATTGATCCTGCCAATCCCAGGACTGGAGGGGATTTCTATCCTGCAGTCTGGCTTGTCTTCAAGGTGAGGAACAAAGAACAAAAGCGAAATACAGCACAGGAACAGGCCCATTGGCCCTTCAAGCCAGTGCTGATCATGATGCCCTAACAAAAATAATGTTTCTACTCTTCCTTGGTCTGTGTCCCTCTATTTCTCCCTATTCATGTGCCCATCCAGATGTCTCTTAAATGTTGCTAATGTGCCTGCTTCCACCACCACCTCTGGCAGCACGTTCCAGCACTCACCATTCTCTGCGAGAACATCTTACTCCGGTACATATCCCTTAAACTTTTCCCCGTTTAACTCGAATCTGTGCCCTCTTGTAATTGGCACTTTTGCTCTTGGAATAAACCTCTGATTATCCACCCTGTCTGTGCCTCTCATCATTTTGTAAATTTCTATCAGGTCTCCCCTCATACCCTGTCTTCCCAGTGAAATTAATCCTTCTATATTGAACTTCTCCTCATAGCCAATACCCTCGAGACCAGGCAACATCCTGGTGAACCTTCTTTGCACTGTCTCCAAAGCTTCCATGACCTTCTGATAATGTGGTGACCAGAACTGCACACAATACTCCAAGTGCGGCCTAACCAAGATTTTATGTAGCTAATGCAGCCTAGTCAAAGTTTTATACAGCTCTCCAAATATGGCCTAATGAGGATCTTATATAGTCGAGGTGTTATATAGCTCTTCAAATGTGGCCTAACCAGGGTTTTAAATCCCAGCATTTGTCTTCAAAACTCCTCTCTCTATTCAGGATGAGTGCAGCTCTAACTGCATGTCTGCCCACCTTCAGCACCTGACGAAGGCTACAAAGGCTGAAAGCTTGCAGATTTACTATCAAATAAATTGGTTGGATTTAAAATTGGTGTTGCCAGATTCTTACTGAGTTTACACCAGTCCAACGCCGGCATCTCTACGTCATGACCTTCAGCACCGCCCAAGGTGTCAAGGAGCCATTTTCTTCTCCTGCTGCTTCAGCTAGAAATTGAAGATCTCCTGGCTCCTTGTGTAATAACCAACATTACTGTGTCCAAACTCGCATTCTCTTCCCTTTCCCCTTCACTCACGGTCAGTAATTTAAGCAGGGGAATGAGGGATCTGGAAATAATAGGACCAACAGAGCCTATGATTTCTCTTCCTGACCCTGCCGGTATCAGAAACAGTTCAACACGGTGACGTATCTGTCGCATTTCGTATCAAGACTGACAAGTGTAGTGTGCAGTTTGCTGTGTTAAAGGTTGCTTATACTTAACACTTTCATATCATTTTATATAATTAACTTATTGAAAAATTCAGTGAGGCTATGTGCAGATACCAAATGAATCTGGGAGGTTGCCAGCTGTATTGGTTAACACTACTTGGTTAGTTGATCTCAGCTAGAGGATTAGCTGTTGCAGTAATGTCATCAGCTTGGGGGAGTGGTTGATCAACCAAGCTTCACAATTCTAGGTATTTAGTGGTTGCTGCAGAAAGAGTGAGAAAAGGATTAGGCTTGACTGCGAGTAGTTTTTGAATAGCCTACCAAGATCTGCTCTATAGGGTATCATTCATACTGGAGTGAGATTCTGGCGGTTACAGATCTGTGTGGAACAATACTCCCAATATTAGGCTGTGCCTTCAGCGAGGGAGGAAAGGAAAGCAACTTTGTTTATGGAGAGAGTTTGAGAGAACTCTACTAGTGTTTTGCCTCACTTAGGGTGCTTCACAAGCTGTTGAGCAGGAGATTGTAATGGTCAAGTGTGACGGAGGGAAGTTTACAGTTGAGGTATTGGCTTTTCAAAGACTTTCAAAAGAAGACAGGTTGGCAAAGTGGAGTGAGCTTCACTTGCCCCATTCCTTTTAAAAAGTCATTTTAAAAAAGTCACCTCCATAGATTATTTTAAATATAAACTACTTTGGGAAATCCTCAGTGTATTAGAAAATATAATGGTGGTAATTTAGGTCTTAAAATATATTCAGTAGTCATCACACAACCATTTAAGCAGTAATTGGGTGAATTCTGAACTTTATCTGATTGATCACTGGTGTGGGCTAAGGCTTTCCTTGTTATTGTTGATACCTGGAGCAAAGATTCATCTTGCAATCAAATCCTTAGTTAAAGTGCTATTGGCTATGCACCACTGTCCTCACTGAAAGTTAATGTGCTTTTGATTGTTTCTTATAAGTTAAGTGGTTTTGGATCAGGAGTGTCTAGAGGCAGGCATAATCTAACTTACTGTGAGCAACACCATCTATAATCTTTGCTGTGTGTCTCCTTCATGCGATATCCGGCATCATATCTGCTTAGACTGAGCTGAGCTCATCTTAATCAGAAGTGGGCCAGATGATTATGTAACTTACAAAGAGATCACTTGCGATTTTTGGGTAGTGGCGAGATGGAGCATGTCTCAAGAAAATGCATGAGGTGAATCTAAGGCACATCTTGTTTATATGAAATGGTATTAATTCAATGTAGGTGATATTTGGTCTAAAATTGAACCTTTTCCTGTTCTAAAACCTGTTCTTGTCTTGCTGCAGAGACATCAAACCAGACAACATTCTTCTGGATGTAAATGGGCATATCCGACTGGCAGATTTTGGCTCCTGTCTGAAACTCATGGAAGATGGAACAGTAAGTTATGAGGCTGTCACTTATAAAGCTTTTGCTACATTTGTACTTATCTACACTATAGATGTGAACACTTGAGAATGAACTATTTCCAAGTGTTTTTTTAAATCCAAGTTGGTGTGCACGTTTAGATGCAGAATAAAGATTGCACCATGCCCAGAGCAATGCCTTAATCCTAATTTCTCTTTCCAGCACCACTTTTTCATCCCCGTGATTTTCTATTTCCTGCATTAGTTGTTTTTGAGACATCACTGTGCTGTGAGGTCCCAGTTCAGCTGTCAAATGTTGTGTGTGGCCAAGCAAAAGTAGAACCATTACAGCTTATGCTATTCTGATTAAGTAATGTCACTTTTTTTATTATCCAGTTTGAATTATACCAGTAACAAAAATACCTCACCAAAACATACTGGAGGGAAGCATTTCACAAATGCACTGGTTCAAAAAATCAGCTAGCTGGGTATTGTCGAATAAAATACCTCCTATCCCAAATATAGCCTGGCCATTGCTTTACATCAATGTTAGATGTTATGATGTTTTCAGTTTTTATGTTAACTTTGACCTTCTAGCATCTTCATTTAAATAAATGCTGCATCTTTGTGTTGCATAAAAAATGTATGTTTTTTTAATAATAGTTTATAACTTTAACTTTATGACAACAGTGGGGCTACTTTTGGTAAATTGAGCCGAATAGCCTCCCCTGTCTGTACTTGCCTTTGTGATATACTCATAACAAGTTCCTTTTTCATTCCAGCGAACGATTTTTCTGCTCAACAAGGACCAGGTAACCCAGGCAGACAGCACGTGTGTGTCTCACGCCCTCAACTCTGCACACTGGGGATCACGCTGTGCTTTAGCAGCATTATGTCTCAGATACAGAGAAAAATATACCAATGCTCAACACACACATGCAAGACTAAATCCACACGTGCAAATCCGCAATAATCGTCTCACTCACACAGCCTTTAACCACATTAACCACCTCACTCAGCGAGCACTTTACAATAAATACCTCACTCGGAGAATTCTTTCAATAAATACCTCACTCAGCGAGCACTTTATAATAAATATCTTGCGCAGAGAAGTCTTTACAATAAATACCTCACACAGCAAGCACTTTACAAGAAATACGTCACTCATGCAGCTCTTTACAATAAATACCTCGCTCATACAACTTTTTACCACAATAATCGTCTCACTCACACAGCTCTTTACCACAATAAACATGTATCATGCCAATGGTTTTTCAGGATCTTGCGGAGAGAGTACAGGTGGTACTTCTCCATGTTTTGATGTGGCACCTATTCATAGTCCATGTCTTGGAGCCATATGGAAGGGTAGGTATCACTACTGCTCTGTAGACTATGCTGGGTCTTCAAACACTCTCTTCCTCAGGTGACAGTATGCTGGCACACGTCATTGTGCATTTTGAGAGCAGGTTGGTAGAGGGCTTTTGGCTTATGGGTGCTTATAAGGCACATGCTCTCATTCATGGTGAAGGTGTTGACTATGGCTTGATGTTTGGCCTCTGCAGATGCCAGCATTGTCTGCATACTGTAGCTCAATGATGGAGGAGAGAATGACCTTGGATCTGGCTTGCAGTTGGTGGGGGATGAACAGATACTTGTTTGTTCTTTAGCTGCACTCAAGTTGGAAGCTTGATTAGGGCGAGATGGAGCATTACAGCACAGAAGATCGAGAGGAATGTCAGTGTGAAACACGCCCTTGCTTGACCCCTAGTCTGAACATGAATTGGATCTGTAGTGAACCCGTTGGTCAGGATGACAGATTGCATAGGATGGTGACAAACTTGGAGGCAGCTAAACTGGAGGAGCACGCTTCATAATCTCTTGTGGTTGACAGTGTCAAAAGTATCTGTGAGGTTAAAGACAGCCATGTATGAGAGTTGGTGCTGTTCTTTGCATTCCTGTTGTAGTTACCATGTGATGAAAAACATGTCTGTTGTGCTCCTTAGTAGGCAGAATCTGCTTGATGACATTTCAGCCACAGGGAGAAGGTGATTAAGGAGGACCCTTGTGATAAACTTTCCTGTGGTTGACAGCAGGGAAGTTGTTCTGCAGTTACTGCTGTCAAAGTTGTGGCCTTCCATGAAAATGGTCACAATTACGGTATATCTGAGATCTCTTATCATGCTTGCCTCCTTCCAGCTAAGGGAAATAAGGTCATGTATTTGTGCCAGTAGTGCCTCAGTGGGAATACCATCTGCTCCTGGTGACTTGCTGTTGTTTAGCTGTTGGGTGGCCTTTTCTATTGTATGCTGAGTTGGGGTTGCGCTGAGATGGTAGCGTGTAGCATTCTGTGGGTTAGAGTTGAGGATATTTGTGTTGAAGACTCTGTCTCTGTTAAGGAGATCTTTGAAATGCTTTTTTCAGTGAGCACTGACTACTCCTCTGCTCTTGATGAAAACTTGTCCATTCTTGTCAAGAAGTGGGATGAAGCTCTGGGTGCTTGGGCCTTAGGTGGTCTTGACTGCACTTAAGAAATCTTGTGCTTCATGGTTGTGGGCTAACTGCTAGATGTCCTGCACTTTCTCCACCCACAGTCAGTTTTTTAGGTCACAGGTTTTTGTTAGACCTCTGCCTTCAGCTGTCTGCAGAGGTGCATTCTTACTCTTGAGTTGAGTTGCTGTTTGTTCTTATTGAATCAATGTTGGTATTTCCTAGATGAATGACCAAGCATTTCTTTGCAGGTACTGATCAAGGAGGCCTTGAGAGTAGACAAGGTGCTGTGGGCATCTTGTATGTGTGGGTCACTGGGAGACATTGATTGTATATGGCTCTCTTATCAGAGTGTTTGAGCACCTTAGCATTAATTTTCCTGTGGCATTTATTCTATTGCCATGGCTGCTTTAGAATCATGTTGATGTTGCTCATAAGCGGATTAGATGGAGGTCCATGCAGCAATCATTGTTCCTGTCACAGCACGGATGTTATGCAAGTTCTTGCAGTTCCTCATTCAGACAATGATATAGCCATGAGTTCCAGTGCTTGTTGCCAAGAGGCTTTATACTTGTCTCTCTGATGGACAAGGTGTTGGTTATGACAAAATTGTTTTCTAGGCATTTTGTCAGAAGTAGTGTTGGATTTCCACACCCTCATTCACCCTCACCCTCAGGGATCTTGTGTCCTTTCCAACTTTGGTGTTGAAGTCACCAAGGAGAATCAGCTTGTCACTTGTTGGGACTGCGGCCAGTATTGTTCTTGACTGCAGTAAAATTTCTCTTTGGACATGTCTGTAGCTTCCAGTGTTGGGGTACACGTGCTTGGGAGTGGAGTTGCACTGGTTCTAGGCTAGAGTGAGCCAAAAGGTCACACCCTGTCACGCACAAGGAGTCCATGAGACAGTCAACTAGTTAATTTTTAATGGCAAAGCCAAACCCTTGGAGGCAGTGATCTTCTGATTTATCTTTCCAGAAGGTGTAATACCAATATGTTCCTTGAGCTGGCCTTCCCCTGCCCATTGGGTCTTGCTTAGGCCAGTGATGTCAATGTCAAAACTCTTGAGTTCCCAAGCAACAATAGCAGAACACTGTTCTGGTCTGTTGCAGTAGGTGTTGCTCATGAGAGTCTTGACGTTCCAGACACCAAACTTCATTCTAAGGGTTCGAGGTGCATGTGTGTGAGTTCTTTTCACACAATCCCAACTAGGCACGAAAAGTTAAAATGACCAAACATCACTTTAAAGGATGGCCGTTGCATGCCAGCTACTGCACAGGCTTGACGGTAACTGGAGACTAGAATCAGCTGTATGATCCCAGGACTTATTCCTACTGTCTTCCTTTCTCCTTTCTACAGGACTTCTTTCCCTGGGATTCATAAAGTGCAATAATAATCACCGTGAGGGTGGCATTGGCCTTTTTCTCTTTTAATGGCCACGTTGCTCCTGTCTTTCTGCTAATGTCATTGTTGCTCCTCTCTCGTTTTGTGGTTACTGTCTCCAGACCCTCTTGTTGATCACTCTTCTAGGTGGTAGTTTACTGTCTGTTTTTGTCCTTACTCGCACTTGTAAGTCCCTTACTCAGACCTCTCTTTACCATTCCACTATGGTATTGTCTACCACAATAAACACCTTGCTCACACATCCCTTTACCAGGGTGACAAGATGGACGTGCGTTAGTACCTGAGTGGCCCCCTCAGATAGGCAAACATAATTCACACAAGCAGTAAAAGCACATAGAACTTAAATAAATGCATTATACTTCATTAGCACTACACTCTAAATCTCTCTGATATACCATTGCATGCAAGCTTACTTCTCCAATACTGATGTTCATTCAGTCTTACACATGATTGTACACTTTTGCTAGCAGCACTGAACGGACACAGCTGGACACGCAAGCTGCATTTCACCAGCAACACATGTCTGCTGTTCATATAAATTATTCCTTAATAAATTTTCAGTGAAGACTTTCCGTTATATACTTTTCTTTTAATGTTCTAATGTTTCATTGTAATCTTCACCTCTGTACACTATGTATATATTCAGTATAGAGCCTTCATGCTTACCTTATTGACACAGATTGAAAAGTGTATCACAACTTCTGTTACACATACAAATGTTAATTTTCCAGGGATAAGTGCCAAATGTTAATGTGTGATGATGAAGTTTTATAGTTTGACAGTGAAAAAGAAATTTTATTTAAGTATTAAAATTAAGCGTGCGCTTTAATTCCCATGAGGTATTTCCTGAACCACACTGTTGCATGTATAGCTGAGGTTGAGACAATTTTGCTTACTTTCTGCTGAGTTGTTTCTGCTCAGATTGTTGGTTGCTACTGGATTTTTTTTCCTCTTTCCCTTGATGGAATTCTGTGCCTAAGTTGAGTGGAATGTGGCAAGTTGTACATTGGTATATTTTACTGTGACTTATTGAACTAGCGGACTCGCACTTTTCTTCCTAGTCGGAGATTTGTGTTATCATATTAGAGGAGATTAGGCAGAACATGTTGGTTCACGTTTTGAATTTGGCTATGTAAATTACCAAGCCTTCTTTAGTAGTACATCCCTTGCCTATAATCCCACCACCTAGAAGCTCCAGACTATCAGATAAGAGAACACTATTGTCTCCAATTTCCCGTCATAGTCACCTTTCGTTCTTGCTTGGAAATATATCACCATTCCTTCATCATCACTATGTTAAAATCCTGGAAGCTAATAGGTATCTTCACCACACTGATTGCAATGGTTCAGTGAGGTAGCTTATCACCATCTTCTCAAAGACAACTGGGGATGGACAATAAATACCAGCAACACAATATTCTGAAGAATATTGGCTTCTGAAATTCTAGATGAATCACTTATCTTCATGCTCTGTAACATAAGTTCTGTGCATGCATTATTACACTTATCTTTATTTGTTATTATAATATTTTAACTCCATCAGTTTTCTTAGAATCATCGTAAAAGCTGGGATTTTCTGGCCACGCTCACCCCAAAACCAGAAAATCCCACTTGAGGTCAATGAACCGTTGAATATTCCACATCCCTGCGCATGACAGGCAGGAGGGGAAGATTCCCTTCATAGAGTCCTATAGCACGGAAAAGGCCCTTTGGCCAATTGGCAGTAGTTACCACTAGAGTTTTGCTAACCCCATTTCCTGCACTTGTCCCATAACCTTTTGAATGTTATGACGTTTCAAATGTTCATCCAAATAATTTTTAAAAGTTGTAAGGTTTTAGGCCTCCATTACCTTCCCAGGTACTGCATTCCAGATTCCCACCATCCTCTGAATGAACATTCTTTTTCTCAAATCCCTTCTGATCTCACGTCCCTTATCCTAAAACTATGCCCCCTTATGATTGACCTCTCAACCAAGGGTAACAGCTGCTCCGTACTCATCCTGTTCATATCCCTCATAACTTGACAGACCTCAATCATACATCCATCAGCCTTCTCTGCTCTGGAAAAAATCAACCTAAGTCTCTCCTTATAGTTCAAATGCTCCATCCCAGGCAACATCCTGGTGATTCTCTTCTGTACCCATTCTAAGACAATCACATTCTTCTTACAACGAGGTGACTAGAACTGCACACAGTACTCCAGCTATGGACTAACCAGCTCTGATGAAAGATCATCCTGATTTGAAACAAACAACAAAAGAAAATTACAGCACAGGAACAGGTCCTTCAGCCCTCCAAGCCTGCACCAACTGTGCTGCCCGACTTAACTAAAACCATAATTCTTCCAGGGATCTTTATTCCCATCCTATTCATATACTTATCAAGATGCCCCTTAAAAGTCACTGTCCGCTTCCACTACCTCCCCTGCAATGAGTTCCAGGCACCCCGCCACCTTCTGTGTAAAAAATCTGCCTCATACATCTCTTTAAACTTTGCCCATCGCACTTTAAACCTATGCCACCTAGTATTAACTCTTTCACTCCGGGGAAAAAGCTTCTGACTATTCACTCTGTCCATACTTCCCGTAACCTTATAACCTTCTATCAGGTTGCCCCTCAACGTCCGTTGTTTCAATGAGAACAAACCAAGTTTCTCCAACCTTTCCTTATAGCGAATGCCCTCCATACCAGGCAATATGCTGGTAAATCTTTTCTGTACCCTCTTCAAAGCCTTCACATCCTTCTGGTAGTGTGGTGACCAGAATTGAATACTGTAACATTGACTTTATTCTTTCGCCATAGAAATGGCGCTATCAAACCTGCTGAGGTTTTACGGTATTTTCTGTCTTTGTTTGGTCTAACCAATATTCTCAGGTTTTAATTAGCACAGTTACTCACACCCTCTCCCCACACCCCACGTGAGCCTTACACTTGCCCCAACCCC
This sequence comes from Sphyrna mokarran, assembly GCA_024679065.1. Taxonomy (NCBI): domain Eukaryota; kingdom Metazoa; phylum Chordata; class Chondrichthyes; order Carcharhiniformes; family Carcharhinidae; genus Sphyrna; species Sphyrna mokarran. The sequence continues at coordinate 11,731,425 of JAGIQG010000005.1, forward strand.
ACACTTTTGCTCTGACTTAGAACATTGGCCAATCCCTCACTTCTCATTCAGCCTCATTGAATCCAACACTAGAAATCCTGCCCTTGATCCCTCTCCATACTTTTCGTTCAAAATTGATTTCTTAGACCAAGCATTTATTAAATTGGCCTTTGAGAGCAAAAAAATCAGCAGATTTTGCACTCATCTTGGAAACTCAGTCACCATGTGTGAACATTGAAACCAGGATTGAGCTTGGCTGTGATGCCATGCACACAAAACCATGCTGCTGGCAGTCTGTCTCATATGTGGTGCATACAGCATGGTCAGTTGAATGGGTTTGCCAGAAAGTCCCTGAACTCATTTCACAGCTAGGAGTTAGTGTCTTCATGAGAACAGTGCTTAACGAATCAAGATATAGCCCGAGTAAGATGAACACTGAGCCTGGATTATGTTGATGGGCCACTTTATAAATTAAATATTAAAGTTGTCTTAATTACAAAAGCTTCCCAACACAGTGTACTGAAACTGTCAGCATCTTGCACCTAAGAAAATACGGTTAACACTTCTTCATGTGATTTCAGTGTGCCTTGAGGCTACATATTCTGATTAATGATGCCAGCTTTAGGGCAGAAACCTGGCAGGATCATCTTTGATTACTGATATGCATGAGGTTAGATAAGAAATTGTTTACTCTGTAAACGTAGAAAGGTTTATTACTAGATTACGTGCCTATTTCTTCCATTTCTCCCAAAACAGTACGAGTTAAAGCTAGATGAAGAGAGATTTGCCTCACAGCACCAGGGACCCGGGTTTGATTTCGGTCTAGCGTCTGTGGAGTTGCACATTCTCCCCATGCCTGTGTGGGTTTCCTCCTTGTGCTCCGGTTTCCTCCCACTGTCCAAAGATGTGCAGGCTTCGTGGTTTAGCATGCCAAATTGCTCCTTAGTGTCCCAAAGTATGTAAGTTAGGAGGAATTAGGAGGGTAAATGCAGGAGGTTACGAGGATGGGCTTGAGTAAGACGTTCTGCCAGAGAGTCAGTGCAGACTTGATGGGCCAAATGGCAGCTTCCTGTAGGGATTCTATGAAATGTTTAACCCACAGATAAGATGAATGCACAGAACTATTGTTATGCTCAAATTAACTTTGTTAACTTATCTCTGAAATAACATAAAAATAATGCAAATACTGCACTTTGCGAGTTATATTATTTTTCATATAGACCTCTATATTCTTCCTTTCTGGGTCCACCCCTTTACCAGGCTTTTCTTGTGTTCTCTGTTCAACCTAGTCTGTTTTTTTAAGGTCGCTGACATTCTGCTTTATTGAAGACCTTCAACACTTTGGGTGATCAACTATTGCAAAGATGAATCACCGTGTTACTTATGTGCAATTAATGAGAAAATAATCTCAATAACATCTTAACTATCTTTCAGTTGTGATATTCTACTATATTTTAAAATTGATCTTTTCTAGTTCCTTTTTTTTAACCTCAAAAACCTTTCCTGTGGAGAATGTGCCAAAAAATTCTGAAACCTGATAGTTAATCCATAAGAGTAACCATAAGAGATATCCATGAGAGGCTGGATGAGCAGATTGTTAGCATTATACTTCTTGCCCGTTCTCTTTCTGAGTGATAATTGGGAGTTGCTTTGAATGCAGAATTTGGTCTTTATTTCTAGATGAAGGTAAATGTTGACTTGAGAGGTGATTATTGGTGGGGAAGATTAGAATCTGGTGTAATATTTGTACGATGATAAAATGCTGGGAACACTTAGTTGATGCTGCAGCATTTGTGGACAGAGAATTGGAGTTAGCGTTGCAGATCAATAAATTTCCGTCAGAAGTTGCTCATGCATTTACAGCACAATATCAGTGGAACAATGGGGAGATTCACATTCCTCAGGACCATTGGGAGTACTTACAATGAGACACTCTTTAAAAATTGAGCATACATGGGTTAGGAGGGGATTGTGTATACTTGCTTTAGATCTTGTTTTAATACGAATCCAAGAAATCTCACATTTATTTTTCTAATACAGGTCCAGTCTTCCGTTGCAGTGGGGACCCCTGACTACATTTCCCCTGAAATCCTGCAGGCCATGGAAGATGGTAAAGGAAAGTACGGGCCAGAATGCGACTGGTGGTCACTTGGTGTTTGCATGTATGAAATGCTTTTTGGGGAGACTCCATTTTATGCAGAATCATTAGTAGAAACCTATGGGAAAATTATGAACCATAAAGTAAGTGTCTTTCTAATCTTTCTCCATTCTAACCCGGCATTTTTGATGTTTTCTCCTGTCAGGTGTCAGTATGGCTGAGGCCATATTTAATTCTGATAACGTTCATCAGTGACTTCAGACATGCTGTTTTATGAGGAGGGAGACATTCTACTAAATGTTGTGTATTTATCCCTTAGGTCATAAAATGTTGTGTATTAAAAGCTATTACCTTATGATTCACGAGTTGGAGAAATTGGTATATTTTGGGAGAGAGAGCTAAAACGCACCACAGCTTAGTAATCGGAAATTGTCTAAGTATTCATGATTGTAGGAATCATTGTATAAAAGCTTTAAAGTCTTATACTATTGTGCTTAACATGGATTGTGAAATATTTGTGGATTTATTTAATTTTCCATGTTCGGCTGCAACTTCCTGTACCATAGTTTGCTGCAATTTCTTGTACAATGGTCTGCTGTGTGGAGATGCTGGCATTGGACTGGGATGGGCACAGTAAGAAGTTAAAGTCCAACAGGTTTATTTGGTATCACGAGCTTTCGGAGTGCTGTTCCTTCTTTTACCATGGTCTGCTGCAACTTCCTTTTTCATTCCTCACAGTACTGTGGGTGTACCTGCACCACATGGACAGCAATGGTTCAAGAAGGCAGCTCACCACAACCTTCTTGAGAGAAATTAGGGATGGACAACAAATGATGGTTTAGCCAGCAATGCCTATAACCCTATGATGGTATAAGGTATGAATTGGCCATGATGGATTGGAAAGAATTACTGAAAGGAAAGACAGTGGACAGGAAATGGTAGATACTTAAAGAACAACTAAGTGAACTCCAGAAATTATTTATTCCTGTTTGGTGCAAGAGTGGTCAGGGAATTAAGGCCAAACCATAGCTTACAAGGGAAATGAAAGGCACTCACCTGATGAAGGAGGTGAGATACACTGTGAGGGGCACTCTGAAAACTCTGCTACCAAATAAATCTTTTGGGCTTTAACCTGGTGTTGTCAGATTCAAGGGAAGAAGCATGAAAAGCAATAAGCCTGAGGATTGGGAGCAGTTTAAAATTCAACAAAGGAGGACCAAGAAATTGATTAAGAAGGGAAGAATAGAGTATGAAAGTAAGCTAGCAGGGAGCATAAAAACTGATGGTAAAAGTTTCAATAGATATATAAAGAAAAAAAAAATCGATAAAAACAAAAGTAGTTCCACTACAATCAGAAACGGAAGAATTCATAACACAGAATAAAGAAATGGCCAAGGAATTGCAGTTGTAGAACATAGAACATTACAGCGCAGTACAGGCCCTTCGGCCCTCAATGTTGCTCCGGCCAGTGGACCCTGTAACCTAAACTATTCCAATATCATCCATATGCCTATCCACTGAACGTTTGAATGCCCCTAAAGTAGTCGAGTCCACAACTGCTGCAGGCAGGGCATTCCACGCTCTCACCACCCTCTGTGTAAAGAACCTGCCTCTGACATCTGTCCTATAATTACCACCTCTTAATTTAAAGTTATGTCCCCTCGTGTTGGTCATCACCATCCGAGGAAAAAGGCTCTCACTATCCACCCTATCCAATCCCCTGATCATCTTATACGCCTCAATTAGGTCACCGCGTAACCTTCTTCTCTCTAATGAAAATAACATCAGGTCCCTCAGCCTTTCCTCATAAGGCCTTCCCACCATACCAGGCAACATCCTGGTAAACCTCCTCTGCACCCTTTCCAATGCTTCCACATCTTTCTTATAATGCGGCGACCAGAACTGTACGCAATACTCCAAGTGCGGCCGCACCAGAGTTTTGTACAGTTGTAACATAACCTCACGGCTCCTAAATTCAATCCCTCTACCAATAAAAGCTAACACACCGTACGCCTTCTTAACAACTTTATCAATCTGGGTGCCAACTTTCAAAGAGCTATGTACTTGTACCCCAAGATCCCTCTGCTCGACAACACTATTAAGGGTCCTTCCATTAGCCCTATATTTCATATGCCTGTTATTCCTACCAAAGTGAATCACCTCACACTTATCCGTATTGAATTCCATTTGCCACCTCACGGCCCAGCTCTGCAACCTATCTATGTCCCTCTGCAAACTGTAACATCCATCCTCGCTGTCTACAACTCCCCCCACTTTGGTATCGTCAGCAAATTTACTAATCCAACCCTCTACACCCTCATCTAGGTCATTTATAAAAATGACAAACAGCAGTGGCCCAAACAGATCCTTGAGGTACACCACTTGTAACTGCACTCCAGGTTGAATATTTCCCATCAACCACCACCCTCTGTCTTCTATCAGCTAGCCAATTCCTAATCCAAACTGCTAAATCACCTTCAATCCCATGCATCTGCACTTTCTGCAGTAGCCTACCATGGGGAACCTTATCAAACGCTTTGCTAAAATCCATATACACTACATCAACTGCCTTACCCTTATCTACCTCTTTGGTCACCTCCTCAAAAAACTCAATAAGGTTTGTGAGGCACGACCTACCCTTCACAAAACCGTGCTGACTATCCCTAATCAATTTATTCCTCTCTAGATGCTTATAAATCCTATCCCTTATAATTCTTTCCAAGACTTTGCCCACAACAGAAGTCAGGCTCACTGGTCTATAATTTCCAGGATGGTCCCTACTCCCCTTTTTGAAAAGGGGGACAACATTTGCCATCCTCCAGTCTTCCGGCACTATACCTGTAGCTAACGACAACATGAAGATCAAAGCCAAAGGCTCTGCAATCTCCTCTCTAGCCTCCCAGAGAATCCTAGGGTAAATCCCATCTGGCCCAGGGGACTTATCAATTTTCATACCCTCAAGATTCGCTAACACCTCCTCCTTATGAACCTCAATCCTACCCAGTCTACAACCTAGTATCGCAGTATTCTCCCCGACAACACTGTCTTTCTCCTGACGAAAAATACTCATTCAGTGTCTCTCCTATCTCCTCAGGCTCCACGCACAACTTCCACTGCTATCTCTGACTGGCCCTAATCTTGCCCTAACCAATCTTATTATTTATATACCTGTAAAAAGCTTTAGGATTCTCCTTAATCCTATCCGCCAAAGTCTTCTCGTGTCCTCTTCTAGCTCTTCTCAACTCCCTCTTTAGCTCCTTCCTGGCTGATTTATAGCTCTCCAGTGCCCTAACTGAGCCTTCACGTCTCATCATTATATAAGCCTCCTTCTTCCTCTTCACCAGAGATTCAACTTCCCTAGTACACCATGGTTCCCTCACTCGACCACTTCCTCCCTGCCTGGCAGGTACATATTCATTAAGGACATGCAGAAGCTGTTCCTTAAATATGCTCCACATTTCAGATGTCCCCAGCCCCTGCAATTTCCTGCTCCACCCTATGCATCCTAAATCTCTCCTAATAGCCTCATAATTACCTTTCCCCCAGCTATAACTACTGTTATTCGGTACGTGCCCATCCCTTTCCATCACTAAGGTAAACGTAACCGAATTGTGGTCACTATCACCAAAGTGCACACCCACCTCCAAGTCTAACACCTGGTCTGGTTCATTACCCAGTACCAAATCCAATATAGCCTCGCCTCTTGTTGGCCTATCTACATACTGAGTCATGAAACCTTCCTGCACACATTGAACAAAAACTGACCCCTCTAATGTACTTGAACTATAGCTTTTCTAATCGATATTAGAAAAGTTAAAGTCCCACATTACAACTACCCTGTTACTTTCACACCTATCCAGGATCAACTTTGCAATCCCTTCCTCTACTTCTCTGGAACTTTTTGGAGGCCTATAAAAAACTCCCAACAGTGTGATCTCTCCTTTCTTGTTTCTAATCTCAGTCCAAGAACAAAGTACAAAGCAAGAACAAAGAACCAAGTACTTTGTACTTTGCTTCAGTCTTCACAAAGGAAGACATGAGTAATATACTAAAAGTGCTGAGAGAAACATGTTCTAGTGAGGAACTGAAGGAAATCAGCATTAATAGAGAAATGATTTGGGGGAAATTGAAGGGATTAAAGGTGGATAAATCTTCAAGTCTTGATAATCTTCATCCCAGAGTATTTATGGAAGTGACCCTGGAAATCATAGATCCATTGGCAGTTATTTTCCAAACTTCTTTGGACTCTGGACTGGTTCCTTCAGATTGAAGGGTAATTAATGTAAGCCGGCTATTCAAAAAAAGGAGGTATAGAAAAAACAGGGAACTATAGACCAGTGAGCCTAATATTGGTATTGGGGAATTTGTTAGAGTCTATTATCAAGGATTTCATAACTTAGCATTTGGAAGGCAGTAGTATAATCAGACAAAGTCAGCGTAAGGATAGATTGAGGGAGTTAGGTCTTTTTTCCCTGGAGAGATGAAGGTCGAGAGGCGATAGAGGTTTATAAGATGTTGAGAGGTACAGATAGTGTAGATTCTAGGAGGTTATTTCCCAGGGCTGAAATAGTTGCTATGAGAACACAAGTTTAAGGTGCTGGGGAGCAGGTACAGAGGAGATGTCAGGGGTAAGTTTTTCACTGAGGGTGATGAGTGAGTGGAATCGGCTGCCATCAGTGATGATGGAGGTGAACTCGTTGAGGTCTTTTAAGAGACTTCTGGATGAGTACACAGGATTTAATGTGATTGAGGATTATAGATAGGCCTGGTGATCTATATGATCAGTGCAACTTGTGGACAGAAGGGCCTGTTGTGCCGTAGTGTTCTATGTTCTAAATGTGAGGTTATCCACTTTAGTAGCAATAATAGGAAAACAGATTACTTGAATGGGTGTAAATTGAGAGAGGTGGATATTCAGTGAGACTTGGTTGTCCTCATGATTCAGTTGCTGACAGTAAGCGTAAGGTACAGCACGTAGTAAAAAAGGCAAATGGATGTCGGTCTTCATAGCGAGAGGATTTGAGGATAAGAATAGGGATGTTTTACTGCAATTTGACGAATCTATTGGAATTCTTTAAGGAAGTGTAGCTAGATGGATAAGTAACTGGCTTAGTAATAGGAGACAGAGAGTAATAGTGGAAGGGTGTTTTTCTAGCTGGAGGTTGGTACTAGTGGTGTGCCACAGGGCTTGGTACTGGGACCTCTTCTATTTGTAATATATATAAATGACTTGGAAGAGGGAGTAAGTGGAGTGATCAGCAAGTTTGCAGACGATACAAAGATGGCTGGACTTGCGGGTAGTGAGGAGCATTGTCAGGCGATGCAGCAGGACATAGATAGGCTGGTAGCTTGGGCAGACAGATGGCAGATGGAATTCAATCCTGATAAATGTGAGGTGATGCATTTCGGGAGAAAGAATGTAGGGGGGAGGTATATGATAAAGGGTAGACCTATTAAGAGTATAGAAATGCAGAGGGACCTGGGGGTGCAGGTGAACAAGTCTCTGAAGGTGGCAGAGCAAGTGGAGAAGGTTGTGAAGAAAGCATATAGTATGTTAGCCTTTATAGGAAGGGGGATAGAGTACAAGAGCTGGCCTTTAATGTTGCAGTTGTATAAAACGTTGGTTAGACCTCATTTGGAATACTGCATCCAGTTCTGGTCGCCTTACTACCGGAAGGACGTGGAGACTCTGAAGAGAGTGCAGAGGAGGTTTACCAGGATGCTGCCTGGTATGGAAGGTCTGAGTTACGGGGAGAGGTTAGGCAAATTGGGACTGTTTTCATTAGAAAGACGTAGACTTAGAGGAGATCTAATAGAGGTGTACAAGATTACAAGGGATATAGATAGAGTAAACAGGGTTAAGTTTTTTCCTAGGATGGACTTGAATATCACGAGGGGTCACGGGCTCAGGGTGAGGGGGGTAAGATATAATTTGGATGCTAGAGGGAGTTTTTTCACACAGAGGGTGGTGGCGGTATGGAATGTGCTGCCAAGTAAAGTGGTGGAGGCAGGCACTCTGGAGTTATTTAAGAAATACTTAGATGGGCACATGAACAGAATGGGAATGGAGGGGTATAGAAAACTGATTTAAAATAGGGATCATGAGCCTTGGGAGTCCTTGGGAAGTGTGTAAATAGATGATGATATTGATGTACTTGTTTTTATCCTACAGGTGCTTTGGTCCACCTTGTTGTCTAACGAGGGACATACACGCGATGGGTCGTGAGAGGCTGCTCTTGGATTTTTTTCGAGAGTATCCTAGTGCTTCACGTCGTTAGTGTACGCTTGACGTGGACCATTTGATGGGCAACACGACAGCTCAGTGACTATCGCTGTGCTGTGCAGATACATGGATTTGGGGCCTGTGTCTGTGGGAGTTTGCGCATTCTCCCCGTGCTTGCTGGGTTTTCTCCGGGTGCTCCGGTTTCCTCCCACATCCCAAAGATGTGCTCTTAGGCTAATTGGCAAAACAAATTCTCCCTAAATTGTCTCAAATTTGGTTTTTAATCCATAGATCTATAAACATAGACAGGGATCACGGGTAGAGGTGGGAACGTCGAGGTGGCGGCACAGGCTCGTTGGGCCGAAGGGCCTGTTTCCCGTGCTGTTTTATTCTTTGTTTGTTTTGTTAACTAATAAGTCTGTCATACAAGGAGAGATTAATTTGATTAGGATTATATTTCTCATAGAAATTCAGCCATGATCAAAATAAATAACGCAGCAGGTTCAAACGGCCGGATAGCTTACTCCTGCTTCTGGCTTCTACATGAAAACTGCTTCAAAAATAGCAGGAAGGACATCAATAATACAGATGAAATATTAGAAATAATTTCAAAAAATTGGTTCGATTCCATGAAGTTGTTTAATTACTCTGCCATTTCCTTGTTCTTTATTGTAAATTCTCCTGATGAGGATTATAAGGGACCTACATTTGTCTTCAATTGTTTTATTTTACATATGTCTAGAAGCTTTTACAGTCTGTTATTATGTTACTCCATATTTTTTCTCTTAATCAGTCTCTTTGTCCCCCTTTGCTGAACTTCCAATTCTTAGACTTGCTACTTTTCCTAGCAACTTTATACGGTTCCACTATGGATCTAATATTATCCATCACTGTACACAGTGGCACAGTAGTAGTACTGCTGCCTCACAGTACCAGGGACCTGGGTTCAATTTCTGGCTTGGGCCACTGTCTGTGTGCAGTCTGCACATTCTACTCATTATGATTGCATGGGTTTCCACTGGGTGCATTGGTTTCCTCCCACAGTCCAACAGACACAGTGGTTAGGTGCATTGGTCATACTAAATTCTCCCTCTGTGTACCTGAACAAGCGCTGGAGTGTGGTGACCAAGGGATTTTCATAGTTACTTCATTGCACTGTTAATGTAAGCCTACTTGTGACACCAATAAATAAGTTAAAAAACTTAATTTTTTGGATTCCTCATAGATTCCTTTAACAACTACTCAATGCACCCTTCTCCTCACCTCATCTCGATTCAATGCCTGCATTCCCTTTTGTCTTTCCTGTTTTGTCAATTTCCTCTTTCCCTTCCATCCCTTCTTCTTCAACCCCTCAGTTTCAATCTCCCCAATCTTTCATAAAATAATTATAATGAAAAGAAATTGAAACAGTTAGTGTGCCAGATCAGAAAGTCCAGGGCATATTATGAAGCCAGACTAGGCCCCAACAATTTTTCTATTTTAACATAAATGTGAGGAAAGGATACTCCACCTCAGGAATAATTCCGCTGATAAATTCGGGATCTTTTTATCAAAACAAGTTTTATTTATAACACAATTTTCCCTAACAAAATGAAACAATTTAACTCTTAACTGTTGAACAATCTTTAAACATGAAAAAAAATCAACTGTTAACTTCTAATTTATCACTATTCCATTCCAATTAAGCAATATTTCTATTACAGACTTAAATCCCACTTTAAAAAATAGTTAGCAACTCCAGGCAGTCTTACTTTAGTTAACAGCTTTGGAGTTTCCAGATTGACTTCAGAGAGAGAGAGAGAGAGCTGCTTGTAGACTTCTATCTTTAAACAGCCCTCTCCTGCAACTGAACTCAAAGCTGTTTTTCTCTGCTACGAATCTAGCTGCTCCAATTGCTAGTGTCATGTCATTATATATGACCCTGCAAACCTATCTCACCTTTCCATTACTTTAATCAAATGTCTCAAGGATCTTCTTCTTTGGCAAACAAAAGCTCATTAAGTCTGCTGCAAAATAAACATTTACATGGCTAAATGGAGTAATTGTCCTGTTTTCCAACATCTGCTTTATTCCTTCCAGACAATCTCAGTCCTTGTGATGAAATCCTAAATCTTAAGGCCGAAACATAAGATATTTATTTTATAATTTTATAATTTTTAATAGCAAAGTATCATTACAAAAATGAAGTGTGCTGTGTGTGCATCTGTCAGTAAGTAAATGTACTCATTTATTTACCTATGTTTCAAAACTCTGTCTTGTTTTCTGTGGAAGACTATCCCTGGGCCCCCTTGCTTGTTGTGATTTGTATACATTAAGGCTCCAAAGCAAGGTGAAGAATGAACTGAGATGAAGGTGAATAATTAGCATGCAGTCCGTGCTTTTAATTTGAACTGGGTCTTTACTATTTCCTGTTAGAATTACCGGAAAACATTTCAGAAACAAGTCAGTGAGTGTCATATGTCTATCTATTGTCAACAGACCTGACTATTTATTTTTATTATTCTTTTGTGGAATATGGGCATTGCTGGCAAAGCCAGCATTTGTTGCCCATCCCTAATTATCCTTGAATTGAGTGGCTTGCTGGGCTATTCCAGAGGGTAGTTAAGAGTCATCCACATGTTTGAGGATTTGGATCACATGTAGGCAAAACCAGGTAAGGATGACAGATCCCTTTCTCTAAAGGACATTCTGCTGCTTGATATACTGATGCTTGAGAGCCACTTGTTTCCGAACGTTTGATTAATTTCCATGTTCCACTCTCTCACAACTAGGAGCGATTTCAGTTCCCAATACAAATCACCGATGTCTCTGAAAATGCCAAAGACCTTATCCGTAGGCTCATCTGTAGCAGGGAGCATCGGCTGGGTCAAAATGGGATTGAAGACTTTAAGAAACATCCATTTTTTGCCGGTATTGACTGGGACAACATCAGAAACTGTGAAGCACCTTACATCCCTGAAGTCAGCAGTCCTACGGACACCTCAAACTTTGACGTGGATGATGACTGTTTAAAAAATTCTGTAAGTTAGTTCGTGTATCTGAGTTTGTGGAAGAGGAATTTAGATTGAAAGAGGATGAAATTCTCATTGCTTCTCAGGTGACCTCATTCCTTAGATAATCTAAAACAGAAAATGCTGGAAAGTCTCAGCAGGTCTGACAGCCTCTGTGGTAAGAGAATAGAACCAACATTTCATTACTTCATGACTTCATTAATGTGACTCAAAACGCTGGTTTTATTCTCTCCCCACAGACACTGTCAGGTCTGTTGAGATTTTCCAACATTTTTTGTCTTTGTTTTGGATTCCAGCATCCACAGTATTTTGCTTTTATCTTATCTTTTACCTTAGATAATCAGTCATCTTGTGAATTTGCTTTTGACTGATATTTCATTAAAAATATGGGATTTTAAAAAATCACTTGTCATTCTTTAGAGATTAAAAGAAAAAGCTGTAATTCTGAAATAAAAAATAAAACACAGCAGGTCCTTCAGCATTGGAAGCGAAATTGGAATGGTTTCCTCTTTTTGGATGCTGATAGATTCTTTGTCCAACATTTTTTTTGATACGTTATTCTTTGTACCTTTCTTGTCAGCTTTTTAAGTTCCCATTCTAATGTATTATTCACTCTTTCAACAATATTCAAGTTAACTCTGGTACTTAAGTTGCTGACGAATCTTGATCAGTTTTAGTGTTAAGATAGAAGGGATTAGAAAATAAAATGAAAGACTGACTAACTTATATCGGGTTTTTGTTGCATTGGTAATATTTAACTATGTGCTTGTTTAAGAACCAAATAGTTTATTGATAAAATAGACGAGTAGAAGTCTCATAGCATAATGTGTTTTCAAGGATCAAATCTCTTCTATGTGATTTCAATTTGTAAAATCTTTATTTCATGGTGTGTGTGTTGCTGACTGGGCCAACGTTTATTGTTAATCCTTGATTACCCTCAAACTAAGGGACATTTAAGAGTCAACTACACTGCTATGGATCTGGAGTCACGTGTAGGCCAGACCAGATAATGATGGCACATTTCCTTCGTTGAAGGACATTAGCGAACCAGATAGCTTTTTACAACAATTGACAATGGTTTCATGGTCATCATTAGACTTTTATTTCAATATTTTTTATTGAATTCAAATTTCACCATCTGCCATGGATCCAAACTCATGGCTTTATTCTGGGTTGCTGGATAATTAGTCCAACAACAATGCCACTACCCCACCATCTACCCATCTCTTGTTTAAACCTTCTGGAGACTATGTATACTAACAGATCAGCTACGTATCAGCATCCTAATTGAATTGAGATTTAACAATGAATTACAACTCTTATTGTTAAAGCAGAATGTTTCTGGCCGTTAGTTTTTAATTACGTTGTTTTCCTTGCCCTCGTCTTTCTTAATTACGTTCCTCACATGCCATTTTCACATCTGAAATTCTGTCTTATTACAATTAAAATATTGTTTTGAATAGGGTTGAAGCAAATGTGGGAAGGAAAGGATTGTGCAAAACCTTTTTCCATCTTTACTGGGTGTGAGTAGCACTGGGAAAACCATAGTTCTTACAATATGACAAATGGTACAGCATTGCATTATGATATGGTTTCATTATTTCTATGAGTTGCTATGTAATGAGACATTTATTATTAAATAATCCACAATCTTCAGGTGGAAAGGAAGGAAAAACCATGTTCCTCAAGGAATCGGAGGCTCTCTCTCAATCATTCCTTATTAACGCAGCATTGCTTCATCAGACACTAATTATTGAGTGAGAAAAGGCTGTTTAGCACATATTATCAGTGAGCAAAGGACATGGGAACCATCACTGGTTTAACTTGTTTTCAAAGCAATCTTAAATAGAAGCCACAGAAACAAGTTAGTAAAACTTGCCTATTAATCTGTTTCAGGAGACGATGCCTCCTCCTACACACACTGCTTTCTCTGGGCACCACCTTCCCTTCATAGGGTTTACATACACTACTAACTGGTAAGTACATTGGGAATTTTACTATGCTGTATGAAGCTGCGTATACTTTGAATATCCACTGTGAAAGAGCAATGCTGAAGGGGCATATTTAAATTATACAGATTAAAAAAAATGCTAACAGAATCAAACTTGAATAAAAAACCGTGACAAAGTGATTAGGCATGTCAGCAAGTCTCGCCCGATAATAAAGCCCTGCTGTTCTGTTACAGCCTCATTTATTATATTAAATAACGGTTAAAAGTTACTTTATGTTGAGGATTGGTTATAGTTGCCATTATTTCTGAGACCTGGATGCAAATCCAAGCTGAACTAAGGGTATAAAGGCTGTCTCTTGCTTCTGGATCCTATAGAGTGAATTTAGGGTCTTCTAAATCGAATATTGTCCCTCAACACACACAACAGAATAGTTACAGTACAAAAGGAGGCTGTTCAGCCCATCTAGTTCATGCTGATTCTCTGCAAGAGCAATTCACTTTGTTCCACTCACTTGACCTCTCACTCAACACCATCCAGAACAAAGCCACTTGCTTCATTGACACCCCATCCAGTACCTTCAACACTTGCTCCCTTTGCCACTGACGCGTAGTGGCAAAAGTGTGTACTATCTACTAGGTGCACTGCAGCAAATCACAAGATTCCTTTGTCAGCACCTTCCAAACAAGCAACCCCTCTCACCTAGAGAGTTGAGGGCAGCAGACATATGGTCTGCCATCAATCCGTTCACAACCTAGTTGGAAAAATTGACCCTGAGCTGAGCTTCCAACACTTATCTCCAACTCTATAACATCTTCCAACTTCGCTCATTAGCTGCAAAACCGGCGTTCGTCCCTCTAGATTTGCTTGTTAAAAAATTATTTTGCAGGGTATGAAAGGTGATGGTGAGCTGTCGCCCTGAATTTCTGCAGTCCATGTGGTTTATGTTCCCTCATGGTACTGCCAGGAAGGGCATTCCATGTTTTTGACCCAGTGACAAGTGATAGATATAAATTAACAAAACCAGTGGTCCTATTATTCATCCCTGGGGAATACTTTCTTCCAGTACACAAAACAACCATTTGTCAATGCTCTCTTTACAAGTAGCTCTGAGATATTTGAACTTTAGTATTGCTAAAGAAGACATTGGATGGGATTTTCTAGTCACTACCAGTGTGTTGACCAGGGGTGGAGACAGCTCATCTGATCCCACCAATGCCCATGGCGTTTTGTGTGGCTTGTCCATCTTGCTGCCAGGTAACCTGCCATGGGAGGATTGCCTTTGGAGGGGTTGAAAGGCTGGAAGATCCCACTGGTGGGATGTGCTGGAAAATCCATTATGTCAAACCTTTATGTCTTGCGTTCATCAGGACAGTTGCAAGAATACCAGTGTCAAGCAACTTTATAGTTTATGAAAAAAGGTGCTGATTGGTTCACAAGTTAACTTTGAATGGGCGAGGCATTGCCATAGATAATGCACTAGTTGATGGTAACTGACACTGCTAAACATTGTTTGGCATATTTAACATCACTATTTAAAAGTAGAGAATTACAGACCAGTTAGTCTGACATAAGTAATGGTGAAGATACTAGTGCCTAACATAATAGATGTGATAACAGAACATTTGAAAAACATTACTGGATTTGACAAAGCCAGCATGGCTATACTAGAGTTGATGGGACCATCTTATGAGTAGAGAATGGTTCAACTGGGCCTATATTCACCAGAGTTTAAAAGGATGAGAGAAGATCTGATGGAAATGTATAAAATTCTAACAGGGTTGGGTAGATTAGATGCAGGGAAGATGGTTTCCCTGGCTGGAGAATTTAGAACCAGTCTCAGAATACAGAGTGGAACATTTAAGACTGAGATGAGTAAATGTTATACCACAGAAGGCTGTGGAGACCAAATTTCTTGAATGCATTCAAGAAAGAGATTTTAGATTTTAATGACATCACGGGATATGGGGAGAAAGCAGGAATGTAGCAATGAGATAGAGGATCAGTCATGGTCATACTGAACGATGGAACAAGCTTGATGTGCCAAATAGCTGCTGCTATTCCTAGTTTCTATGTTTGAAATTTAAACCAGGTACCTTAACGCTGGTCAAGCCATTGGCCTGCAGAATGAACCAGCAAATAACTACCGCTGAAACAGGCGCAGTGTGTGTGCATACTCTTCCAGCCTGCAAAGAGCAGGGCCATATGTGTTAATATATGTAGCTTCCAGACTTGATAGCTCTACCAGTCAATCTGCTCCTTCACAGGCTATCAGTTTTGTCGATTGAACTACCAAAATGGAGCAGCAGCAGAAAATGCTACAGTTAAATGTAGCTTGATAATGAACATGATGAAGTTCTGTCTTTAAGATAAACCTCATTCTAATAGATGGAACTGCTTTGGCCAGTAGAGCTCACTCCACAGTGGGAGGCAGTGTGGCTTAGAGAATTGGGACTACAAATGATGTGTTTATCTGACCTGCATTCCCATTGATCATTATTCCTTTGCTAGCAGTACACTGTGATTAAATTGACCCCTCTTAATTCCAGTTTTCATATGATATTTTTCAATAACTGGGTAGGCTGTTCAACTTTTCAACAGATTGTTGCTTTTTTGTAATCTATTGCTAAAGAATTATGTAATGACTCAATTTCAATTCTTCAGGTTGTGCTATAAACCTCAGGAGCAGATCTGTACATACTTATACAAGAGAAAAAGAAGCTTGCATTTATTTAGCGCCCTTCATGTCTCAGGATATCCCCAGTAAAGTATAAATGGTCAGTCAAGTAAAATCATAGAATGTTACATGACAGAAAAAGGCCATTTGGCCTATCAGGCTTGTGGTAATTCTTTCATGGAGTTAAATCCCATGCCCCAATTTTATTTCCATAATCTTCAAAATTGGTCCTGTTCAGAAGCATGTTTAATGGTCTTTTAACAAGATCCTACAGAATCTCATTTCATCAGCTAGTGCATTCTAAATCTTAGCATCCATCTGTATTTCTCTATATCCGTACTAATTATTTCAAATCTATGAATTCTGGTCACTGATCTACTTGTCAGAGGTAATGATTTATCCCTACTTGCACAACCTCATACTTTTGGATATTTCTACTAGGTCTGCCTTTTACCTTTGATGCTGGAAGGAGAAAAGTCCCATTTTGTCTGGTCTCCTTGGAACTGTCTCTTTCCCCAATGCCATTCAAGGAAATCTGCTCTGCATGCTCTCCAATGTCTTTCCTTACTGTGGTGTCTAGAAATATCTGGCTGAGGCATAGCCAATGATTTATAAATGTTTAGCATAACTAATTATAGTTAATAACTGAACAAAGAAAACTGCAGCACAGGAACAGACCTTCAGCCCTCCAAGCCTGCACCAATAATGCTGCTGTCTGAACGAAAACCCCTATCTTTCTGGGGACCATATCCTTCTATTCTCATCCTATTCATGTATTTGTCAAGATGCCCCTTAAAAGTCACTATCATTTCTACTTCCACTACCTTCCTCGGCAGCGGGTTCCTGGCATTCTAGTCCTGCCAGGTCCCCGAAGCAAGGATTCAGTCATAGAATAGATCATTGAATCCATGTTGTGCAGAAGGAGGCCATTTGGCCCATCAAACCTGCACTGACAACAATTCCACTCAGCCTCTATCCCATAACCCCATGTATTTACCCTGCTAATCCTCCTGACGCTAAGGGGCAATTTAACATAGCCAGTCCACCTAACCCCCACATCTTTGAAGTGTGGGTAGAAGCTGGAGCACCCAGAGGAAACCCACACAGACAAGGGGATAGCGTGCAAGCTCCATAAAGTCAATGACCCAAAGCCAGAATTGAACCCGGGTTCCTGGTGCTGTGCTAACCACTGTGCCACTATACTGCCCTTCAGCACTCAGCTGTTATTTGATTAGAACACAGTTGTGAAACTGCTGGGACTTGCTGCAACTAGTGGTCAGTGCAACAGGTTTCCCAGCAGCTGGTCTACATGAGTGCAGCCAGTTTTACACCTATCTTTCTGCTGGTTGGATAAAACTGCAGCTTAGAGCATTCACTCTCTGAATGTGACAACATCTCAAATCTACCATAAATTATTTCAAGATAGGTTTTATTCCTTTTCCCCACTGTTCACAGTTCAACTACTGTTCGACTACAGTTGAATGTGTAGTGGAAAGTATCAGCCTCAGACTTTCCTTGTAGTTTAAGTAACTGACCACAAATCCCCAGTCTGTAGTTTGTTGCAGATCTAGATATGATTATTGGTTACTTTTCAGACACATTTAAAATTCAGATACAGCCTGTCCATTTAGCAAGGTGTGTAAGTGAGCAGTTGAGCATTTTTATGGCAAATGCTAGCTGCACTGTGATTACAGATATTTCTAAAATCTTCTTTTGCTTTATATCATTTTTCCTTTACCTCTTGTGTTGAGGTATTTTCTAATATGTTTGTTTTCTTCTCAGTATTCTGTCTGACAGAAGCAGTTTGAGAGATGCTGCTGGTTCATCCTCCACAGAGGTCGATATCAATGTTCAGCGGACTTTAGAGGATAGTTTAGCCACCGAGGCTTATGAAAGAAGGATACGACGCTTAGAGCAAGAAAAACTTGAACTGAGTAGGAAACTCCAAGGTGAGGGTTTAGCTGCAAAGGGACCTCCTGGTTTTGGGCATTGTGAAGTATTATTGTTGGTATCTGGAAAATTGTAATGCTAAATGACCGTATTAGGAATACAGCAACAAGGAGTAGAGTGCTTAGCCCCTTGAGTCTTTTCCATAATTCAATGAGATTATGGCTGACCTGTAACCTAACTCCATATAGGCATTTCTGTCCTATAACCTTTAATACTTTTACTTAACAAAAACCTATCCAAACATATAACTAAAGTGATAATTAACCTGCCATTCGCAGAGATAATTCCAAAATTCCACCACCCTTTCTATATAGAAGTGTTTCCTAATTTTACTTCCAAAAAACCTTATTTTAAGTCTTCTCCCTAGCCCTAGCTTCTCCAGTACGTTGGATGTGTGTTAAATAAGGCCATGTGTAGCAGCAGCGTAACTTTGCAACCTTGTATTTTGGTCATAGAACATTACAGCGCAGAACAGGCCCTTCGGCCTTTGATGTTGCACCGACCAATTAAGAAAAAGCAATGACCCTCTAACCAAACCATTCCCTTTTCATCCATAAACTTATCTACTAACCTCTTAAACGCCACCAAACTTGGCGCATCTACAACTGCAGCAGGCAGGGTATTCCATACCTTTACCACCCTCTGGGTAAAGAACCTACCTCTGACATCCGTCCTATAACTACCACCCCTTAATTTAAAGCTATGTCCCCTCATGCTAGCTTTCTCCATCCTAGGAAAAAGGCTATCCCTGTCCACCCTATCTAAACCTCTAATCATCTTATATGTTTCAATAAGGTCTCCTCTTAGCCGCCTTCTTTCTAACGAAAACAACCTCAAATCCCTCAGCCTCTCTTCATAAGACCTGCCCTCCATACCAGGCAACATCCTGGTAAACCTCCTCTGTAACCTCTCCAATGCCTCCACATCTTTCTTATAATGCGGGGACCAGAACTGCACACAATACTCCAAGTGCGGCCGCACTAGAGTTTTGTACAGTTGCAACATGACGTTGCGGCTCCGAAATTCAATCCCCTACCAATAAAAGCTAAGACTCCATATGCCTTCTTAACAACCTTATCGACTTGACTGCCTAGTTTCAGGGATCTATGCACAAATACACCAAGATCCCTCTGTTCATCTAGACTACTAAGAATCCTACCATTAGCCCTATACTCTACACATTTATTATTCCTGCCAGAGTGCATTACCTCACACTTTTCCACATTAAACTCCATTTGCCACCTCTCGGCCCAGCTCTGCAACTTGTCCAAGTCTCTCTGCAAACTATAACATCCCTCTTCACTATCTACCACTTCACTGACTTTAGTGTCATCCGCAAATTTACTAATCCATCCTTCAATACCCTCATCCAGATCATTTATAAAAATTACAAACAGCAGGGGCCCAAAACAGATCCCTGAGGTACACCACTTGTAACCGAACTCCATGATGAATAATTTCTATCAACCACCACCCTCTGTCTTCTATCAGCTAGCCAATTCCTAATCCAATTAGCTAAATCACCCTCAATCCCATACATCTGCATTTTCTGCAGAAGCCTTCCATGGGCCACCTTATCGAACGCCTTCCTAAAGTCCATATATACCACATCAACTGCCTTATCCCCATCCACCTCTTTGGTCACTTTTTCAAAAAACTCAATAAGGTTAGTAAGGCACGACCTACCCTTCACAAAACCATGCTGACTATCCCCAATCAATTCATTTCTCTCTAACTAACTATAAATCCTATCCCTAATAATTCTCTCCAATACTTTGCCCACAACAGAAGTAAAACTCACTGGCCTATAATTCCCTGGAAGGTCTCTCTTCCCCTTCTTGAACAATGGGACCACATTCGCTATCCTCCAGTCCTCCGGAACCACACCCGTAACCAACGACGACCTGAAGATCAGAGCCAGAGCTCTGCAATCGCCTCTCTTGCCTCCCAGAGAATCCTAGGGTAAATCCCGTCCGGCCCAGGGGACTTATCCAACTTCAAACCCTCAAGAATATCTAGCACATCCTCCCTATCGACTTCAATACTTTCCAGTTTGCAACCCTGTACCTCAGTGTTCTCCATAACTACATTTACATCTCCCTGCGTGAATACCGAAGAGAAATATTTGTTCAGTGCCTCTCCAATCTCTTCAGGCTCCACGCACAACTTCCCACTGCTGTCTCTGACTGGCCCTAATCTTGCCCTAACCAATCTTCTACTCTTAACATATCTAAAGAAAGCTTTAGGATTCTCCTTAATCCTATCAGCCAAAGTCTTTTCGTGTCCCCTCTTAGCTCTCCTCAACTCACTCTTTAGCTCCCTCCTGGCTAATCTATAGCTATCCATTGCACTAACTGAGCCTTCAAGCCTCATCCTGACATAAGCCTCCTTTTTCCTTTTAACCAGCGAATTACCTTTTTTAGTACACCAAGGTTCCCTTACTCGACCATTTCCTCCTTGCCTGACAGGGACATACTTATCAAGGACTCGCAGTAGCTGCTCCTTGAATAAGCTCCACATTTCAGATGTTCCCAGTCCCTGTAGTTTCCTAGTCCAACCTATGCACCCTAATTCTCTCCTAATGGCCTCATAATTACCATTCCCCCAGCTATAACTACTGCCCTCTAGATATAACTACAGCTATAACTACTTCCCCAGCTATAACTACTCCGCTAGATATAAAGGCCGATATTTCATCATTGTTTTGAATTATTTTCTGGACGTGTCCATGATATTTTAATGATCTATGTGTCTGGACCTTTGAGTCTCTTTGAACCTCCACAGGTTAAACCATTCCACTAATTCAGAAAATAACCAACTGGAGAAAAGACACTTTCAGTGAGAGTGAATCTGGCCTGGATCAACTGGAGACAGAATAGTAGCTAAACAATGGACTGCCTTCAAAGGGGAGAGAGTTCGGGCAAAGACAAGTATATCTTTAAAAAAGGGCAAAGCAAACAAACCTAGAGTACCCTCAATGATAAAAGATATAGAGATTAAGATGACAAAGAATTATGACTGATGTCAGGTGACAATACAACCAGGCTGAATATAGAGGAGATATAAAGGGGAAGTAAAACATACAAGAGAAGTAAAGAGAGAGTATGAAAATGTACTGATGGCTAATGTAAAATGGGAATCCAAAAAACCTTCTATAGGCATATAAATAGTAAAAGAATGGTAAAAGAGGCATGGAGCCAATTAGGGACTGATAGTGGGTTTTATGCATGGGTTTGTTAGTCTGGTTCAGGGTGGGTTTAAACTAATATGGCAGGAGGGAGGGAATCAGAACAATAGGTCAGCAACTGTAGAGACTGGGAATGAGCATAGGGCCAAGACCAGGCTACTTAAGAGGAAGAGCAATCTGGGGGAGAATGGACTCAGTGGGCCTGGAGATCTGGAGTGCATCTGCTTAAATGCAAGAAGCGTAACTGGCAAGACTGATGAACTTAGAACCTAATGCATACAACTTGGATGTGGTTGCAGTGACAGAGACGTATTTAAAAGAAGGGCAGAACTGACAGCTGAATATTCCAAGGTATAAGGGTTTTAGGCGAGACAGAAGAGAGGCTAGAAAGTGTGGGGGAGTAGCAATACTGACTAGGAAGCATATTACAGCAATACAGAAGGTGGATAATTTGGAAGGGTCATGTAACGAGATGCTATGGGTAGAGCTCAGAAACAGGAAGGGCGCAGTCACTTTGCTGGGGGTATGCTACAGGCCTTCCAACAGCCCATGGGAAACTGAAGAATGGATATGTAAGGAGATTCTGGACAAAATAGGGTAGAAAAATAGTGTTTTTGCAGTGGGAGACTTTAATTTCCCTCACATAGACTGGAAATCCTTTAAGGCTGCAAGTCCAGACGGAGAGGAATCTGTAAAATTTGTCCTGGAAGGTTCTTTGGAACAATATGTTAATAGTCCTACTAGAGAGGGAGCTATACTGGACCTAGTACTGGGGAATGAGCCTGGTCAGATCATCAAAGTTTCAGTGGGGAAACGTGTGGCGAACAGTGACCACGATTCTGTAAACTTTCGGATAGTCATGGAAAAGGAGGAGTGTTGATCTATGGGTAAGATGCTGAATTGGGGGAAGGCTAACTACAGTCGGATTAGGCAGGATTTAGTGGTTGTTGATTGGGAGAGGCTGTTTGAGGGTAAATCCACATCTGGCATGTGAGAATTTCTTAAGGAACAATTGATAGGAGCGAAGGACAGATATGTGCCTGTAAAAGGGAAGGACAGGAAAGGTAGAATTCGAAAGCTGTGGATAACCAGAGAAATTGTGGGTCTAATCAAAAAGAGAAAAGAGGCATACGTGAAGTCCAGGCAACTAAAAACAGATGAAGCACTGGAAGAATATGGAGAAAGTAGAAAAGAACTCAAACAGGGAGTTAGAAAGGCAAAAAGAGGTCACAAAATGTCCTTGGCAGACAGGTTTATCCCAAGGCATTTTATACATACTTCAGGAACAAGAGGATTGTCAGAGAAAGAGTTGGACCTCTCAAGTATGAAGGAGAGAAATTATGCTTAGAACTCAACGAAGTAGGTGAGATCCTAAATGAATAATCTGATCAGTATGCACAAAGGAGAGGGATACGTTATTGGTAGTGTCTCAGAGAGATGTGTAGACCCATTTTAGGAAGCATTAAGATAGATAAATCCCCAGGGCCAGATGGCATCTGCCCTAGATTATTGAGACAGACAAGAGATGAAATTGTTGAGGCTCTAACAGAAATCTTTGTCTCTTCATTGGACACAGGTGAAGTCCCACAGAATTGGAGGATAGCAAATGTGGTCTCGTTATTTAAGAAGGGTAGGAAGGATAACCCGGCTCATTATAGACCAGTGATCTTGATGTCCGTGGTCAGGAAATTGTTATAGAAGATTGTTCGAGATAAGATCCATATGTATTTGGAATTGAATAGTCTCATCAGTGATAGACACACAATTTTGTACGAGGGAGGTCATGCCTCACAAATTTGGTTGAGTTTTTTGAGAAGGTGACAAAAATGATTGATGAGGGAAAAGCCATGGATGTTGTCTACATGGATTTTAGTAAAGCATTTGATAAGGTCTCATGGCAGGCAGGTGCAAAAGGTTAAATCTCACAGATCAAGGGTACTAGATGGATACAGAACTGGCTTTGCCATAGAAGACAAAGGGTGGCAGTGGAGAGTCTTTTTCTGATTGGAGGTTGGTGACTAGTGGTGTTCGCAGGGCTCTATACTGGGACCTCTGCTACTTGTGATATATACAAATGATTTGGAAGAAGATGTAGTTGCTGTGTTCAGTAAATTTGCAGATAACGCAAAGATTGCTGGAGTTGCAGATAGTGATGAACTTTGTCAGAGGATATAGATAGGCTGAAAAATTGGGTGAGAAATGGCAAATGGAATTTAATCCTGATAAATGCGAAATGATGCATTTTGGTAGATGTAATGCAGGGGGGAGCTGTACAATAAATGGAAGAGCTGTTGGGAGTATAGACAGAGAGATCTGGATGTGCAAGTCCTTAAAAGCGGCAACACAGGTGGAAAAGGCAGTGAAGAAGACATATGGCACGCTTGCCTTTATTGAACTGGGGCATAGAACATAAATGTTGGCATATGATGTTGCAGTTATTTAGAATATTGTTTAGGCCACATTTGGAATACTGCGTCCAGTTCTGGTCGCCAAACTACCTGAAAGACATGGAGGCTTTGGAGAGAGTACAGAAAAGGTTTACCAGGATGTTGCTTGGTTTGAAGGGTCTTAGCCATGAGGTGAGATTGAGTAAACTAGGGTTCTCCCTGGAAAGACGGAAGTTGATGGGCGATCTAATAGAAGTTTATAGAGTTATGAAGGGCATATATAGGATGAACAGTTGGAAGCATTTTCCAGGGCAGAAATGACAAACACAAGGGCTCACAAGTTCAAGATAAGGAGGGCAAGGTTGAATACAGGTACGTGGACGACATTTTTACAGGTGATGGAGGCCTGGAATGCAATGCCAAGCAAGGTGGTTGAGGCAGGCATGTTAGGATCATATAAGACTTACCTAGATAGCCACATGAACAGACTGGGAATAGAGGGATACAAACAGATGGTCTAGTTAGGAACGCATGATTGGTGCAGGCTTGGAGGGCCAAAGGGCCTGTTCCTTGCTGTATTGTTCTTTGTTCTTTGTTTGTGGAGTCAGAGGCATAACTGAGGAATTGAATTAATACTTTGCATCTGTCATTACCAAGGCAGAAGATGCTACCCAAGCCATGTTGAAAGAGGAAGTAGTTCAGACACCTGAAGGGTGTGAAATTGTTAGAGAAGAGGTACTGGATAGGCTGTCTGTAATCAAAGCTGATAAAGCACTCAATTAGAGAATTGCATCCAGCTCAAAGTGTTAAACTTTAGAAAAATGTGAAGGCTTTAGACAAAGTGCAGAAAAGGTTCACATGAATGGTCACAGAGATAAGGAATTTTCATTGCATAGATAGTTGGAAATGCTGGAACTGTTTTTTTAGAGAAAAGGCAGTTGTATGGCGATTTGATTGAGATATTCAAAATCAGGAAGGATTTGGACAGAGTAGATAGGGAGATTGCTGGAAGGATTGTGAACAGAAAGTCACAGCTTTAAAATAATTGTCAAAAGAAACGATGGTGACACGAGTAAAACAGTTTCATGCAGTGAGTGATTAGGGTCTGGAAAACATTTCCAGATAGCTTGATGAAGGTAGGTTCAATCAAGGCATTCAAGAGGGAATTGGATTGTTATCTGAAAAGGAAGGGCTACAGGAAGAAGGGGATGGATAATGGGGATGGCACCAGGAAAATTGCTCCTACTATTGGTTTGGGTACTTTTATGTGAAGCTACACTAAAATGAAGGAGCAGAACATTACATATTATAAACAGCAGGTTTTTCAGAGGTGGGACATGAACATAGAACAGTACAGTATAGTACAGGCCCTTCAGCCCTCGATGCTGTGCCAAGCTATGTCCAAACACAAGATCAACCCACTCCCTATCATTCTGATGTGTTCCATGTGCCTATCCAGTAACCACTTGGAAGTTCCTAAAGTGTTAGCATTTATTAACAGGAGGCTGAGTTTCAGACTCGAAGCACTTAATAAATCCAATTATTATAATGCTGGCAGCCTGCTGGTTTCTTACCCAAGTGGCCAGATAGGAGCCGAAAGGGCACAGCAGAGGCTGATGCATGTTTTCTCCCGTGGTCTCCTGTGTACTTTCCAGCAAGAAATAGGTAGGAGGACTGGATCCCTGAATACTTAGCTTTTCCAGCCCACTGATGTTGAGGCCAAATGCAGCCCGGGCTGAGACTGATCAATTTACACAGTCTCAGAATTAAATTAATCTATCAGGTTTGATCTCACTTTCTTGAATTTACAGATTCCACCCTCCCCAACCCCCGCCATTGTTTGTTTCCCCTGCAGTCCATTTTCCCTTTACTGCATCCTTTCCAATGCACTAACAGTCTGCCTGTTGTACACTTCATTTTGAACAGCTTTGTTTCTAGGCTATAATGTTTACAGCATGTGAGACTGCCGTGGGTTACCCAGATCATTCACTTTAAGTGTAAAAAAGGCAAGCGCAGTATCTCATCGTGTTCCGAGAGCACTGACACTGCTTTGCTCGGTTTTGCTCAATAGAGTCTACGCAGACTGTTCAGGCGCTTCAGTATTCAACTGTAGATGGTCCGGTAACTGCCAGCAGAGAACTAGAAATTAAAAATTTGAAAGAGGAGGTGGAAAAATTGAAACAACAAGCATTAGGTAATGTATTCAATTTTTTTATGTTGCTATTCATACCAGTTTATTGAGTTGGGATAATTATGTTGTTGTTCAAACCATGTGAATATTCTGAAAATGCAATGTATAATTTCAGAACGAAGATCTTTTTTTTAAAATGCGTTTTGATCTGCCTGAAAACAAATCTCTCTTTATCACCATTTTAAATGGGAGACTCCTCATTTTTAAACTACACCTCCTAGTTCTAGATTTTTCAACATTCATCTTAACATCAACCTTTGTTAAGCCCCTTCAGAATGTGCTCTGACAAAGGGTCGTCCTGATTTGAACATTGGCTCTATTCTTTCTCCACAGATCCTGTTAGATCTGCTGAGATTTTTCCAGTCTTTTCTGTTTTGGTGTTGTAAACCATATTCTATCTCCAGTAAATCTTTCAAAGACTGCTTGGTCACGTGAACAGTTGCAGTTGTTTGTTCTAAAGCAATTGCCCCCTAAACAAGATTTCCTGTACTAACTTTTTGCAATATCTTTGAAAAGCAGGCTCTATCAACTGTTACCTTCCTATACAATAGGGGTAATGCATTAGGAGGGTAAAACAGAAGTAGAGGCTCAGAATCCAGGAAAGACCTGGAAGGCAAAAATGGCCAATAGAAGACAATAGAAGACAAAAAGCCTCTGAGAGCTAAATACCATGAACTCTTGAAGTAACTGGAGTGTTTGAAAAAATATTACTTGGCCTCTTTGCCCATTTTCCCAATTAATATAATTCTAACTTTTAGAATCTCTCATTGTACTAATAACCCTCTCATCATAGATAGTGGCTGCTATGCATGAGATTGGGAGAGGGGAAAGATGAAAACTTATGTGCCAGAAGTGACACTGCTGCCAAAGAAGGAATAGTTATTACAAGAAGGTGCTCCTGCTGCAAGAGAACAAGGAGAAAGAGAAGATTTAAAGGCATTGTTATGGAAGAGGAAAGTGGATGGGAGTCAACATGAAGTGAAAACTGAACATGTCTATGGAAAATTAGCCTGGTGGATTCAGACAGGGAGAAATGGCCATGGAGTTGGAAGGCGAAAAGCATATTTGGAAGAAAGATTTTGTTTGAGGCAAATCTGATCCGAAATAACGGGTTTGGGAAATTGCAGCGAAAATTCGAGGTACGCAAAGGCAAGAGTTCCGTTTCCAAATATTGTTGAGCTTGTTTTAGTTGGTACAGTGTGCCTGGCCAGCTTCTATCTTGTGTATACAACTGCAGTGCCAAACTGAAGACCAACATCAGTACAATGCATGTCTCATTGCAGTCAGATCTTGTGATCTTGAGACTTTTATTGTGCCACATTGTTGGCTGTATGTGTTTATGGGACTTTGTTGAGGTGTTTAAGGTTATCTAATGCTATCTACGGCCTGTGTGTGCTTGTAGAGGAAATGTATAGGAACTCTGACGTAGTTAGCTAGGATTGTTATTGCTCGCCTCAAGGAATTACAACTGGGAAAAAGCCTCAAGAATATTCATGGCTCAGACTGTCAAAGAATTTCAGTGAAGAGCTTGATGGATGGATTATTGTCCTTGGAAATGATTCTCTATATGCCACATTTTGGATCAAGCAGCCATGTAAAATTCAACCAATTTGATGTTGCAGAAGGATATTTGTTGTCCAGTTTTAATTTATTTCATGAAAGAATCAAATCTGGATTTCTATGCCTTTTGCACACTAACATGTTGGCACACCAAATTTCAATTCCACATTTTGTCAGGCAATAACATTCAGAGTTTCTTTCACCTTCGCCCTACTTCTCTTTGGCCTGCTTTCCATTAAGCCCCCAGTCTCCGAGAGAACTGAGCAGAATTCTTCAGAATGAGAGAACCCAGAATGAAATGTGAAAAATTTGACTGTAATCGCAGCCTGCTGACCCTTGTCCTCTGCATTTTTAGTCTGAATAATTTGGAAGGCACTTGTACAAAAGAGGGGGAACTGCAGAGGTGGGAGTGGTGAGGGAATCATTCAGTCTGTGGCAATGCATTTCACTGACATTAAGCATTGGGGAACCGTGCACTTATGACAAATCAACATGGGAGAAAGAAAGGGACATTATTATCAAAGATGTTCAGTGCTATTGTCGGCAAATTCTGAATGAAATCTGCTTTTCTTTAAAAAAAAAATTGGCTCAGTTTGTCAGACATTTCATTCTTAAATCCTATAGGGAATTTGATAAAACATGACATTTTGTGTATTTAGAACACCATATGTTTTCAATTTTAGGAGAGGGTGGTCAGAGTTCTAGCTTTGGTTTGAGCTTTAAATTAGTAACTGAATAACAAATATCCATTTTATCAAATATGGGAAAATCCATATTTACTTTACATTTGTTTACTTATATGGACTATTGAACAAGCCTGGAAATATTTTAATTGCCCTCAGTGAAATTAACCTGGCCAGTCATGTAAAACAGGGGCATTGTCAGCTGGTGTTCCATATTACACCACCCACTTCTCTTTTCCATTAAAGTCTTGAACAATTAAGAAACAACTGCCAAGCTTTGCCAACATTTATGAACTTATGCTGTGCTTATGGTATGTGGTCTTAATGTTTGGTCCCCCATGATTTACTTTGGGGATCATGCAGAGGTAACGTGACAAAGTATTTCCGATTGAACTCTTAACTACATCAAAGGATTGACATAGGAATGAATTAATAGAAGAGTTTGTTTGTTTAATTTTGTTTTAGCTATTTGCCTTCACTCTAAACGAGGAGAAATTCAACACAAGGATATTTGACTCGCAGGTTTTTGATGCTTGTATTGGAATAGCGTGCTGTTTTTGGCACCTGGCTTCAGAAGTGCCCGAATGAATTGTAGAGGGAAGGCAGCCAGGATGACTGTTGGATTCAAAAGTTATGGAAAGACTGGAAGAGTTGGATTTGTTCATTGAAGGAGAGCACATTAATGAATAACTTAAGTGCTTAAAAAATTTGATTGGGGTAAACAGTCCAAGAGAGTAAGTAGGAGCAGAACTGGGGAAGAGGAAGTGAGTGTGCCACTTTCTCCAAACCTGCTGATAAATTTAAGTGAGCCTGAGGATTTGGGCCCACCCTGGTGTGATAACTTTGCATGAAATATGTGGCCATCTAGAGGTTGTTTAAATTGGCATCCAACACTCTTCAGTTGTATTAATTTTGGATGTTTTTATTTTTCTGAATGACAATAAAGGTAGCTCCTTGACCAAAGGAGCTCTTACATTGACTTTATATGTTTCTGTAGGGGTTTTATTAGAGACTAAGTGTTGAGCTTAACTTGAGCTAACACAAAGACTCTCAACACAGTAGCCTGGTGTAAAATGCTTCTTTTTGATCAGCCGACGCTGGCAATCCAGTTCTTCACTGAAGTTCATCACAATGGTAATACAATTATACAACTTGCAAAAGAATTTTACCTGTGAGCCAATCATCACTATTACAAGTCAGTCGTCATTCATGAATGTCATATTCCTTGGCTAATTGCAGATATTCTCTAACAGCACGATTTCTGACTGACTTTCCTATGGCTACCTTACGTAAACTCTTCTGTGGTAGTATTCTTGACCTCTTCATTAGCTGTCCAATATCCTTGTTCAATGAATGTCTCGTTCACTGAGCTGTCTGGTACTGATGTTGATAAAAATCATACTTCTACAAGTGTATTATTAAAAGGAATGTTATTCACTTTACCATTTTTCCATGATGCCTTAGAACTTAATGTCATTAGCCATGCTGTATGCTCCTTCAATAATACACTTTTCAGAAGTACATGTTTAAATTCTCTGGCTGTGATTATATGTGTTCCTATGCAGACTGTACCTCTGTAAAATATGTATAAGACAGTTTGTGATTCTTTTCCTAAACTAATCCACACTGTTTTCATAATCTTTATCAGTGTTTTAAATCCCAGACTATTTTGTTGTCCTCTAACAGTTTCCATGCTGAAATTTCAAGTATCTTGTTAGTAATGCTGATCGATATTTTTCTTCTATTTCTGAAATTTTAATTTTCAAACAGTTTTTAAAATCTTTGTTTTTAAAACATTTTGAATACAGTATTTAATTGTTGAGGTGGTACAAGACAGAAGTAAGTATGCTGGAGAGATTAGCAGTGTTACTGCAGACAGGGTCAAGGAGCTACTTCAATATGCTCCTGGTCAGCAGGACAGTATCTCATCTGCAATACAGATGGCATGCAATTAATTCTTTAACTCATTCACAGAATGTGTGTATTTCTGGCATGGCCTGCATTTATTATCTGTTGCACTGCAACTGAGTAACTTCCTGGGCAATTTCAGAGAATAGGTAAGAGCCAACCACACTGATATGGATCTGGAATCATATGTAGTACAGTTACTAAAACACATAGGTTTTTGCAGCAACCCAATATTTTCACGTTCACCATTATTATACTAGCTTTTCATTCCACATTTAAGTGAAATCGCCAACGACTGTGGTGACTTGAACTCAAGTTTTTGAATCATTGGGCCAGTGCTGTGGATTGCTAGTCTAATCACATAACCAAGCCCCCAAAAACCCTCATATAAGGCAATCAGCAGATGATTATTATTCTGATGTCGAGAAAAAACACCATCTCCTGCACTGACAAATGCAGGCACCATCCTGGAGTCAACAGTTTACCACTGTTTGCATTTTGCCCTCCTTCAGGAGAGTGACATGTTATTGACATGGATCCTGTACTATAACTCGCAAATCTGTGCAACCAACATATTTTTTCAGCTGTGAGCACAGGCTATGAAAAGAACTTTATGCTGTGCCCAAGTGGGTCATTTTATCTTCCTCACTGCCAACCTGCCTCTGTTTGTGCTAACACTGTATGGGGTCATTTCTAACATTCTGGAATGGTTATACTAGCAAATATTTTCAGCCAGAAGAGCTCCTTCTGAATCTTTTTCACTCAATCCCATAAAATACATCTAATTTACATAAATTACATGCATTGTTCCACCTTGAGCTAGCTTATTGTCTTTACATTGCATTTGTGGAGTTTCTATTGGTTTGCTATGTGCTGACAGTTTATATATTTGGCTTACTGGATTCTAGGACTTACATTGTGTGAATCCTGGGGTAGGTAATTCTTTTTGTATGTTGGGTTCACAGCAGCAATATTATTGTATTTGGTTTTGTGGTTGTTGGGACAGCCAGGTGATGAATTGTGTTTGATAGATGCTCAGGCAGCTGGTGTGGAGGGGTGGTTTAAAATGGGTAAAAGATGGCATTACTGTAAAGTGAAGTAACCAATTTTCATACTACTTATTCCAGATTGTAGTCAGTTGGAGCAGCAACTCGAAGAAGCGAGTCTGATCAGAAGAGATTTTGAAGATGGCTGTAGGCAAATTAAATCACTCGAGAAGCAAATCAAATTGGCAAAGCAGGAGAAAGACGATCTTCAAAAGGTAATTGCTTATTCATGATCAGTTGCTTCAGTCATTTGACAGGTTGAGTGTGCTGGAACGGTGGTTGCATTTTTGTGAAAGATGGTTTAATTGTGCTTCTTGCAAGTATTTGATAAGACGTATGCAAGACCTGTTATTTCCCTGTTGGTAATATCAAACTTTGATGAATCATGTGCTCTTCACACGTACCTGCAACAATCTTCAACAGCAAAGCAAAAGCAGAAAAATTGAGTATAATCCTGAGATAAAGAGACCCACCTCCTGCTGCTGCAACACGATTGTGGGAATTAAAAACAAGATGCTGGAAATACAGCAGGCTATCATCTGAAAGAAAAAAGTTGTTCCAGTGTTTGATGGACTTTCTGACAGAACCATTTTTATAAAAGCATGAAGCAGGATTTTTGGATAGTGGATTTCCTGCTATCTGAAGGTTCGGAGAATGCTACAAGGAACATTAATTGTCTGAAAACATCTTCCACCTCTAATTCAAGTGGAAGTCCTACTCAGAGAGCTCTGACCATTCTGATTGGTTGCCAGCTTGGGCCCAGTTGCAAAAGCAGCCAGAACTGGGACTACAACAAGCGCCCAAGTCCTAGATAAGTGGAGGGTGAAGTCTGAAGGGTGTCAGGATCCAGTTGAGCAGAGCACCTGCAAAGGGCATACCTTGGTGGACAGGGGATGCCCAGTGTTGAAAGGATACCCTTGAGAGAAGCATCGTTCCCACCTGGGACCCAAGCAGGATGACTTGCCAGGATTACCCTTGCCTCTGAACTCTTTCCTAACAGCCCCCAAATTGGGGACAAGGTGGGAAGCAGCTCATAAGTGCTAAATGGCCTCACCAACTCCATGTAAAATTGTGGACAGGTTAGGGACATGCTATCAGGGAATTTTCAGTACTCCTTCCTGCAAACCTGACAGCAGGACACTATAAACTCCTACACTTTGAAAATGTAGGGCAGAAGAAACCCATTTGGCTTAATGTGTCTGTGTCAGCCGAAAACATGACTGATCAAGCCTGATTCTACTTCTAACTCTTGGTCAGTAGCTCTGATGGTAAATGAAATTTCATACATATACCAAATATTTTAAAATATAATGAGGGTTTCTGCGTCTCCTACTCTTTCAGTCAGTGAGAACCAGACCCGTCCACCTCCCCAGCAGAACATTTCTCCTCTAAAACTCTTAATTAATTTAAATCTATGCTCTCGTTATTGACCTCTTTAATAAGGAAAATATCTTCTTCTTATCCACTCTACCTCAATGTATAATTTTCTTCATTTCAACTAAACTCCTCCTACCTCCTCTGGTGCAAAAAAGACAACCTCAGCTAACCTGATTTCTCTCATGGTTCAAATTCTCCATTTCTGGCAATATCCATATAAACTTTGTATATTTCTTACTGATGCTTCCGTATCATATTTGTAATGGAGTAATTAGAACCATATTCTAGTTGTGGCTTAATTCATTTTTTTATACACTACTAGTATCATTTTCATTTTCTGTATCTGGTCCGTAATGGGAAGTATTCCATATGCCTTATTGACTGACTAATCTACCTGTCCTTCTAACTTCAAGGATTGGAATATCTGTGGAGTGAGAGAACAGAGTTTATATTTCAGGTCGATGTTACTACCACAAAGAGGTTATTGGCTGACCAAGCCAGATTCCAGAGGCAAAACTGATTTTGAAAACAAGGAGGAAAAGCTATGGATTCCAAAAGCATAGAACTCCAGAAACACTGTTAGAATTTTTTAAAAATTGAAAGGTTTTTTTTTAAAGTCTTGCAGAAAAATCCCCCCAAAAAAAACACTTGTCCAAGAATACACAATATACTTGTATAAGTATACAAATATTTAAATACACCCTCTTGGCAACAGCTCTAGATTTTTAACTATTACAATCCAGCAGTTTAACCCAAGGCAAGGAACAATTGTCACTTTAAAAAAAGGTACATACACAACTCCTCAAATACTTCCACTCAGAAAACTGTGGATATTCATGCCAAAATCCTTCTGATCTTCTGTACTTTTCAGGGTCCAACCATTCATAATATAATTCTTTGCCTGATTATCTCCCTCATAATCTTACGCACCTCTGTCAGATCACGTACCAACGGACTCAAAAACAGCTTCTTCCCTGCTGCCATCAGACTTTTGAACGGACTTACCTCACACTAAGTTGATCTTTCTCTACACCCTAACTATGACTGTAGCTACATTGTGCACTCTCTCCTTTCCTTCTCTGTGAATGGTATGTTTGGTATAGTGCGCAAGAAACATTACTCTTCATTGTATGTTAATACACGTGACAAAAAAGATCAAATCAAAGTCCCTTCTCAAGTGTTGCTGTTCCAAGAGAGTAAAGGCCCCAAAGTGGTTATGAAGGCATATGGGATACTTTTATTAACCAAGGCGTAAAATTCAAGAGCAGGGAACTCATGCTGGAACAGTATATGGCCCCAAGTCCATTACCTCACACCTTTTTGACTTGAATTCCATTTGCCACTGCTCTGCTCAAACTTGTAACATCAGATCTTGGAACATCAATCTATGCCCTCCTATGTCATTCTGTTCTTCTATACTTCTCAATATCTTACCATTGATTCTTCTCTTTCCTCTTTTGCCCTCCCCATATTTGTAACCTTACACTTCTCTGGAGTGAATTCCATTTCCAACACTTCTACCCACCTGACCAGTCCGTTGCTATCATCCTGAAGTGTAATGCATTCTTCATTACTAACAACACAGCCAATTCTTTTACTTCTAAACTTCTTAATCATTTTCTTACATTTAAGTCAAAATCACTGAAGAATGTTACACAAAGCAAGAGAGTACAGAGCCGTGTAGAACCCACAGAAACATCCTCCCTGTCACAAAAATACCCATCGACCATTACCCTCACTGATTCTGATCCAACTGAGAGTCCACCTTGCCTCTTTCCATAGATTCAATGAACTTTTAATTTTCTGATCAATCTGCCATGTGGGACCTTGTGAAAAGCCTTTTGAAAATCTATCTAATATCCTCACTGAATCACATTCAAAACATTCAAACAAATTAGTCAGATGAAATGGGGGCAATTCTCTGCTCCCAGTAGCTGGAGGCAGGATTACCATTGGCTGATTGAATTGGACATCGGAGTGAGAACAGGAATCACACCGGGTGTCAAACTCATTGTGATTCTACTAGCTTGCCCCACCAGTCCCGATCAGCTCCCATCCACATGCTGAAAATGTAATTTACATGTTATTACTGGGTTTGAGGCTGGATGCTGGTATGTTGCTGTACCGCCCCTCCGTCCCCAGCATGAAGTCCATCAGAAGATTTGGTACAAGTCCTGGCAAACATTAACCTGGTGCCTTGGATTTTGTGGAGTAAGTGCTGTGCCCATGTGGCTCTCTGCTGCTACCAAATTGCAGAGGGAAGGTCCCCATGGGATCTGAGGATTGGGTGGGCTGGAGTTGGAGTAATGGGGAAGAGAAGGGGTTGACCTCAGGACTCTTCGTCAAGCCTAGGGTCTTGTAGCTGGACTGCCTCTTCTAGCCTTGGGAAAAATGGAGATTGCTGTGAGCATGGTGATTTCTAGCAACTTTCAGTTCAAAATCTTCATTCTTCCCTGTGTACTGTGAAACCTTTGAAGTGGCCTGGCAGGAGCTTTGTTTGTTTTTCTTTCCCTTTGCGGTTGAATGCATCTCAAATATTTGGTTTTGTTCCTGACCACAATGTTTATAAACGTTACTGTTAGAAAAGAGGAAGTGAAATCTCCTGTTTGTGTGTATTTGTACCAACCTGTCAATCAAAGGTAATGGAGCATGAAATTGAATGTATTGAAAGGTTTTTAAGGTGTTTGAACTTTCCAGTAAGGCTCAGAGAGCTATCATAAAAGACTGTTTAAAATAATGGGGCTGATTGAGCAGATCTGGTAGAATGAGGAGTTTCTGGAGACTTACTGGATTGTATTAATAATGAACTGTCTGATCTGCTCTGGAGTTGTCAACCAAAGTAGTTCAAAGTGGCCAGGCTGAATGTACTGCTCATTCGGGCTAAAAAGTAGGAATTCCCTGAATGAAACTGACATCTCCTGTCAGACAGAAGACTTCAATGGGGTCTTCTCTCACCTATGACTTCTGAGAGAGAGAAAGGAACCTCTTCTGCAGAATTTAATGCTGTTATGATCTTAAAGGCTTCTAGGTATCTATGGGCATGGATATTAAAGTGACCAGACCACTTCAAAGGTTTCACAGAAACATAGGGAGGAGGCCATTCAGCCCTTGGAATCTACTCCACTATTCATTATGATCTTGGCTGATCATCGAACTCGATAGTCTGATCCCTCCTTTCTCCTATATCCTTTGATTCCCTTCACTCCAAATGCTATCTGTAACTGCTTCTTGAAAACATACGATGTTTTGGCCTCAACTGCTTCCTGTGGTAGTGAATTCCACAGGCTGACTACTCTCTGGGTGAAGATATTTCTACTCAACTCTATTCTAAGTGCTTTACCCTGTATCCTCAGACTGTGATCCTGGTTTTAGACACCTCCACCATTGGGAACATCCTTCTTACATTTGCCCTGTCAAGTCATTAGAATTTTAAAGACTTCTGTAAAATCACCTTTCATTCTTCTGAATTCCAGCAAATATAATCCTAACCAACTCAATTTCTCCTCATATGTCAGTCCTGCCATCCCAGGAATCAGTCCAGTAAACCTTCCCTCTATAACAAGAACATAGTTCCTCACATGAAGAAACCAAAGCTTCATACTGTTCCAAGTGTGACCTCACCATGGCCCTGTATAATTGCGATAAGACATCTCTAGTCCTTTAGTGAATCCTGTCACTATGGAGGCCAACATATGGAGTCCTTTTTTATCGACTGCTCACCTGTATCTTACCTTTAATGATTGGTGTATGAGGACACTCAGGTCTCTTTGCACATTCTCCTCTCCTAATTTATGGCCATTCAGATAGTAATCTGCTTTCCTGTTTTTGCTACCAAAGTGGATAACTCATATTTATCCACATTATATTGTACCTGCCATTAATTTGTCCACTTACTCAACTTGTCTAAATCAGACTGAAGGATCTCTGTGTCTTCCTCACAGCTCACCCTCCCAATAGCTTTGTGTCATCTGCAAATTTGGAGATAATATATTTAATTCCCTTATCTAAGTTATTAATATGTTGTGAATAGTTGGGGTTCCAGCTCTGATCCATGGGGTACCACACCAGTCACTGTCTGCCATTTAGAAAAATGTCTGTTTATTCCTCCTCCTTGATTCCTGTCTACCAATTAGTTTTCTATCTGTCTCAATACACTACCCCCAGTCCCATGTGCTTTAATTTAACATGTATGGGGACTTTGTCAAAAGCTTCTGATGGTGCAAATAAATCACAACCATTGATTTCCCCTTCCTCAATTCTACTAGTTACATCCTCCAAAGAATTCCAGTAGACCTGTCAACATGATTTCCTTTTCATAAATCCATGCTGACCATGTTCAACCTTGTCAATGTTTTCCAAGTGCCCTGCTATAAAATCTTTGACAACGGATTCCAGCATGGCTCACTGGTCTATAATTCTCTGTTTTCTCCCCTCCATACCCCCCGCCCCTCCAATCTGTAGGTACTGTTCCAGAGTCAATAGAATCTCGAAACATGACTTACCAATACATCCAATATTTCTCGGGCCATTTGGATGTAGATTATCAGGTCCTGGGGATTTATCAGCCTTCAATCCTATCACTTTACCCAACAGCATTTCTCTATTAACACTGATTTCCTTCCGTTCCTTCCTTTCACAAAACAGTGCAAGCATGACTGAAGATTTGAACTGAAAGCTGCTTGAGATTACATGCTAAGAGTGATCTCTATCTTTCACAGCACCAGAGGGGGGACTCCAGCCATGAGACTCCCAGAGTCCTGACATCAACTACTCTCTCTCTGCCAGCCCTAACCCCCGGATCCTTTGGCCAGCTTTTTCTCTTCCCTCTGCAGCAGCAGGGAGGCACTTGGACAAAGCACCTACCCATTCACTGACCCCTGCCCCCGCCCCCGCAATCCACCTTCGTCTAAAGTGCAGGATCAGGGTGTAAGTGCCGGGGTAGTGTTGGGTTGGTACCACCATGGGAGGAGAGCATGAGGGACTGCATTCCAGAGCATCTGTCTTGCAGGGGGGAATGCTGAGAGGTGGGGATTGTTCCCCTTATCAGCGCAGAGTGGCCATGTCCATGGTGGAGGTGCAGCATGAGGTGGGCCTATCGTCTGAATGCTGAAATTGAGCTGGCCAACACGTTTTTTGCTGTGGTCCCAAAGTGATACAGACCAGTGGAGTCAATGGGGCCAGTCAAAGTTGGAGAGATGTTGCTGAGGTTGTATTCCAATAGAAGCATTGAAACATAGAAGATAGGAGTAGAAGGTGACCATTTGGCTGTTCGAGCCTGCTCTGTCATTCATAAAATCATGACTCATCATCCAACTCAGTAGCCTAATCCTGCTTTTTCTCCATGACCTTTAATCCCATTCACCCTAAGTGTTACATCCAGCCGCCTCTTGAATGGATTCAATGTTTTGGCATCAACTACTTCCTGTGATAATGAATTCCACAGGCTCACCACTCTTTGAGCGAAGAAACGTCTCCTCATCTCTATCCTAAATGGTCCGGCCTGAATTCTCAGATTTGACCGCTGGTTCTGGATTTCCCATTGGGAACATCCTCCCTGCATCCATCCTGTCTAGACCTGTTAGAATTTTATAAGTCTCTATGAGATCCTCCCTCGTTCGTCTGAACTCCAGTAAAAACAATCCTAACCTAGTCAATCTCTCCTCATACATCAATCTCATCATCCCTGGAATCAGCCTGGTAAACCTTCGCTGCACTTCCTTGAGAGCAAGAACATCCTTCCTCAGAAAAGGAGACCAAAACTGCACACAATACTTTAGGTGCGGCTCACGAAGGCTCTGTATATTTGGAATGGTTCATCCCTGCGCAATGAAGGCCGACATGTTATTTGCTTTCTTTACCTGCTGCACCTACATGCTTACTTTTAGTGATTAGTGCACAAGGACACCCAGGTCCCGCTGCACACTCTCCTCTTCCAATTTACAGCCATTCAGCTAATAATGTGCAGCCTTATTTTTGCTTCCAAAGTGACTAACCTCACACTTATCCAAATTATACTACATCTGCCATTGGTTAGCCTACTCCTCCAATCTGTCCAGATCATTCTGAAAGATCTCTGCATCCTTGTCACAGTTCATCCTCCACCCAACTTGGTATTATCTGCAAACTTTGAGATGTTATATTTTGTTCCCTGATCCATATCATTAATATATATTGTGAATAGCTGGGGTCGCAGCACCGATCCCTGTGACACCCCACTAGTTACTACCTGTCAATTTGAAAAGCACCCATTAATTTCTATTTTTTGTTGCCTCTCTGCCAACCAGTTTTCTATCATCTCAGCACACTTCCCACAATCCCATTCATTTTAACCTTGTACGATAATCTCAGTCGTTGTTCAGTTGAAAGCACTTCTGCCTCCGAGTCAAAAGGTTATGGGTTCAAGTCTTACTCTAGGATTTTCAGCACAAAAATAAAGGCTGCCACTCCCAAGCAATACTGAGGGACTGTTAGAGATGCCATCTTTCAGAAAGGACAGCAAACCAAGGCCCTGTCCTTCAATTAAGACACTGAACCAAGACTTTGTCATTTCTCTGAGGTGGATGTAGAAGATTCTATGGCAGCATTTTGAATAAGAGCAAAGTGCCCTGACTAATACTCACTCCTCAAACATCTCAAAAATATTGGTTCTTTGGTCATTATCATTATGCTGATTGTGGGAGCTTATTGTGCACATATTGACTACTGGGTTTCCTAACTGAAAACAAGGACAGCACTTGGTTAGTTAACCTCGAAAATTACAGCTTCAAAACAAGCCTTTCGGTCCATTTTCTCTGTGCCGAACCATTTTTTGTCTAGTTCCATTGACCTGCACTTGGAATAGTTGTAAAGTGCTTTGGTAGTTACGTAAGGTGCTATATAAATACCAGCCTTTTTTTAATATGAAGAGTGGCCAGCAGCTTCATCTCAAAATCCTCGCTCAGTCCAAAAGGTTCTGTCAAGGAGGAGCTGTAAAATGGCACACTGCATGTGTAGGTGGCTTCTACCTGTGAGTATCCCGCTGTGTTGTAGGCAGGACCTCTGTGCTTGTATGTACAATTGCAAATGCAGATTTTGTCAGTACTTGCTGAAACAAGGTTGCTACAGCATCCATCAGTGTATGGAAGTTGACTTGTTGCACAGGAACTATTTCCGTGCACAGATTAGATGAAATTTCGTGATAAAGATTCAAACTGCCAAATGAGTGTGAAAACTGAAGGGAATCGCGATGGTTTTTGGACAAGTTCCCCAGTTGCAATCGTACTGCATTTTGTTAAAAAAAACAAATATGATTCTCACCAGTGGTAGGGGGAGGGGAAGGTGACGCAGTCTAATCTCGCCAGTGAAGCTGGCTGCTGACCTCTTAGGACACTGTTGTGTAGGCAGCCCAATCTTCCAGTGCACTGGGAGACTCCTGTCAACTGTCCACCCCATGGACTTCGGAACTCACCACCAGTTGCTCCCTGTGCCAGTCTCTCCCTGACACCTGGTAGCTGCTCCTGCAGGGTTGCCCCTCCCTCCCCCAATAGCTCTTCCTGCAGAGTTCTCTCCTCCGATAGCAGTACCTGCAGATTCCACTCTCCCTTCCGCACGAACCCACCCCCCCCCTTCTCCCCCCCCCCCCCCCCACCCCCCCCACCCACCCACTGCAATCGCTGCTCCATAGAGTTTCCCCAAACCCACCCACCCTCCTGATCACCGTCCTTGCAGAGTTTTCCCCCACCCAATCGCCATCCTCACCGATCAACCCAATCCCTTGCAGAGTATGCTTCTTGCAGAGCTCCTTCTCCATGCCTTCTCAGGCCTCATCTGCTTAGCATTATCAGGGTGCTCGATGGACACTGCCACATTGACTTTGCCCAAGAGGCACTGTCTGGTCCTGCTCCTGACCCTCTGAGGGACTTCAAAGGCCTTCAGTCCCATCAATAAGGCCATTACATCAAGTCTCTGCCAACGGCGACCAACTGTGCTTCTCACTGCTGAGGATTTGGACTAGTGGGGAGAGATCTGACATGATCGTGAGCACTGGTTTAGCAAAGTGATGTGAAAGATTGATGTACCTGGTATCGCTGTCTTTACATAATTATGAGCTGGTGTAAGCAAAATTACCCTTTTCGTTTTTTACTTTCTCACCAAACTGTCAATTTGGGATTTAAGCAAAAACTGAAAATATTCAGCCTATCAGGCAGCATCTATGAAAAGAGATGTTACGTTGAAAGCAACATAATGCAGTTTCTGCAAATCTGAAATAAAATCAAAATGCACAGCAAGTCAGGCAGTATTGGTTGAAGTTTCAAGGTGATGATAAACTGAGGCAGCACGGTGGGAGAGTGGTTAGGACTGCTGCCTCACAATGCCAAGGACCCAGGTTTGATTCGTGGCTCGAATAATATCTGTATGGAGTTTGCACATTCTCCTCATGTCTGATTGGGTTTACTCTGGCTGCTCTGGTTTCCCTTCTGCAGTCCAAAGATGTGTAGGTTAGATGGATTGGATGTACTAAATTGCTGCTTAGTATCCAAAGGTGTGTAGGTTGGGAAGATTGGCAGGATTAACATGTGGAGTTATGGCAATAGAGCCAGTTAAGTGCTCTATCAGAGAGTCAGTGCAGGCTCGATGGGCCAAATGGCCTCCTGTACTATAGGATTCTGTATCATTGTTTTATGGAAGCATTAACAAAAAGAAAAGCCAATTGCTGCTGAAACAAGAATCAATTAACATGAGGGCTGTTTGTAACTCTTTTGTATGAAATGAATTTATATTTCCAAGACACTAGTCATAATGGTTTTTAGCATAGTGAATCTATTAATTCTGCTCTTGCAGATTGTTGGGACATTAGCTCTTGTCCATGTACTATTGTTCTCCTTCACCATTTAAATAATTTGTTTCTTAATGCATCCAAAATAGCTGATTAATCGTTAGATGTCTGTAAATTGTGCTAACAATGCAGGAAGTGCTTGAGTCCAGTGAAAAGTTGAAATTGCAAACCAAAGAGCTTAAAGATGCCCATAGTCAGCGTAAACTGGCCATGCAAGAGTTCTCTGAGATGAACGAAAAAGTCACAGATCTGCGTTCTCAAAAACAGAAGCTTTCCCGACAGCTTCGGGACAAAGAAGAGGAGATGGAAGTGATAATGCAAAAAGCCGAGAGTTTGCGCCAAGATTTACGGAGAATGGAGCGTGCCAAAAAAGAGGTGGGTTTGATTTTTTTCTATTGGGATTGCGGGCAAATTAATGTTTTCCCGCATGTTGTCTTTCACTTAAAGTTTCATTGCACTTTTTCAGGAACCAGAGTTGACATGTTTGATCAGTAAATGATTTAAGGGTTATGGTGAGCAGGCGAGTAAGTGGAGCTGAGTCCACAAAAAGATCAGCCATGATCTTATTGAATGACGGAGCAGGCTCGAGAGACCAGATGGCCTACTCCTGCTCCTAGTTCTTATGTTCTTATGTATTTTATTTGAATTCTGGTAGATAAGAGCACAAAGGGTAAAGGTTAAGAAAAAGTACAGCACAGGAACAGGCTCTTCGGTCCTCCAAGCCTGTGCCAATCATGATGCCGTAACTAAGCTTGAACAAAAACTTCGACCCTCATTCAGTCCGTATCCCTCTATTCCCTCTTTATTTATGCATCCATCCAGATGTCTCTTAAATGTTGCTAATGTGGCTGCTCCATCACCTCCTCTGGCAGTGCGTTCCAGGCATCCACCACTTCTTGTGTGAAAAAATTCCCCCATATCCGTTAAACTTTCCCCCGTTCACCTTGAACCTGTGACCCCTTGTAATTGACACTTGCACCCTGGAAAAAGCCTCGGACTATCCACCTTGACTGTGCCTCTCATAATTTGGTAGACCTCTATCAGATCTCCCTTCATCCTTCACTTTCCCAGTGAAAACAATCCTAGTTTATTCACCTTGTCCTTAACACGTTTGAGACCAGGCAACATCCTGGTGAACCTTCTTTGCATTCTCTCCAAAACTTCCATGTCCTTCTGGTAGTAGGCTGACCAATACTCCAAATGTAATCTAACCAAGGTTTTATATAGCTACATTCAATTTCCTGAATTCAATGCCCTGGCTAATGAAGGCCATGTGCTTTCTTAATCACCTTGGTCACCTGCGGTGCCACTTTTAGAGACTTTCTGTGGGATTACATCTCTGAGAGCTCTTCTTTGTGCAAGAATTTTACTGCATTAAGTAATCTTCTCTCATGGGCTTTCACTAATGTAGTGCAGTTATTCATTACTTCGCTCGACAGACTGTTATTCACGCTGATTCTCAAAGGTTTGCCTGGTGGTGGGCATCCAGCAAAGCCCATTTAGTATGTCCACTTTCCAACATGGCGCACCAGTTAACGTCTGGAGCAGAGGCCAAAGCTAATCCTAGACTTGTCATCTCTAACCCTGCAGTTCCCACACGCTGTTGGTCAGCTCATGAATCATCAGTGTAAAAATGTGAAAGATTTTCTTCACTTACCAAATCATGCCTTCAGCCACTGGATCATCAAAATGTGATATAGAGATGTTGGCATTGGACTGGAGTGGACGCAGTAAGAAGTTAGACTTCTTACTGTCATCAAAATGTGTTCATCTAATTGTAATTTTCCTTTATGACTATTCAGAGAGGGATCCTGATTTCAGTTCCAGGGACCATTTCTTGAATGCAGTTAGAGGATTTGGAATTTGTAATTAAAACCAAAATCCATGCAACTGATAAAGAAATACAATAATTATACGCAGTATTGCTAGTTATTGAGGACACCATGAGTATTGGAGAATGTCACCTGCACCTAAATTTTGCACAATCACTACTGTAAAACAGCATTTTTCATAAAATCTTTGCTTTTACCATCTGTTTTATTCCACTTTCTCATCAACTGCCCATTTTTGAGTTAGGAGGTTGGTGGTTAGAACTGTTCAAATCTCATCTAAAAGATAGCACCTTGAAAAATGCAGCACGAGTCTGAGTTGTACTGGAATCCATCACCCTGCCAATGCATTTCCAGACTGAGAAAGCACTATTGTCTTATCAAGTTGAACAGCATGGGTTTAGTTGTTCACAATAGACTGACTGTATTCAACCAAATAACCCAAAACAAAATGTCCACTAATTCATTTGGATTTGATGTGCATTATTTGAGGCATACATGAAAAGGTTTAGTACAGTATGTGGTATAGTTGACCTGGGAGTACTCGTCACTTGTGTTAGAAGACTGGATTCAAGCTTTGCTTCAGAACACAAACCAATACACAGTAGTGAGGGAATTCTGCATTTTTAGACCCTACTTTCTTCGTAGATACTGCCCTGACCTATTGAGTATTTTAGCATTTTTTTTAAATCTCATCCTTATAATCTTTTGTGAAAAGAAAACATGGGCTGCCACACAGTAGTGAATTTTTACTGATTTACTGTATTTAAATTTAATTTAAATTTAAGAAAGCATTCAAAGTGAGGACTTGATTGAGGCTGTTGAGCGGGAACGTTACTAAAACTTGTTAAAGCACTCAGTGCTGAGAGGATTTGATGGCTCAGTGGTTCTGTTCTAAAGCTGGTTATGACTGTGGCTGTTAGGTGCTTGAGTATTCTTTATGATATGCATTTTTCCCAAC
The DNA here is from genome assembly GCA_024679065.1 of Sphyrna mokarran. Taxonomy (NCBI): domain Eukaryota; kingdom Metazoa; phylum Chordata; class Chondrichthyes; order Carcharhiniformes; family Carcharhinidae; genus Sphyrna; species Sphyrna mokarran. The sequence continues at coordinate 11,775,256 of JAGIQG010000005.1, forward strand.
CAGATGGATGTGCAGATGGAACAATCAGCAGCAGAAGCATCCAAGGAACGGAAACTGCGAGAACGGAGTGAACAGTATTCAAAGCAACTGGAGGATGAGCTTGAGGGGCTCAAGGTGAGAAGCTGATATGAAGATAAAGAAGCACATTTAATTCCATGTGCTGGTTTGTTCCTGCTTCTGATGTAGCAGAGGTGAATGATTAGAAACCGAGTGATGTGGTAAAATCAGACAGCTCACCCCCAGGCGGATTGCAACATATAGCAGAATAATACCTGGAGAATCCTTTGGGAAAGGCATTCTTGGACTCTTGGCAGAGCAGAACGGGATGGGGGAATTTAAAAGCAAAATAATGTCAATGTTTTGTTGTTAATCATCAGTATATAAAGAATAGTTAATAAATTAGATGGCCTTTATCACGAGGGCATAGAATATAAAAGCAGGGAGATCTTGCTGCAACTGTACAGGCACTGTTGAGGCTGCAACTGGAGTACTGTGCGCAGTTTTGGTCCGCACATTTGAGAAAGGATATATTGGACTTGGAGGGAGTACAGAGAAGGTTCGCCAGGCTGATCCTGAAGATGAGGGGGTTAGCTTATGAAGAGAGATTAAATAGACTGGGCTTGTACTTGTTGAAGTTTAGAAGGCTGAGGGGGGATCTTATAGAGAATTACAAGATAATGAAGGGGCTGGATAGGGTACAGGTAGAGAGATTCTTTCCACTTAGAAAGGAAACAAGAACTAGAGGGCACAGCCTCAAAATAAGGGAGGGGGGCACAGTTTAGAATAGAGTTGAGAAAGAACTTCTTCACTCAAAGGATGGTGAGTCTCTGGAATTCTCTGTCCATTGAAGTGGTGGAGACTACCTCGTTGAATATAATTAAATCACAGGTAGATAGATTTCTGATAGACAAGGTTATGGGGAGAAAGCAGGAAAGTGGAACTCATCCACTTCAGATCAGCCATGGGCAGGTTTGAAGGGCTAGATGGCCTACTCTGCTCCTATTTCTTATACTCTTATGTTCTTATGACAGACAGGGTGTCAATTTAACATCTCATCAAATGTTGGCACCTTCAGTAGTGCAGTGCTTCCTCAGTACTGCATTGGGAGTGTTAAGTGTACAGTTGTATAATTTTAATGCCAATTATGCCAACTCTTGGTAGCAAGGCTGGACAAGTTGGGTTTCATACGTAAGTTATGCCATATGAAGAAAAACAAACTGACATTTGTATTGAGTTGGTCACAAGAATTTGTTCTTTCTGTTGACTAAAAGTTATAAAACTTGAATTGATGAAACCAAGTTTAGTCATGAACAATATAGACACTTCTAGTTTTTTGATAGGGGTGGTATAAAAACTAAACAACTGTTATTGTTTGATCTGTTTTAACTGTCGATTGTTATATCTCTTAACAATTTCTGTTAACAGAAGAAGCAGATTGGACGATCCCCTGGTGTGAGCAGTACGGAGCATCAGCAGGAAGTGGCAAAGCTCAAAGCTGATCTAGAGAAAAAGAGCGTTTTTTATGAGGAGGAGTTGGCCAAACGGGAAGCCATGCACATGACTGAAATCAAGAACTTGAAGAAGGAACTACGAGATGCAGAGGCACAGCATCTCACCCTGAAGAAAGAAATAATGATTCTTAAAGACAAGTTGGAAAAAACCAGAAGAGAAAGGTAAGAACGCAGGTTTACTTCACTTATATCAATTGTAATTGCAGAAGGGCCTGGCTCCTGAATCAGCTGAGGATGTTCACCCGATTCCTGCTGAGATGTCCATAGGCTTGAGAGTGAATGCAAGAACATAGAACATTACAGCGCAGAACAGGCCCTTCGGCCTTCGATGTTGCGCCGACCAATATAAAAAGCAATGACCCTCCAAACTAAACCATTCCCTTCCCTTCCATAAACTTATCAACTAACCTCTTAAACGCCACCAAACTTGGCGCATCTACAACTGCCGCAGGCAGGGCATTCCACTCCCTAACCACCCTCTGGGTAAAGAAAGAAAGAAGAAAGAATATTTAATTATAATAGCACCTTTTATGTCTCAGATCATTGAGTGATTCACAGCCAATCTTTCATATGAAAGCCATTATTTTGAGAATGTCAGAAGGACAGGATGGGAAAAAGAGATTCATCCTAATGAAATAGTTCCTTGGATGATGAGCAGGGAGTTCTGGTGTCTTGATCAATATTCTTTCCTCAATGGATAACACCAAAAAGAAGAAATTCACTTGTCATCTATCACGTTTACTGTTTGTAAGATCTTGCTGTGGATAAATAGACTGCTGTATTATCTACACAATATTAGTAGCTTGAAAGAAGTTTGAAAGAAATCAAAGAATTGATTCGGTGCTATGTAAATCCCACTCTTTAATGCTGCTTTTAAAGCTATGAGGACAGATTTTAAAAGATACACTAATTTGGACATCTAACAATGTCTTTATCCACTTTGAATGTAATTGGTTTGGAGAATTTTACCACAAACTTTCGTGGACTTTCTTTTGATGATATCCAGTGTCTGCTAAGAACACAAAAAAAATGCAAGAGTGAACCATTTGGCCTCTTGAACCACACCAATGTTCAGTAAGTTAATGACTGATTTTCTACGTTAATTACATCTTCCTGAGCTCCATTGTTCCATTTAATTTTCAAAAATATGTCAATCTCTCTCTTGAACGACTGAGCAGTCACAGCTCTCTGGTACAAAGAATTTCAATGCTTCACAGCCCTCAAAGTGAAGAAATTTCAAATTATCTCTGTCTCAAATGGCCAATCCCTGATTCTGACACTCAATCCCCTATTCTGGTTTTGAGGTAGGGAAAACGTACTTGCAGTATCCACTATGACAAACCCCATAGGATAATGCTAGGTGTGGTTGCTTTTCATTCTTCTGAACTCTGACAAATATGTACGGAGATTGGGGTGGTTTATTTTTGGATTGAAGGTAGCATAGAGTGAACAGTTTCTCATCTCCTGCAGATCTTTTCCAAGCCTGTACATAATACGCTGGAGATGAAGTAAAGTATTGCAGAAAGGAAAATGGAAACAAGCGTTCACGTAATGACCCAGTCTTGTTTATCTCCAGCCTTCAGTGAGACAGGATTTGTGATGGTTCCATTGGTGAGCAACTCTCACAGTTCCATGTCATCATGGAGTAGACAAAAATGATGACAGATTTCTGAGGGCAACCAAATTTGAGAAGATATACCATAAACCTTTGTGGTTAACAGAATCAAAGATTTTGCTGAGGTTGCAAAAGGCCACGTACACTACTTGGTGCTGTTCCTTGGATTTTTCTTGAATGTGCCGCAGGGCAGGAATCATGTCTGCAGTGTCCCTTGATGGGACACAGTCATACTGAGATTCTGAAAAGAGTTTTTCAGCCACTGGAAGGATATGGTTGAGAACAATCCTTGCAACGACCTTCTCTATGACAGGTGGTAGGCATACTTTTCTTTAGTTACTTGCAATTGGAATCTACCAGATGAGGGATATGAGGTTACATAACCCTGCCAGAAGTTATAGCTTCATTCCAGACAAAGCTGGGTGGGGTATTAAGGAACAGAGTTGAGGATGTTCGAGGTAAGGACAGGATCTCAGTTGAAGAATTGTTCAAGATGTTCTCTCCAACAGGTACTAGCTGCCTCCTATCCTCCATGCTTGCTGTCAGCAGCTAATAGGCAACGGATTGTCAAGGAAAACCACACGTGTTGTTGGTGTCCTCAAGTTGTTGGACCTCTGTGCTGTTTCTACCTATCATTGCTGTTTTTGGACTGCTGCTTTTCTCAGTAGATATGTGATGTCTTCAGACAATTAAAACCAAGTACTTCTGCTCAATTATATTTTGATTGTGAGTGGTTTGACAAAAACAATGTTTCTTGTATTGTCTTAGCCACAGAATATCACTATGTATATTGCATTCGCTCAGAAACTGAGCTCCAGGTCATTGTCAATTCCTTCTCTGAAGCATTTGAGAAAATTGGCCTTTCATTAAATACCCAGAAAACTGAGGTGCTCCCCTAACTAGATTCCACAGCAAAACACCTCTTGCCACTTATTAAAATGAACAATGAACTCCAGGAAAATGTAAAACATTTTCTGTATTTTTGGAGCCATCCATCGATGAAGGCAGGTGTAAACAACAAATGTACCAACTTGGCTTTGGTCAATGAAAACCAGCATTACAAACCCAAGGCCACGGTCATGGCTTATTGAGGCAATATGCTCTTAAATGCTTCAAAGACATGAGCAACCTACTGCAGGATCTCAAAGCAATGGAGAAACACTGCCAGTGGTGCCTTCGCAAGATCCTCCAAATCCAGTGGCAGGAAAGGCAATCTAACAATAGTCCCCACTCTCAAGGCCAGAATGAGGGTGCTAACCGCACATCAAGCTCCACTTGCCGGACCATGAGATTCCTGTACATGACACCAGATTCCCAAAGTGACTGTTCCATTTGGAAGCCGGTCACGACTGCAGCCTCTCAGGAGGACAGTGGAAATGCTTTAGGGACATTTCTAAAGTATTGCTGAAATGGCTAAACAACCCTGCTGACTCATGGGGGTCTCTGGCTTATGACTGACCAAAACAGAGAAGACTCATTTAGGAAGGCATCCAATACATCGAGAGACTTTGCTGGGGATGTGCAGAAGCAAGATCACATGTCAGAGGAGGTGGACAAACCTGATCCATTCAACTTTTCAGACACTAACTCCCTCCCATGCGGCACAGTCTGCAAATTAGTCATTTCGAAACCTATCAAATCAGAGTGGGAGCAAGTCATCCTTGAGCCTGAGGGACTGTTTAAGCAAGAGGAAGACGGAATGCAGGCATACTTCACTCAACATCTGTTCAGGAATGTAGGCATACTTCACTCAGTATCTCCTTGGGAATGTGACATTCTTTACTCAATATCTCTTCAGGAATGTAGGTATACTTTATCCAATATCTCCTCAGGAATGTAAGCATACTTTATTTAATATCTCCTCGGGAATGTAACATCCTTTACTCAATATCTCCTCAGGAATGTAGGCATACTTTATCCAATATCTCCTCGGGAATGTAGGCATACTTTATTCAATATCTCCTCGGGAATGTGACATTCTTTACTCAATATCTCTTCAGGAATGTAGGCATACTTCACTCAATATCTCCTCGGGAATGTGACATCCTATACTCAATCTCTCCTCAGGAACGTAGGCATACTTTATCCAATATCTCCTGAGGAATGTAGGCATACTTTACTCAATATCTCCTCAGGAAGGTATCATCCTTTACTCAATATCTCCTCAGGAATGTAGGCATACTTTATCCAATATCTCCTCGGTAATGTAGGCATACTTCATTCAATATCTCCTCGGTAATGTAGGCATACTTCACTCAGTGCCTCCTTGGGAATGTGACATCCTTTACTCAATATTTCCCCAGGAATGTAGGCATACTTTATCCAGTATCTCCTCGGGAATGTAGGCGTACTTTATTCAATATCTCCTCGGGAATGTAGGCATACTTCACTCAATATCTCCTTGGGAATGTGATATCCTTTACTCAATGTCTCATCAGAAATATAGGCATATTTCACTCAATATCTCCTCGGGAATGTGGGCATACTTCACTCAGTATCTCCTCGGGAATGTAGGCATACTTTATCCAGTATCTCTTTGAGAATGTGGGCATACTTTATTCAATATCTCCTCGGGAATGTAGGCATACTTCACTCAGTATCTCCTCGGGAATGTAGGCATACTTACTCAATATCTCCTTGGGAATATAGGCATACTTTATTCAATATCTCCTTGGGAACGTACGCATACTTTATTCAATATCCCCTTGGGAATGTAGGCATACTTTACTCAATATCTCCTCGGGAATGTGACATCCTTCATCCAATATCTCCTCGGGAATGTAGGCATACTTTATCCAATATCTCCTCGAGAATGTGGGCATACTTTATTCAATATCTCCTCGGGAATGTAGGCGTACTTCACTCAATATCTCCTCAGAAATGTAGGCATACTTACTCAATATCTCCTCGGGAATATAGGCATACTTTATTCAATATCTCCTTGGCAATGTAGGCATACTTCACTCAATATCTCCTCAGAAATGTAGGCATACTTACTCAATATCTCCTTGGGAATATAGGCATACTTTATTCAATATCTCCTCGGGAATGTAGGCGTACTTCACTCAATATCTCCTCAGAAATGTAGGCATACTTTATTCAATATCTCCTCGGGAATGTAGGCATACTTTACTCAATATCTCCTTGGGAATGTAGGCATACTTCATACAATATCTCGTCGGGAATGTGACATCTTTACTCACTATCTCCTTGGGAATGTAGACATACGTTATTCAATATCTCCTCGGGAATGTAAACATACTTCACTCACTATCACCTAGGGAATTAGACATACTTCGCTCACTATCTCCTCAGGAATGTAGGCATATTTCATTCAATATCTCCTCGGAAATGTGACATCCTTTACTCAATATCTCCTCTGGAATGTAGGCATATTTTATCCAATATCTCCTCGAGAATGTAGGCATACTTTATCTAAAAACTCCTTGGGAATTAAACATACTTCACTCACTATCTCCTCGTGAGTGTAGACATATTTCACTCAATATCTCCTCGGGAATGTAGACATACTTTACTTAGTATCATCTTGGGAATTTGGCATACTTCACTCACTATCTCCTTGGGAATGTAGGCATATTTTATCCAATATCTCCTCGAGAATGTAGGCATACTTTATCTAAAAACTCCTTGGGAATTAAACATACTTCACTCACTGTCTCCTCATGAGTGTAGACATATTTTACTCAATATCTTCTCGGGAATTAGACATACTTCACTCACTGTCTCCTCAGGAATGTAGATATACCTTACTCAATATCTCCTCAGGAATGTAGGCATACTTCACTGAATATCTCCTCGGGAATGTAGGCATACATCATTCAATATCTTCTTCGGAATGTGACATCCTTTATCCAATATCTCCTCAGGAATATAGGCATACTTTATCCAATATCTCCTCGGGAATTGACATATTTTACTCAGTATCTCCTCGGGATTGTAGACATACTTTACCCAATATCTCCTCAGGAATATAGACATACTTTACTCAATATCTGCTCAGGAATGTAGACATACTTCACTCACTATCACCTTGGGAATATAGGCATACTTTATCCAATATCTCCTCAGGAATGTAGGCATACTTCACTCACTATCTCCTCAGGAATGTAGGCATACTTCACTCAATACTTCCTTGGGAATGTAGGCATACTTTACTCAATATCTCCTTAGTAATGTAGACATATTTACGCAATACCTCCTCAGAAATGTAGACATACTTTACTAATATCTCCTCATGGGATTAATCTTCAAATTTCCATCCTTCAGATGGAGCCTCGTTGATCTTCAGGTTGGTGTGTATGTTTAAAAAGAACTGTAACAATGCAAATAATTTCTTGTGCTGGCACAGCGTTGTTGCAGTCTGTACATTAATATGGCTGCAAAGTTTGAATTATAATGTAATTAGATGTTTAAGGTCATGGAGTATTTAACTCCTTCATACAGGTAGAACCTCTCAATGAGGAGTAGAAATCTAAGTTGAATTCTGCAGACATGGAGGCTGAGCTACCTTCACAGGAACCTGAAATGATGTTTGTAACAAAGGTGTCTGCTATAAACTCTCAGTTTTACTCAAATACCCATGCTTATAAATTGACTCCAGTGTCAGGTGGATTATAAGGGTAAATGTGTTGGGCCTGGGTAAGATTGTGGTCAGGACAGACTTGATGAACTGAATGGCAGCCTGCTGTATTGTAGGGATTCAATGATTCTACTCAAGCCCATCTCGTTTTGCATTTCTATTCATATGAGCTGCTGTATAATGTATGATATTTTTCTTCTAAATTTGACATTGCTTATTAGTTCTATACAAGGATTAAGACATCTGGTAATTTTGTAATGCCTGCAAATTTAATTTGACATTTTAATTTAATAGTTATACACTTTATTTGAAATGGTTGAGATATGTTGATGTTAGCAGATGGAAAGAAAGCCTTCAGTTAGTTGTTTATTTGGATATCATGTACCACTTTGAACATTAGTTCATGGACGTGATAAATTTGTTTGCAGTGTTCACTTTTCACCTATTGGCTATAGTCACTGAGTTATCCCTGCAAAGGAATTGTCTGCTATATCTTTGACTCAATTGGTGGATTTAGAAAATCTTTATTGTTCTTTGTTCCATCACTTCCTACCCTCTGCCCAACTCCATTAATGTGAGGTTGTCAAATTAATCTGGATCAAATGAAGTCTTACTGGGACAAAGAGAGACTGAAACATTTTCAAGCAATGTTATCACTAGGTGCTTTACAGCTTGTTCTGCAGTATCCTAAGGGAAAAATCATAAATCAATGCACTCTAACTTTGTGCAGTACATGGATGCAGACTTAAATATAAGGAATTTATAGGTCTCTAAGGAAGGAACTGGAGACTGAGAATAATTAGATATCTTTTACAACGAGCTGCCACAATCATGATAACCAAATGACCACTTCCTGTGCTATGTCATTCAAGATTTAATCCATTTGTTAGATTGTCTCCAGTATTACCACCAGCATTGGCAGTCCAGTAATCATAATACCCTTAGTCGAGAAACTTAATAAAGGGTCAGAGCTGAGTGTAGGACACTGCCGAAGTTAAAAGAGAAAAAAATATGAGTTCAATTTTGAAATGAATTCATTTGCCCACAGATTTCCCTCAAGCTTTTTCTTGGCTATCCTTCCCCTTCCCCTTCCCCTCAAGGCTGAAAAGATTTTGCAGTGATACTTGAGGTTTCATAAAATCTCCAATGCTTTCGCCTCCCTGCATGTGGCCACTTGCCCTGGCAGCTTGAGCTGTGGCCCAAGGTTGAGTGATGTTTTGTATATCTTTCATTAGTTACTTTCGCTGTATTCCCAGTGGTCACCAAATCAACTCTCTGTGGCTTTTTTTCATTCAGTTGAGTGCAAAATCTACTGAATTCACATATATTTTATTCTTTGTTAATTTTCAGTTTTGAGATTTTAAATGTTTCTTCTGGTTTTAATTAGCCATATTAGCTGTGCACCAGTCAGAATAATTTAAAACGTCCTGCTGGTGATTAGTTATTAATTTAAAGCTTTGCGCAGTAATAAATAATGTTGTTTCAATGATGCTGTTCATTCTTAGTCAAAAGTCCAAGTGGCTACACCTCATCCTGTAGCAGGATGAGCTTGTGAGACCACAAGAAATAGGAACAGGGGTAGGCCATTCAGCCCTGTGAGACTTCTGCCATTCAATAAGATCATAATCTGACATTCCTCACGCCCACTTTCCTGCGCTTTTCCCATAGACCTTGATTCCCTTACTGATCAAAAATCTATCTATTTCAGCATACGTAAGTGTACACAAGGACTCTGTGGATGAGGAATTTCAATTCTGGACATAGCTAGGGCGGCACAGTGGTTAGCTCTGCTGCTTCATAGTGCCAGGGACCTAGATTCAATTCTCAGCTTGGGTCATTGTGTGAAGTCTGCACGTTCTTTTTGTGTCTGCATGGGTTTCCTCCAGGTGCTCTGGTTTTCTCCCACAGTCCAAAAGACGTGCTGGTTAGGTGCAGTGGCCATGCTAAATTCTCCCTCAGTGTACCCAAACAGGTGCTATAGTGTGGTGATTAGGGGATTTTCACAGTAATTTCATTGTAGTATTAAAAGTAAGCCTCCATTTGCAACTCTAATAAATAAACTTTAAAATTTGAGTAATTGGAAACCCGTTTGGGAAAAAAGAAAGCTGAGAGGCGATTTGTTGGAAGTAGATAGGGGGAATTTATTCCCATTGCTGGAATTGAGAAAAGAGGGCAAGATTTAAATGTCTAAAAAACATAACTAAAAACATTTTTAAGCATGAGTGGTTAGGATCTGGAATGGACTGCCTGAGAGGATGATGGAGGTAGGTTCAATCTAGGTACTCGAGAGAATCTGATTATTACCCGAAAGGATAAATATATAGGGTTAAGGGAGAAGATGAATTGTTCCTTCAGGGAGACAGCATATATAACAGGCTAAATGGCCTCCTTTACTGCCATTGCCACTCTGTGATTGTGTGAAACCATTCTCCTGAATCATATCTGCATCTTCTCTAAAACCAGTACATCGTTCCTGAAGTTAATATTATTGAGGAAAATACTGAGATAAAAGCTATTAGACTAGACGGAATTGAGGTTTATAAGGAGGAGATGTTAGCAATTCTGAAAAATGTGAAAATAGATAAGTCCCCTGAGCTGGATGGGATTTATCCTAGGATTCTCTGGGAAGCTAGGGAGGAGATTGCGGAGCCTTTGGCTTTGATCTTTATGTCGTCATTGTCTACGAGAATAGTGCCAAAAGACTGGATAACAAATTGTTGTTCCCTTGTTCAAGAAGGGGAGTAGAGACAACCCTGGTAATTATAGACCGGTGAGCCTTACTTCTGTCGTAGACAAAGTTTTGGAAAAGATTATAAGAGGTAGGATTTATAATCATCTAGAAAGGAATAATTTGATAAGGGATAGTCAATATGGTTTTGTGAGGGGTAGGTCATGCCTTATAAACCTTATTGAGTTCTTTGAGAAGGTGACCAAAGAGGTAGATGAGGGTAAAGCAGTTAATGTGGTGTATATGGATTTCAGTAAAGCGTTTGATAAGATTCCTCATAGTTGGCTATTGCAGAAAATACAGAGGCATGGGATTGAGGGTGATTTAGAGACTTGCATCAGAAATTGGCTAGCTGAAATAAGACAGAGGGGTTCTGGTTGATGGGAAATGTTCATCCTGGAGTTCAGTTATTAGTGGTGTACCGCAAGGATCTGTTTTGGGGCCACTGCTATTTGTCATTTTTATAAATGACCTGGAAAAGGGTATAGAAGGATTCTTAATAAATTTGCAGATTTACTGAAGACTTACTAAAGTCAGTGGAGTTGTGGACAGTGCAGAAGAATGTTGCAGATTACAGAGGAACATAGATAAGCTGCAGAGCTGGGCTGAGAGGTGACAAATGGAGTATAATGCAGAAAAGTGTGAGGTAATTCACTTTGGAAGGAGTAACAGGAGTACAGAGTACTGGGCTAATGGTAAGATACTTGGTTATGTGGATGAGCAGAGAGATCTGTGTCCATGTGCATAGATCCCTGAAAGTTGGCACCCAGGTTGATAGGGTTGTTAAGGCATATGGTGTGTTAGCTTTTATTGGTAGAGGGTTTGAGTTTCAGAGCCATGAGGTCATGTTGCAACTGTATAAAACTCTGATGCAGCCGCAATTGGACTATTGCATACAGTTCTGGTTGTCACATTATAGGAAGGATGTGGAAGCATTGGAAAAGGTGCAGAGGAGATTTATCAGGATGTTGCTTGGTATGGTGGGAACGTCTTATGAAGAAAGGCTGAGGGACTTAGGCTGTTTTCCTTAGAGAGAAGTTTAAGAGGTGACTTAATAGAGGCATACAAAATGATCAGAGGGTTAAATAGGATGGACAGTGAGAGCCTTTTTCCTCGGATGGTGATGGCTAGTATAAGAGGACATAGCTGTAAATTGAGGAGTGATAGATACAGGACAGATGTCAAAGATTTACTCAGGGAGTAGTAAGGACGAGAAATGCCCTGTATGCAACAGTAGTAGACTCGCCACATTAAGAGCATTTAAATGGCCATTGGATAAACATATGGATGATATTAGAATATTGTTGGTTAGATGGACTTTAGATTGGTTTCACAGGTCAGCACAACTACAGTCGGATTAGGCAGGAATTGATGGAATCAGTTCCCAACAACTGATTGGGAACAGTTGTTCGAGGGTAAGTCCACGCTAGGCATGTGGGAGTCTTTCAAGGGAATACTGAAAATGTTGCAAGGAAGATATGTGCCGGCTAAGAGAAAAGATGGGAAAGGTAGGATTAGAGAGCTGTGGATTACTAAGGATATAGAGGACTTGGTTAGGAAGAAAAGAGAGGTGTATGTTAGGTCAAAGCAGCTGAGAACGGAGAAGGCGGAGGAATACAGAGGGAGCTCAAACAGGAAGTTAGAAGAGCAAAAAGGGGGCATGAAATGGGTTTGGTGGATAGGATTAAGGAAAATCCAAAGGCTTTTTACTCCTATGTTAAAGGAAAAATCAGACCTCTTAGGGACAGACGAGGGGAACTGTGCTTAGAGCCCGAGAGAATGGGGGAGATCCTGAATGAATACTTTGCATCAGTATTCACAAAGGAGAGGGGCTTGTTGACCGGTTCTGTCTCTGAGGGAGCTGTAGACCAGTTGAGGGAAATATCCATACAGAGGGAGGAAGTGTTAGAGCTTCTAGGTAGCATTAAAACTGATAAATCTCCAGGGCCTGATGGCATTTATCCCAGGCTGCTTAGGGAGGTGAAATTGCTGGGCCTCTGACGCAAATCTTTGTCTCTTCTTTGGACACAGGTGAGGTCCCAGAGGACTGGAGAATAGCTAATGTTGTACCGTTGTTTAAAAAGGGTAGTAGGGATAACCCTGGAAATTATAGGCTGGTGAGTTTGACGTCAGTGGTAGGGAAGCTGTTGGAGGGGATTCTTAGAGATAGGATGTATAGGCACTTAGAGTGTTGTGATCTGATTAGGGATACGCAGCATGGCTTTGTTAAGGGGAGGTCGTACCTTACAAATCTGGTAGAACTTTTTGAGGAGGTGACGAAAACGGTCAACGAAGGGCGAGCAGTTGATGTCATCTATATGGATTTCAGTAAGGCGTCTGACAAAGTCCCTCATGGGAGGTTAGTTGATAAGGTCAAGGCTAATGGAATACAAGGACAGGTAGCTAGATGGATAAGTAACTGGCTTAGTAATAGGAGACAGAGAGTAATAGTGGAAGGGTGTTTTTCTAGCTGGAGGTCGGTCACTAGTGGTGTGCCACAGGGCTCGGTACTGGGACCTCTTCTATTTGTAATATATATATAAATGACTTGGAAGAGGGAGTAAGTGGAGTGATCAGCAAGTTTGCAGACGATACAAAGATGGCTGGACTTGCGGATAGTGAAGAGCATTGTCAGGCAATGCAGCAGAACATAGATAGGCTGGTAGCTTGGGCAGATAGATGGCAGATGGAATTCAATACTGATAAATGTGAGGTGATGCATTTCGGGAGAAAGAATGTAAGGGGGAGGTATATGATAAAGGGTAGACCTATTAAGAGTATAGAAACGCAGAGGGACCTGGGGGTGCAGGTGCACAAGTCCCCGAAGGTGGCAGAGCAGGTGGAGAAGGTTGTGAAGAAAGCGTATGTTATGCTAGCCTTTATAGGAAGGGGTATAGAGTACAAGAGCTGGCCTTTAATGTTGCAGTTGTATAAAACGTTGGTTAGACTTCATTTGGAATACTGCGTCCAGTTCTGGTCACCTTACTACCAGAAGGACGTGGAGACTCTGGAGAGAGTGCAGAGGAGGTTTACCAGGATGCTGTCTGGTATGGAAGGTCTGAGTTACGAGGAGAGGTTAGGCAAATTGGGACTGTTTTCCTTAGAAAGACGTAGACTTAGAGGAGATCTAATAGAGGTGTACAAGATTATGAGGGGTATAGATAGAGTAAACAGGGTTAAGCTTTTTCCTAGGATGGACTCGAATAGCACAAGGGGTCATGGGCTTAGGGTGAGGGGGGTAAGGTATAATTTGGATGCTAGAGGGAGTTTTTTCACACAGAGGGTGGTGGGGGTATGGAATGCGCTGCCAAGTAAAGTGGTGAAGGCAGGTACTCTGGAGTTATTTAAGAAATACTTAGATGGGCACATGAACAGAATGGGAATGGAGGGATATAGAAAACTGATTTAAAATAGGCATCATGAGCTTTGGGAGTTCCCTGGGAAGTGTGTAAATTGTCGATGATATTGATGTATTTGTTTTATCTTACAGGTACTTCGGTCCACCTTGTTGTCTAACAAGGGGCGTACACGCGATGGGTTGTGAGAGGGCTGCTCTTGGATTTTTTTTCGGGAGCATCCTAGTGCTTCACGTCATTAGTGTACGCTTGACATAGACCATTTGATGGGCAACATGACAGCTCAGTGACTGTGGCTGTGCTGTGCAGATACATGGATTTGGGCCTGTGTCTGTGGGAGTTTGCGCATTCTCCCCGTGCTTGTGAGGGTTTTCTCCAGGAGCTCCGGTTTCCTCCCACATTCCAAAGATGTGCTCTTAGGCTGATTGGCAGAACAAATTCTCCCTAAGTTGTCTCAAATTTGGTTCTAATGCATAGATCTATAAACATAGACAGGGATGATAGGGATCATGGGTAGAAGTGGGAACATTGGGGTGGCGGCGCGCGCTCGTTGGGCCGAAGGGCCTGTTTCCGTGCTGTTTTCTTCTTTGATCTTTAACATCGAGGGTCGAAGGGCCTGTACTGGGCTATAATGTAATGAAGCCCAGAATTAGAGAGGCTGAACTAATGTTTTATAAAGGTTCATCATAACTTCCATGTTTTAGCACAGTAAAACCCTGAAATCCATAGAAATATATCCCATTTTCCTTCTTTCTCTCCTCACCACTGGGACATATTTCACTTTCCCTTTTTCGCAAAGAAATCAAGGGTGATGGAGGCACAATAATAATGTCTGGATGAGAAAAACAGATAGTGTTCTGGAGACATGGATTCAAATCCCACCACAGCAGCTGGTGGAATTTAAATTAGATTATTTTAAAAATCTGGAATTCAAAGCCAGCTTCAATTCGATTATGATTTGAAAAAAAATAATCTGACATCCTTACCTGGCCTTGTGACTCCAGATCTGCATGTGGAAATGGCCTGGCAAAGGCACTCATCCCGACAAATGGCGTTGTGGGCTGGATGGGATTGTTGTTGGCGCAGACTCAGTGGGCCAATTGACCTCCTTCTCCACTGTCGGATTCTGTGATTCTAATACTGGCCATTGGCAGCAACGCTTGTATCCCTTAAAAATAAACTCACCACAAAGATATCCCACTCATTCTACCCTATCACAAGCACATACCTCGTTATTCTTTTTCTCTCACTTCTGAACATCCTCACGTATTTTCCTTTCACTCTGATAAGTATTATTTTGTGACATTTTTGTGAAGCACCTTTTATCTTTAAAAAGCACTGTGTAAATGCAAGTTTTTATGTATTGTAACTGGTAATATGAAGTACATTCAAGTTTAGCGTTGCGACTATTGCTATTTTGATATACGTGAATGACTTGACCACTTTGTGCTGTATCTAAATATAGATCCAATTCTCTTTCAAAATTTACTATTAAATCTGACTCCAGCAGCCTCTCATGCAGTACATTCCTGATTATATTGGTTGATCGTGACAGGAATAGGAAGCATCGTTAGTTGGGTGTTGCTGCTGCTGAATTATAATTAAAGATCCTGGAATTATACAGGATCTGGAGGAGATGGAGAGCAGTGTGAAACCTCAATTCTGACTGTGTTGATCAGTGGGATTTCATATAGCCTTATTGCTATCCATCAGCACAAACCCATGAGAATTTTTAAATGTAATTGTTTGGGATGAAAATGAGTTGAGAATTTTTTCTTTTTTGGCCAGTGCAGACATGGGCTGAATGGCCTCTTTCTGCACCATAACTTTTCTGTGGTGACACCTGAATCTTTGTGACAGGGAAATCAAATTCTTGTATTTCACAGGATTAGAAACTTTTTACCTTTTTCCTTTTAATGTACCCGAGTGGTGTATACTGTATTGTAACCAACTTCTTGCTATAGAATTGATGGTTGACTTGTACCAAGAAGGAACTCTTCACAAAATGTTATCGTCCATTTAAAGTATTTCTTAGAATTTGGATTGAAATAATCCAATTGAAATAACTATATTTTTCTTAATACAGTCAAAACGAAAGGGAAGAATTTGAGGGTGAATTCAAGCAGAAGTATGAACGGGAAAGAATCATGCTGAGCGAAGATAATAGGAAGCTATCAAATGAACTTGATAAGGTGAGGCTGTTCTGGATTTTGTGAGCTATGTTCTATCCACATGCTGACTGATTCACAATAACTTGATAAGGTGAGGCTGCCCTGGGTTCTGAGAACCATGTTGTATGCACATACTGAACTATTCATTATAGCTTGAATCACTGAAGGCAGTTGACTTTTGATGGAAAGGTTTTGTGACTTCCCTTTTTGAATATTTGTAATAATTGATTTGGTCTGCAGCTAATAATTCTTGCATTTCTAGATTTCACAGTGTTTTGAATGTGAAATAATTGATCCAGGATCAGTCCTTTGTGGCTGATGTACATTTCTGTAACGAACTTTGAAAAGAAATGTCTTTTCACAAGAAATGTCCTTTGCGAGATCAGTACAGGGAAATCATTGCATACAGCATGTCCACTAGTTATTTCTATATTCATTCCGTGTCTAAACCCGAAAGCATAGTTTCTGTTAAATGTTGAAGCCAATCTTTGCATGGTACTTGCAAAGCACAGATGTTCTTATGTCTTAAGGGTTGGTAAAATGTTGGCACCTTTCCTTTAGCAAATTAAATTGGATAAAGACTGTGTTAATCTTGCATACAAATTTATGGTAATTAATAAAACTATCAAAAGTGACTTCTTATTTAAAATCATTTCACAATAGGAATTTAAAATATTTGGATTTAATGACTTAATCAGAGATGATAATTGTTTTAATCTGTTGCCTAAAAACAGAATATATATTTCTGATGCTCATCCAACATCAAGGAGCATCTTTGAAATGCAGTTGGTTCAAATAATTTGCAATTGGAATGCAAATTTAGGACAAATTTGAGGATGTACTGCACAGAAAATCATTCCAGCTTGAGTATATGATCTATGCTTGCACTGCAGTTCATTACTTAGGGAAAGCAACAATGGTATAAATCCCATCCTTTAAATTAAACAAATCTCTCACTTTCCTGTTAAAGATAGTATTACTTCAAGAGCAAAATAATCTGGACCTTGCTCCAACACCTAGAACACATTAACGGCTAGTCATCTATAGAAATGAAAGCCCTTTTTTCTTATCTGTTTCTGTGATATGAATGATTCTGGCAAAGCTTTATTGTCCATTACTCGTTGCCTGGTGGCTGCTCAGGTAAACTATGTAATGTGCAATTGGAGTGACAGGTGGGCAGTACAAGTCATGACATTTTTTGATTTGCACCTTTTATGGGAATTCATAATCATTCTGGTGACAGGTATAGACTGGATCCCGCACTTTTTCTTTACAAACACTGACTGTTATTTGTTTCAAGTGTGTTATTTTATTCTTCGTGGGCACGTATTGTGCCAAAGCAAGGAATTACCATTCCAAAGAGAGGATGGCAGAAAAACTGACCATGGAAGAAAATAAACTCAAAAAACTGTCTAGCATTTAATGTACTACTATTCAAAAACACTCAAACAGGTTTCTGAATGTGCCTTATCACACAGTGATTCACCAGAATATAAAAAGAAATTTGTCCTTGTTAATTTTAACACTATAATGTGAAAAGGGCTCCTGCTGTAGAATGAAGACTGGAAATAATCCTCTGTACTGAATTGATGCAATTCTTGCTTTCATGCAGCTCACCACCATGTTTGAGAAACTAAGTGCAAGTAACAAACAGATGGAGGAAGAGTTACGGGATCTAGCAGACAAGAAGGAATCAGTGGCACATTGGGAGGCCCAGATCACAGAGATCATTCAATGGTTGGTGCCTTTAGCTGTATGTTAACAGCGTGTAGTTTAAGACATGTTGCTGAGTAATGCTGGAGAAAAATGCTAGTTTTCCAATTGTTTAAGGATGCTTCTATTCAGGAATTATACAGACAGCACAAAACAGCTTTGCATTTACAAAGAAAATCCAAAGGGAAATGTCTCACATTATATTTTAGAATGTACTTGAGAGATCTCTATGTTGCATGTTAGACGGCAGAATCAATTATTGTATGTTTAAGAAGTCATATACTGGTCCCAGGGACCAGACCTCAGCAGGTTCACTCATGAAATCCGCTGAATTCCAAAATGTTGACAGATCCCCATAGCCTCCTCATTCTTTTGCTGAAGGGTGGGTGGCACAATGTCTAATGGTGGCACTGTGGTTAGCACTCCTACTTCACAGTGCCAGGAACCTAGGTTCGATTCCAGGCTTGGGTCACTGTCTGCGTGGAATTTGCATATTCTCCCTGTGTCTGCGTGGATTTCGCACATTCTCCCTGTGTCTGCGTGGATTTCGCACATTCTCCCTGTGTCTGCGTGGATTTCTTCTGGGTGCTCCGGTTTCCTCCCACACTCCAAAGATGTGCTGGTTAGATGGGTGCCAGAGTGCGGCAACTAGGGGAATGTCACAGTAACTTCTTTGCAGTGTTAATGTGAGTCTACTTGTGACAATACCCTGTGTTCTCTTAGTATCAGCACCCTGTGTTCTCTTAGTATCAGCACCCTGTGTTCTCTTAGTATCAGCACCCTGTGTTCTCTTAGTATCAGCACCCTGTGTTCTCTTAGTATCAGCACCCTGTGTTCTCTTAGTATCAGCACCCTGTGTTCCCTTAGTATCAGCACCCTGTGTTCCCTTAGTATCAGCACCCTGTGTTCCCTTAGTATCAGCATCTGGATTCAGAGGGTCTAACTTCATTCACAGTCTCACCGTTTAGGGCACTTTTTAACCAAGACAGAAGATCAAGAAATTTCCCGACTCGAGCACCTGCCTTTGTCATCAAAGTCCAGCTTGATCTCTGTATCTCTCACATGCATGTCGGCGGACTTGCTGAATGTTTCCAGAATTTTCTGTTTTATTACTTGTGTATCTAACAGTCAGCACTGGGGTAAACGTGTATGGGAGACAAACAGACTAAGAGGAAATGGAAGGCAATGCAGATAATGCTGACGACCTACATAAACTAAATATGCTAAATCTGCCCTGACATCTCCGCTTAGGAGAGGAAATGTGAAGGTGAGAGACTGAGAGGAGGATTTAAAATAAATTCCCCACTGAATGATATTTCGTTCTGCCCATTTTTAACAAAAGATGCTGAATTTCAGTTTGATGTGAAACGAAAGCTCCAGGTTGGTCATTTCTGTGTTGAGTTTGCTGACGTTTCAGCTCTGCTCACCCTGGTCTGGCCACTGCATTACTTTCAGTGCTTTAGGAAAT
This sequence comes from Sphyrna mokarran, assembly GCA_024679065.1. Taxonomy (NCBI): domain Eukaryota; kingdom Metazoa; phylum Chordata; class Chondrichthyes; order Carcharhiniformes; family Carcharhinidae; genus Sphyrna; species Sphyrna mokarran. The sequence continues at coordinate 11,794,418 of JAGIQG010000005.1, forward strand.
GAGCCTGCTTTTTAGTGTAGAACGCTTTGTGTGCATCTCACCAAATATAATGTGCACCTCTGCACAGGGGATTATCTGAGTGTGGAATTCCTGGACCCCATCCAAAGACAAAATAACAGTCCAGTCAAGTGAAAACAGATGTTCAATCAGTTGCACATTAGGCTGGGGGATTGCGCGTAGCACAACTTTGTGGTGTTACTTATCATATTTGAGGCTTTACTTTGAAAAACAAACCTGCAAGTATGATCCCATTGCAAACGTTCAAATTAATCCTGACCACCTAAGTGAGTTTCTCAGTTGCTGTGGAAGCGTTCATTTCAGTACTAAACTCCTTCAGGGGCACGCTGTCCTGAAATTTCCCCTGTTGTATTGAGTATTTAACCCAATAAATACTTAGTATTTCTTTAATTCTGTGAATAGCAATCATAGTCATAGAGGTTTACAGCATGGAAACAGACCCTTTGGCCCAACTTGTCAATGCCACCCTTTTTTTTAAAAACCCCTAAACTAATTCCAATTGCCTGTATTTGGCCCATATCCCTCTATACCCATCTTATCCATATAACTATCTAAATGCTTTTTAAAAGACAAAATTGTACCTGCCTCTACTGCTACCTCTGGGAGCTTGTTCCAGACACTCACTGTCCTCTGTGAAAAAAAATTGCTTCTCTGGACACTTCTGTATTCTCTCACCTCACACCTTAAACCTGTGCCTTCTAGTTTTACACTCACCTACCTTTGGGAAAAGATATTGACTATCTAACTGATCTATGCCCCTCATTATTTTATAGAGGTCTATAAGATCACTCCTCAGCAGAAAAAAAAATTCCAATCTATCTAGCCTCTCCTTATAACTAAATACAACAAATCCTGGTAGCATCCCAGTAAACCTTTTCTGCACTCTTTCTAGTTTATTGATATCCTTTCTATAATAGGGTAACCAGAATTGTACACAGTATTCCAAGTGTGGCCTTACCAATGTCTTGTACAACTTCAACAAGACTCCTAATTCCTACATTCCATGTTCTGACCGATGAAACTAAGCATGCCGAATGCCTTCTTCACCACTGTGTCCACCTATGACTCCATTTTCAAGGAGCTGTGAGCACGTATCCCTAGATCTCCTTGTTCTGTAACTCTCCCCAACATCCTACCATTAACTGAGTAAGTCCCGCTCTGGTTCAAACTACCAAAATGCATCACCTCGCATTTGTCTAAATTAAAGTCCATCTGCCATCGGTCAGCCCACTGCTTAATTGATCAAGATCCATTGCAATTGGAAATAACTTTCTTCACTGTCCACTATGCCACCAATCTTGGTGTCATCTACAAACTTATTAACCATGCCTTCTGTATTCTCAAACAAATCATTAATATGAATGACAAATAACAGTGGGCCCAGCACTGATCCCTGAGGCACACCACTGGTCGCAGGCCTCTGGTTTGAAAAACAACAACCCCTCTACAACCACTCTCTGGCTTCTGTCAAAGAACTCAGTAAGAATTTAGCAACACCAATTTTAAATCCAACCGATTTATTAAGCCAATTTTGTATCCGTTTAGCTACCTCACCCTGGATCCTGTGAGATTTAACCTTATGCAACAACCTACCATGTGCTACCTTGTCAAAGGCCTTGCTAAAGTCCACGTAGACAACATCAACTGCCCCGACCTCATCTACCTTCTTGGTTATCCCTTAAAAAAAAGCTCAATTAAATTTATGAGACATGATTTTTCACTCACAAAGCCATCCTGACTGCCCCTAATTAGTACATGCATCTATAGACCTGAATCTCAAAATACTTTCTAGCAATTTACTCACCACAGATGCAAGGCTCACTGGCCTGTAGTTCCCAGACTTTTCCCTGCAGCCTTTTTTGAACAAAGGCACAATCTCCAATCTTTAGGCACCTCACGTGTGACTATCGATGATTTAAATATCTCGGCTAGTATTTTATATTTAATTACAGGAGGCATTGTGGTGTTGTTGCTTGAGTAATCCAGAGGCCCAAGGTAATCCCACCACCACAAATGGTGGAATTTAAAACTTCAGTAAAATAACTGAAATTAAAAGTCTAACAATGAGACATTGTCAGCTGTACTAAAAACCCATCTGGTTCAAAAATGTTCTTTAGAGCAGTCCTTAACTGATTTGGTTTACATGTGAATGCAGACCCACAGGAACACGAGTGACTCTCAATTGCCTCTGAAATGGCCCCACAAGCCAATCAATTGTATTCAACTGCTATAAACAAAAACAAATAGCAGTAAAACTGGATGATCAGCCTGGTATCATCCTGCACACCTGAAACGACAACAACAAACCCAAGCTTTTTAACCCAGCAAAGCCCTCTCCAGGAGAGCTGTCTCACAGACTAGACAAGTAACAGCCTGTTATAGGTATGATTCTGTGATTATGATTTTCAGATAATGTCCCAGACAATGCCATTACCATCCCTGGGTAGGTTGTGTATCACCTGCAGGACAGACCCAGCGGAGATGGAGGCACAGTGATATACAGTCCAGAGGGAGTTGCCTTGGGAGACCTCAACATCAACTCAAAACCCCATGAAGTCTCATGGCACCAGGTCAACTGTGGACAAAGAAACTTCTGGTGATTACCACTTACCATCCCTCCTCAGCTGGTAAATCAGTACTCTTCCATGTTGAACACCATTTGGGAGAGGTGGCAACAGCGCACAATGTACTCTGGCCATGGGACTTCAATGTCCATCACCAAGAGTAGCTTGGTAGTGGCACCACAGACCAAACCAGCTGGTACTTAAAGAATATCGCTACTAGACTGGGACTGTGGCTGGTGGTGAGGGAACCAACAAGAGGGAAATACATACTTGATCTCATCCTCAGCAACATACCTGCCACAGGTGCATCTCTCCCTGACAGTATCACTAGGAGTGGAGACAAAGTACATCTTCACATTGAAGATATCTCCATCGTGCAGTGTAGCACAATCACCATGATAAATGGGATAAACTTCAAACAGATCTAGTAACTTGTTAGTGGGTTTCCCCAGAGACCAGGTATTGCTGAAACTTCAGCCAGTGCACAGACTAACAAAAGCCAGTGTCCCAGTGTAAAGACATACCTTTTATTTGCTCTGGAGTTGCAGGGAGAGATTATTGAAAAGTCGGAGGCACCTCTAGGTGAAGAGCAGCTTGACCTCTCCAGTAACTCTGATGTACAATGCTTTAGATCAATTATACATTTCTCATATCAAATTCTCCTACCTTTGATTCACTTTGAATCAATCATCTTCAGTACACAAGTTATTAATAACACCTGTTACATACTTTAACCAATCGCATTTTGCCATCTGACATAATGGAATATTATGTAATCCAGAGGCCCAAGGTAATCCCACCACCACAAATGGTGGAATTTAAAACCTCAGTAAAATAACTGAAATTAAAAGTCTAACAATGAGACATTGTCAGCTGTACTAAAAACCCATCTGGTTCACAAATGTTCTTTAGAGCAGTCCTTAACTGATTTGGTTTACATGTGAATGCAGACCCACAGGAACACGAGTGACTCTCAATTGCCTCTGAAATGGCCCCACAAGCCAATCAATTGTATTCAACTGCTATAAACAAAAACAAATAGCAGTAAAACTGGATGATCAGCCTGGTATCATCCTGCACACCTGAAACGACAACAACAAACCCAAGCTTTTTAACCCAGCAAAGCCCTCTCCAGGAGAGCTGTCTCACAGACTAGACAAGTAACAGCCTGTTATAGGTATGATTCTGTGATTATGATTTTCAGATAATGTCCCAGACAATGCCATTACCATCCCTGGGTAGGTTGTGTATCACCTGCAGGACAGACCCAGCGGAGATGGAGGCACAGTGATATACAGTCCAGAGGGAGTTGCCTTGGGAATGGAATATTATTGGTCCGTAGAATCTGGATGCTTCCTCCCTCTACTGCTGACTCAACTTCCTCTATTGCTTAGCAACCCCAGACACTTAGTTACAAAGGTCAAAGTTAATATTCCCATCAGTTTTGTCCATGTCATCGGCTAAATGAGAATGCACATTCTCATGTCTGAGAAGGCACAGTGTCATCTGGATAGTGAATTAACTCTCTTGATACGCAGCCTAAAATCCCTACTGTTAGCAATTCTCATTGATAAGAACTTGCACATTCTGAGGGATTTCATTGTTTCCTAAGAATGTGCATGGAATCAGAGACATAGGAGAGGCATTGAATGAACACTTTTCTTCAGTGCTCACTAAGAAGAAGGACCATGTTTTTAAGGATGAGTGCATGATACAGGCTGATAAGATGGAGGTGGTAGATATTCTGAGGAAAGATGTATTAGCAATTTTGAAAAACCTGAGGGTCGATAAGACACCTGGGTTAGATGGGATATATCCTAGGATACTTTGGGAGGCAAGGGATGAGATTGCGGAGCCTTTAGCTTTGATCTTTGGGTCCTCACTGTCCTCGGGGATTGTGCCAGAGGACTGGAGAGTGGCAAATGTTGTTCCTGTCTTCAAGAAAGGAAATAGGAGTGACCCTGGTAATTATAGGCTAGTTAGTCTTACTTCAGTGGTCGGTAAGTTAATGGAAAGGGTTCTGAGAGATAGGATTTATCACCGCTTGGAAAGATGCAGTTTAACCCAGGGTAGTCCGCACGGTTTTGTGAGGAGTAAGTCCTACCTCACAAATTTGATTGAATTTTTTGAGGAGGTAATTAAGTATGTAGATGAAGGTAGATCAGTTGATGTCATATACATGGATTTTAGTAAGGCATTTGATAAGGTTTCCCATTGTAGGCTCATGAAGAAGATAAGGAGGTGTAGGATAGAAGGAAATTTGGCTGATTGGATAAGTAACTGACTGTCTCATTAAAGACAGAGGGTGGAAAATTTTCAGATTGGAGGCCATTTACCAGTGGTGTATCACTTCGGTCAATGCTGGGTCCTCTGCTATTTGTGATTTTCATCAATAACTTGGTAGAGGGGGCTGAAAGGTGGATTAATAAATTTGCTGATGACACTAAGATTGGTGGAGTAGTGGATGAGGTGGAGGTGGCTTTTGTAGGCTGCAAAGAGACATTGATAGGATTCAGAGCTGGGCCGAAAAGGGCAGAGTTTAACCCTGATAAGTGCGAGGTGATTCATTTTGGGGGGACAAACTTGAATGTGGATTACAGGGTCAATGGCAGAGTTCTGAGGAATGTGGAGGAACAGAGAGATCTTGGGGTTCACACCCACAGATCTCTGAAGGTTGCCACTTAAGTGGATAGAGCCTTGAAGGCGGCTTATAGTGTGTTAGCATTTATTAAGAGTGGGTTTGAGTTTAAGAGCCATGGGGTTATACTGCAACTATACCGGACTTCGGTGAGACCATATTTGGAATCCTGTGTTCAGTTTTGGTTTCCTCATTATAAGAATATGGAAGCATTGGAGAGAGTGCAGAGGAGATTTACTAGGATGCTGCCTGGTTTGGAAAAGTTGAGGGAGCTGGGGGTTTTCTCTTTACAGCAGAGAAGGGTGAGAGGTGACTTAATAAAGGTTTATATGATGACGAGGGGGATAGAAAGCATAGACGTTCAGAGATTAATTCCTTGGGTGGATGTAGCTGTTACTAGGGAGCAAAGCTATAAGGTTCATGGTGGGAGATATAGGACGGATATCCGAGATAGATTCTTCACTCAGAGAATGGTTGGGATGTGGAATACACTGCCTGCTGTGACAATGGAGTCAAACACTTGATGAACTTTCAAGCGGTTATTGAATAGGCACATGGAGCACTCCAGAAATGATAAGGAATGGGATAGCTTGACCTTGGGTTTGGACATAACTCGGCACAACAATGAGGACCGAAGGGCCTGTACTGTTCTGTACTGTTCTATGCAATGAGGTTCTGTCTGAACCTCATCAGGCTTTACAACAGCTTGCTCTTGGCTAAAGTTCACAACTACTTTATGAAATACAGCTAATACGTTTAAAATATCACAATCACTTGTTTTAAATCTCCTACTGCATTGACGTGTGCAAACTGTTCCTTGTTGGCTTGTAAGTCTGATTTAGAGTCATTTAACTCAATGCTGATAGTTCTGTCAGAGTCTTAAATGCCTAATGGTTTAAAATTTTCTCTAACCCGTGAGAATTTTCTCCCCAACACAACTTAAGATTGTGTTAAGATTGAGGGACTGTGAGCCATCAGCAGCAGCAGTATTGTAACCTCATGGTCTGACATATGTCCCACTCTATCATTACCACAGAGCCAGGGGCCCATCTTGGTTCAATGGAGAGTGCAGGAGGGTATGCCAGGAGCAGCACCAAGCATAGCTAAAAATGAGGTGTTAACCTGGTGAAGCTACAACACAGTTACTTGCATGCCAAATAATATAGAACATAGAACATTACAGCACAGAACAGGCCCTTCGGCCTTCGATGTTGTGCCGACCAAAATAAAAAGCAATGCCCCTCCAAACTAAACCATTCCCTTCTCTTCCATATACTTATCAATTAACCTCTTAAACGCCACCAAACTTGGCGCATCTACAACAGCTGCAGGCAGGGCATTCCACTCCCTAATCACTCTTTGAGTAAAGAACCTACCTCTGATATCCGTCCTATAACTCATACCCCTTAATTTAAAGCTGTGTCCCCTCGTGCTAGCTTTCTCCATCCTAGGAAAAAGGCTATCACTGTCCACCCTATCTAAACCTCTAATCATCTTATATGCTTCAATAAGATCCCCTCTTAGCCGCCTCCTTTCTAACGAAAACAACCTCAAATCCTTCAACCTCTCTTCATAGGACCTGCCCTCCATACCAGGCAACATCCTGGTAAACCTCCTCTGTACCCTCTCCAATGCCTCCACATCTTTCTTATAATGTGGCGACCAGAACTGCACACAATACTCCAAGTGCGGCCGCACTAGAGTTTTGTACAGCTGCAACATGATGCTGCGGCTCCTAAATTCAATCCCCCTACCAATAAAAGCTAAGACTCCATAAGCCTTCTTAACAACTTTATCCACTTGACTGCCTACTTTCAGGGATCTATTGACACATACACCAAGATCCTTCTGTTCCTCAACACTATTAAGAGCCCTACCATTAGCCCTATACTCTACACATTTATTGTTCCTGCCAAAGTGCATTACCTCACACTTTTCCACATTAAACTCCATTTGCCACCTCTCGGCCCAGCTCTGCAACTTGTCCAAGTCACTCTGTAAACTATAACACCCCTCTTCACTATCTACCACTCCACCGACTTTAGTGTCATCTGCAAATTTACTGATCCATCCCTCAATACCCTCATCCAGATCATTTATAAAAAGCATAAGTGATAGACAGAGCTTAGCGGCCTCACAGCCAATGGATCAGATCTAAGTTCTGCCACATCTCGTCATGAATGGTGGTGGATAATAAATGACTCACTGAAGTAACAGCCTCCACAAACATTCCCATCTTCAATGGTGGAGAAGTCCAGCACATCAGTTAATAAAAGATAAGGCTGAAGCATTCGCAGCAATCTTCACTCAGAAGTGCCGAGTGGATGATCCATCTCAGCCTCCTCTGGAAGTCTCAGCATCGCACGTGTCAGTCTCCAGCCAATTCTATTCACTTCATGTGACATCAAGAAACAGCTGAAGATGCTGGGTACTGCAAAGCCTATAGGCCCTGACAATATTTCAGTAATGGTCATAGCCTTGTGCTTCAGAACTTGCTGCTCCCTTAGCCAAGCTGTTCCAGTACAGTTACAATCCGTCAGTATGGAAAATTGCCCGGGTGTGTCCTGTACACAAGAAACAGGACAAATCCAACCTGGCCAATTACCATCCCATCAGTCTACTCTCGTCCATCAGTAAAGTGATGGAAGGGGTCATCAACAGCTGCAGGAATTCATCAAGGCTCTTTAGGCACACCTTTGAAACCCACAACCACTACCATCTAGAAGGACGAGGGCAGCAGATACATAAGTCACTCCCCATCCTGACTTGGAAACGTATTGCTGACCCTTCACTGTCACTGAGTTAAAACCCTGGAATTCAATCCCTAACAACACTGTAGGTGTACCTATACCTCAGACTACAGCGATTCAAGAAGGCAGCTCACCACCACCTTTTCAAGGACAAGGGATGGGCAATAAATGTTTTTTGTTGAAAAAAAATTCTTCTAACTTGCAATTAAAAAAAAGGTGTGGGATGTAGGTGTTACTGGCTGACCAGTATTTATTGCCCATGCCTAATTGCCCTTGGAACTGAATGGTTTGCTCTGCCATTTCAGAGGGCATTACTGTGGATCTGGCCCAGACCTGGTGAGGCTGGCAGATTTCCTTCCCCAAAGGACATTAGTGAACTAGATGGGTTTTTACAACAATCAACAATAGTTTCATCGTCATCAGTAGACTTTTAATATTAGTGAATTCAAATTTCACCATTTGCAGTAGTGGGATTTGAACATCTACAGATTTCTGAGTTACTTATACAGTGACAATACCACTTCACATAACTCACTGGAAAGCTCTCTCGCCTCTGAGGCAGAATCCAGATTGGTGGTCCAGTCTGCACTGTCTCTGAGGTGGTAAGGCAAGAAGCCACCTACTCCCATGGTTCTGGATGTTAAAAATCCTCTGATGTTCTGTGGAGATGAGAGCGATTTCCCTAATCTCTTGAGCAACCCGGAAGATGTTCAGATGGCCGGCTGTAGAATCTTGCTGTGTGCACCAAGATTGCTGGAGCTGAGGCAACATAAATAATACTAACTGCACTCACACTCACCCACTATGTGTGTGAGAAGCAGTTTGCAATCTCATGGTGTCACATCAATGCAAGAGTATCTTTACAAAGCCTTACATTTGGAGCAAACATTTCAGGCTGAGCTACAATACATGGAATTCCTTCATTATTTCCAGTTTTGTTTTAGTTGTTTTATTTGGCAAGACAGGGGAGTGGCAGAACAGAATCTCAGAAACATTATTCAGAGCTGCCTAGGTGGTCTAAGTGGATGAGCACCATGTACTTAAAGAGGAATTAAAAAACGCCTAACCATCCTTCAGAGTAATTAAATGGAGAAGGCTGTGACAGAAATACTCATTTCACTGCGGTTCTTTACTTCTTGCTGAATTATGTCACCAACTGGACCTAATATATTCAATTCTAAATAAATAGGAACAGATGTGCATGTTCTAACTGTGACAGGTGGTGAATGGTGTTTTATTTAAGTATTTAATTTTTTAATGATTTGGAATGATACAGGTTTGTAGTTTTGTTAAATTTTTACTTTATGAGCAGTTCCCCTTACTGCAGCACTCTCACAATTGAACATCCTGTGTGCTTTAATGCAGTACTAATTTTAAATAAACCTGTTATATCCTACTTAATAAACGTTACATTGAAGCTGATTTTAAACCTTGACAATACCTCGTTCCTCGACTGCCTTAGTGTCAGTGATATGAGCTTTTGTCAACCTGGAAACTTGGTCATTTAGTGCCACCTTGTGTTCACTAGGAGAGTTTCAGCTTTATCTGTGAAAGAAAAATATAAATGGAGAGTAATTGCAGAACTTGGTGATATAAAGGCAACTAGGTGTCTGAAGCAGGGGTTTTAACATCAGAAGTCCAGGATTGAAAACACATGGTTAAAGATTTTTTTTATTGACCAATATGTGCCAGGAGAATAGCAGCCAGACATGCCAGCTCTATTGTGAATTTACAATGCAATGGCAAAACGGTTGTACGTTTTCAAGAATTAATTTCTCCCACCTGTCCTGTCATCCTAACTGGATGCTCCAATCATATTAGAACGCATTATCTACCTTGGCCAATTGCAGTACTTTCTAGCAGAATTAGGAATTCATTGGTACATAGGGCCCACGGGTTCCTACCTATTGTTACTGAGTAACCTCACTTAAATAAATCCATAAGGTTGAAAGGTGGCTGTTGTACCGTAAGCCACAGAGTTGAAGAGGTGACGTTTCCACTGTTTCACACTGCCTGATTTTCAGTGGGAATTGAATATATACTTCTATACATCATCTGAAGTATGAGAATTTGCACTCTCTGTGACTTTCTTCTGATAACATGACTGTGTTCTGTAGCCTATTGATCCCAAAGGATGTGACCTGTCTGGTTTAACTCTCTTCCCATCCTGTTCCAGGCCAGTTTGCATTTTGGCCAAGGTGCACAATACGTTCAGAAATACTTATTTAAATCTAAAATACAAATAAATTCTACACTAATTATGAGTGTGTCTATGCAAGTAGTACCTTTGTATAAATAGAAGGCACATTGTGGTCCTTATTCTAAGTTAATTTCCACTGTTTAGTAATTTTATTAGTTTTTAAATCCCGGGGTTTTTTTAATCCTTCTATCACCCTCTAACAGTGTTCTGGTACTCTAATCACATAAACATAATATACAAGTACAAGTGTTTAGGAAATTAAAGAAATGTTGGCATTTATTGAAAAGGAAAGGAATATAAAAATAGGAAGGTTTTGTTGCAGTTGTTCACGGCTTGTTGTACTAGTCCTGTCCATCTGAGCTATTCTATTCAGAAACAATGGTCTCCTCTCAAATATCTCACTGGCTTATAAGTGTGTACCAATCAAGCAGGCTGCTTTATCTGAATTAGACAAGCTCCAACTAGTGGAGAGTTTACCCCCGATTCAGTTTTGCTAGGAATCCGTTATGTTGATTTCATGTCAAAGGCAGTCACACTTACCTTGCCTCTTCAATTTACCCATTTCATCTACGTGTGGCTCAAGATTGAGGAGCTGAATGGCCCTGGTGGACCCAAAATGAATATCAGTGCTCATTGTGTCCTCATCAGAAGTTATTGCTGAGTGAGTGCTACTTAATAGCACTATATATGACACCACTATCGTTTTGCTGATGATCAAGATTAGACTGATGGATGGTAATTGGCCAGACTAAATATATCTTGCTTTTTGTGAGCAGAATATACCTGGGCAACTTTCCATATTGCTGGATAGATGTCAGTCTTGTGGCTGTACTGGAACAGGAGCACAAATCTTCAGCAGTATTGTCAGGGGCGATAGATGTCTCAACATCAAGTAGGGTGAATTGAGTTGGCTGGAGGCTGACATCTGTGATGCTGGGAACCTCCAGAGAAAGTCAAAGTAGATCATCCATTCATCACTTCTGGCTGAAGATGGTGACAATATCTTGTCACCATCTTTTGCACTAATCTGCTGGACTCCTCCATCTGAATATTACTGGAGCAACTTCTTCCGGTTCATTTAATCGCCCATCACTGCTCATGCTTGAAAGTGGCAGGACTGCAGAGCTTCGCTCTGATCTGTTGGTTGTGGGGTCAATTACGTCTTCCATCAAGTAGTTCTGTGTTATAACTTCAGGGTTTACTTTAAGAAAGTTTGGTTCTCCTGACATGCTCTCATTGAACCAGGGTGGATCTCCTGGCTTCATGTTTTAAAGAAGGAATCCTGGACCAACAGGATTGTTGTTGAATACAGTTCTGCTATTGATGGACCTCAGTGTCTCACAAATGCCCAGTTTTGAGCTGCTGGATTAGTCAGCAATTTATCTAATGCAGTGGAGGGTGCCTCAGCGTGAAGATGAGACATTGTCTTCTCGAACTGTGCAGTGGTTCATTAATGTCCTTTAGGAAAGGAGGTGTGTCTTCCTTATTTCTTCATGGATGTGACTCCAGACTCTCAGCAATGGGGTTCATTCTTAACTGCACACTGAAGTGGCCTAGCAAACCACTCGCTTAGAATCAGAGACCATTCATCCCATCAATCCTGCACCAACTTTAAAGTATCCTACCCAGGCATTTTCCCCTGCTGTATCCCTGTAAATCCCCACATTCACCATGGCTAATCCATCTGCACATCTTGGGTCACTGTCTGCATGGAATTTGCATGTTTTCCTTGTGTTTGCATGGGTTCCCTCCAGTGCTCTGGTTTCCCCTCTTAGTCCAAACATGTGCAGCTTAGTGGATTGGCCATGCTAACTTCTCCCTTAGTGTCCCAAGATGTATAGGTTAGGAGTTCTAACAGAGCAAATATGTGGATAGGGCTGTAGGTGGGCCTGGTAAGATGTTCTGTTGGTGCAGACTCGATGAGCTGTGAATGACCTCTTTCTGCCTGTAAGGATTTTTATGATATTGCCCTAGTCCTGCCAGGTCCACACAGCAAGGGTTCTGTCATTCAGCCACTGTGAAACTGCTGGGACTTGCTGCCACTGGTGGCCCATCTGATCTGCTGGAACAGCACATTTTCCAGCAGCTGAGCATGGCAAAAGCTACCAGTTTACACTGACCTCACTGCCTTCCAGCTGTGTAAGGCTGCAGCGTATGGCACTCACTGTCTGAACACGTCTCTCAAAAAGTAATAACACCTAAAACATGCCATTAAATGTGCTTTGTTAGTTTTACTCATCATCTCAGCTGTTCTATCCCTATTTAAAACTGGCTGCTGAATATTGAATCCTTTTGATTGATTGGTTATGCCTGTGTTATGTGTAAGTGTGATTTTCTTGCCTTTGTGTTTCAGGGTAAGTGATGAGAAGGATGCTCGAGGCTATCTTCAGGCATTGGCAACCAAAATGACGGAGGAGTTGGAGTCTTTGAGGAATTCCAGTTTAGGAGCACGAGCAACAGTAAGGATCTTTTGTCATTTTCATTTGACTGTTAAAATCCACTAACACTTTTCACTCCAGCCCCAAACTTTAATGAACATACAAACAAGGAAAGACACATTGAGCCTGTCTCTCACCATAACTGGTTTATTAGGGCTAAACATTTCCTCCTAACTTTCCCCACCTCCCAATCAGCTTGTGACATTATCTCCCCCCTTTTTAAATGTTGACATTGTTTCACATTAAACTTGTCAGTGGTGGCACAGTGGTTAGAATTACTGCCTCACAGCATCAGGGACTTGGGTTCAGTTCTAGCCTTAGGTCACTATCTGTGTGGAGTCTGCACCTTCCTCCCAGTTTTCCTCCCACAGTCCAAAAATGTGCGGGTTAGGTTGATTCGCCATGCTGAATCGCTCTTTACTGTCCAAAGTTGTATAAGTTAGGAGGATTCGCGGGGTAAATACCTGGAGATACAGGAATGAGGACTGGGTGGGATGCTGTGTCAGAGTTGGTGCAGACTCAATGGGCCGAATGGTCCCCTCCAGGGCTGCAGGGGTTCTATAAATGGAAAAAAGTATCCTAAAACAGGCTTTTTGTTGTCACCTATGGTGTACAACTTTGTAAAATAAGGTTCACAACTCCACATGGCAGTTCACCAAATCATAAAACAAACAAATTCCATTAAAAATGAGGGCAAGACATTTTCAGTTGGGTTCCTTCTATCTTCAGCTTTTGAATTGGAAGCTAAGCCTCAGCTGGAACTTCCAGCTATTGATGGCACATTCTGACTGTTTGAATGAGATGCTTCTTGGGAGTTGCCTTCATCCTTTAGGGAGCAAATTGACAGGCTGTACTCTTAATACACCTGAGACAAATGACTCTCCTTCTTTATCCCCTTCCTTAACTCTCTTTTATTTCTCTTTCAGGATATGCCATGGAAGATGCGCCGGTCTCAGAAAGTAGACATGTCGGCTCGATTAGAACTACAGTCAGCACTCGATGCAGAGATCCGAGCCAAACAGGCCATTCAAGATGAACTTAATAAGGTCAAAGCAGCTAGCATATCTACTGAGTGGTGAGCTCACTAAGTACATAAATAATTGTGCAAAGGAAGAAGTGCCTCCTTTTCCCAAGTACATCTTTTAACTGTTTTCAGAATTACCAGGTGGTTTGCATAAGAAAATCAATCATTGATAGAGATGAACTTTGCATTCTTATATCAAGTTGTGCCATCATTCCCAGAATTAAAAATGAACCTTTCATTGTACCACGGCCACTGGAGATGGTGCTGGCTGCTGGCACTTTGGCTTCAAACTTGAAAGGGAGAAAGCCCCAGAGGGTTCAAGGTATATTTATTTACAAATCAAATAATCATTGAAGTGGTAAGATACAGAAATTACTGAAAGCACAATATTTAAAACAATAACGTTTATTTAAAACAATTAGTTCACACGTTTGTAAAGGGATCAGTATTGTGAATGCCTTCATGTTGTGACCTTGGATGGGGTAACATAGGCTCTCAATCCACAGCGTTCAGTCAGAGCTATATGTTTATACCAAAAACATCCTTTCAATTTAGAAACATGCTCTTGGAGGTTGACAGGAAACTTGCAAATGCAATAGAACTTGTACATCATAGGGAAAAGTGTTAATATTGAGGATTACTATTTAGCTCCCCTCAAAAAAAAATCACACCTTAATAGTTCAGCTGTCTCGGTGATTGAATTTTCCATCCTTTCCCACCTGTCAGTCTGCAGATATTAATCCCTAAAACAGTTCATCTCAACCACCCAGCGGCTATTAAATAAATCACTGACCTGAGGTGTTGATATGGGTTATCAATCCAGAATGGACACCTCCCCATCGTATAGATAGTCATGTGTTTCAAACTTCCTGGCAGCAGAAACTATGACCTTTGCTCAGCAACAATACTTCTTGAAGCTAATTTTTAGACTAAGTTTACTCTGTCTATTTAGAATCAATTAAAATACAACATAGACATCCTCTGCTCAATCCTGTCTGTAGCAAAATAGATGAGAATTTCTTGATAAAAGGTGGCAAGTATCCTGCAAAACTAATGTTTATAGATGTGTAAATATGAAGAGAAGTATGTGTCGTGTGTCGCTACAGGAAATCGCCTCGATAAATGTGCTAATTTTTGTAATTTTGTGAAGGAGCCAAGCATAGGTCAGTTTAAAAAAAAAATTCGAGATAAGCAGCAAGAGAGCAGTGGAAGGCATTTAGGGGAGTGAGATTTTGGGTGCAGTTATGCATATCTTTGAAGGGGAAGGGAAAAGGCAGAATGTCCAAAGCTAAAAAGTTTAAATAAAACAAAAGGCTCATGACAAATGTTAGGAGCAAGGTTCAGGTAGTCTATGGAAAGCAGAGGAGAGATGTGAAAAAATTCATATAGGAATTCACAATGATCATAGCTCATTGGTTAATGCTTCAACTCCAGCTCCCATGTAGATCAAAAATCTGTCTAATTCAAACATTACATATTCAATGACCAAGCCTCCACTTTCTGTGGTGGAGAGTTTCAAAGACTAATGACCCCTTGATGAAGACATTTCTAGACATCACGTCTTAATGGGAGACCCTTTATTCTGAAACTATGCTGCCTAGTTCTAGATTTCACTACAAAAGGAAGCATCAAGAGCCCTCAAAATCTTAGATTTGATGAGATCACCTTTCATTCTTCTAAACTCCAATGAATGTTGGCCCAGCATGCTCAACCTTTCTTAATGAAACAACCCTTCATTTCAAGAATCAGCCTGGTGAGCCTTATCTGAACTAGTTCCAATATTACTACATTCCCCATTAAGTAAGGAAGCCAAAACTTGATGTGGTCTCACAATGCCTTGTAGGATTGTCACAAGACTTACCTACTGTTATACTCCATCCCCTTTGCAACGTTCGTGATTACTTGCTGTACCTACTCACTAACTTTATGGAATTTATGTATGAGTCTTGTATAGAATCCTATTGTGCGGAAGGAGACCATTTGGCCCATTATGTCTGTACCAGCTCTCTGAAACAGCGTCCAACCCAGGCCCTATCCTCGTAATCCCACTAATCCTCCTAACCTACACATCTTGGGACACTAAGGGGCAATTTAGCATGGCTAATCCATCTAACCCACACATTTTTGGACTGTGGGAGGAAATTGGAGATCCTAAGGAAAGCCATAGAACATGGAAGAAAGTGCAAAGTCCACACAGTCACCCAAGGTCAGAATTGAACCTGATTCCCTCGTGTTTTTAGGCAGCAATGCTAGCCTTTGTGCCACCCACTGGTTACTGTAGCATTATCTGCATTCTCTACATGTAAAATAATAATTTTGTTATTATTCCAATTAACCCATTATGGACAACTCGCATTATATACCCCATGCACCAAATTTTGCCCCTAATGTAACCAAAACAGATTCCTTTGCAAACTCTATCTGCAAAGGGATCTGTTTTGGTGCCCTGACAATTGGCTTTCCTACCTAACTTTGCATTGTGAGCAAATTTAGATACAATATCTCTGTCCTTTCATGTAAGTCACTGATATAAGTTGTAAATAGTTGAGGCTCCAGCCCTGATCCCTGTGGCATCTCAAGGGTTACAGATTGCCAATCTCAAAATGATTCATTTATCCCAACTCTTTGCTTCCTGTTAGTTGACAAACCCTATATCCATGTTAATTTATTACCCACAGCACTATGTTTTTATGTAATTACCTTTAATGTGGCACATTATTGAATTCCTCTTGGAAATCTAAATACAAGACATCTACTGGTACTCTTTTATCCATCCTGCTTGTTACATCCTCAAAGAACTCTAATGAATTTATCAAACACAATTTCCCTTTCATACAATTATACAGAATCAAAATGGCTTTATTGTGATTTTCTAAATGGTTTGCTATTACTTCCTTACTAATGGGTTTTAGCATTTTCCCAAGTAATTAAGCTGACTAAAGTATAGTTTCTTGCTTTCTGTCTTCCTCCTTTCTTGAATAGAGGCTTGTGTTTGAGGTTCTCCAATCCACTGGATCTGTTCCAAAAGCTAGGCCATTTTGGAAGAGTGTAATCAATGAATTTCACTATTTCTGCAGCCTGATCTGCAGAGCGTATCGTCCAAGAAACTTGACAACCTTTCAATCACATTAGTATTCAAATTTTTTTTCTCTAATTGTTTTTCATACTTTCTCTTTGTTCATTGATTTTCTCTTATTCTTGGAAAGCTTTTTTGTGTCTGTTACCTTGAAGACAGATATATAAAGTGCTTGTTCAAAGTCTCTATCGTTTCCTTATTCCTCATTATTAATTCCCAGTTTCATCCTCTAAGGGACCTATCTCTCCCTTTTTGTAGACTGCAGAAGCTCTCTCAGTTTTTCTATTCCTTGCTAGAGTAAACTTTTAGTTATTTGACACTCTACCAAAAGGGAATTCTCCACTAAACAAAATTTCTGTAGCATCTGTTTCTTGACTGGAAGTTTTCTCATTCCTCAGAAGCTGGCAATAACACTTGTTCCCTGGCAGCACTACACTCCTACAACTACTAAAAATTGTCAGACTCGTATGTAGTTATCTGTGGCCTGCCCTCATTCAGGTGTCAGTTTCCCAGTGTTCTGCGCAATGTGTTCCCATGGTGCTGCTCTATATATTTGTATGCTCCTGCACTTTCTCAAAACCTCAATATCTGCAACCCCACAATATTACTCAGAAGCTTTCTGATCAGTTAAAAATCTGGAACTCATAGGGAACTGGAATATTTGATTGAACAGCACCACATATTCTCCGTAGATAGTGGATAACAAGTTTAACTGTAGTTTACTTATTTTCTTGATTTATTCATAGCATATGAGCGCTGCTGGAAAGCCAGCATTTGTTGACCATCCTTAATTACCCTGGATAGAGTGGCCATTTCAGAAAGCATCTAAGAGTCATATTACTGTAAGTGAATTCATATGTAGGCCAGGCCAGGCAGACGTTCTTCCCTAAAAGGCATTAGTGAACCAGGTGGATTTTTATAATAATCAATAATAGTTTGACAACAATAGTTTACTAAGACTAGCTTCTTTTATATTCCAAATTTTATTCATCAAATTTAAATCCCACCACCTGCTGTAGTGGGATTTGAACCTGTATCTCCAGGACATTAGCCTGGGTTCTGGATGACTAGCTCAGTAATACTATCACTGTGCCACCATCTGATTACTCTCACATTTTAATACCTCCCTCTATTATTTATTTTGTCACCCTTTGCTGGTTTTTAAAATGTTCTCAAATTTCTGGCCTATCATTAATCTTTACAGCATTGTATATTTTATTTCAACTTGACATCATCTTTACCTTCGTTAGTTAGCCAAAGATGGTGTATTCTTTTCGTAGTCTTTCTTTCTCAATGGAATATATATCTTTGTTGTGAGTTATGAAATATCTCTTTAAATGTTTGCCACTGTTTCTCTAACCATCTTATCTTTTAGCTTACTTTACCTGTGAAAGAAACAAGTTATTAAAATTAAATTAAAACAAAGTTTGATTAGAAAAGGATCAATCCTCAAAAAATGTAAAAATTTCGTCGCTCTGCAAATTTACGAATTAAGTACATTGTCAAAGCAGTATGCCATTGAGCATACTATCTACCATACCTGAGCCTAAATTTACCTGACCTCTAGAAATTGCTTTTCTTTTCACAGTACAGTATTTTATCATCCTTCTCTGTCTCTGTCTTAGCAAATGTGAGGTATTTATTAATTATCAAGATAAGCTATCAAATTGCTTGTTTAAAATCTTTGGAAAAATCAATGTCAATTACCATATTAAAGAACCTTTATCCAGATAAGTCTTTTCCCATGGAATATACTCTGTGTAAATATCTAAAAAAAAAAGTTCCAATTGCATTCTGTGGAAAAATTCCATGGGCAGTATGCTGGCCCAGTGATTAGCATTGTTGCCTCACATTGCCAGGGACCCGGTTCAATTCTGGCCTTGGGTCACTGTCTGTGTGGAGTTTGCACATTCTTCCTGTGTCTGCGTGGGTTTCCTCTGGGTGCTTCAGTTTCCTCCTGTTGCCCAAAGATGTACAGGTTAGGTGGATTGGCCTGGTGTTAGGGAATTAGCAGGGTTAGTATGTGGGGTTACGGGAATAGGACCTGGGTGGTATTGTGGTTGTGCAGACTCAATGAGCCAATTGGCCTCCTTTTGTATTTTCCCTGAAAATGAATTTTAAAAAATTCAAATCTCCTCTTCTCAATTGTTATGAAATCATTTACATTTTCTACCACAGCATAAGATATGATAATTAAGAAGTTTATTCAGTTTGCCTCAAAATTTAGACTGCCTTTGTCATGTTATCTCAGTTACAATGAGAAAAACTGTCATTTGTTCCCTCCATCTATCTCATTGCTTTCTCTATTTCTATCTCTCACTCTGTCATTGATTTTCTCCCTGCCTCCTCCTCATTTTCTAGATCTCAATGCGTCTATTAAAGTTTATATAATATCAATGAACAGCTGCAATAAATACAGCACTATGAATTATGGGTGTTTAGAATCCTTTCTATTGAGCTATTTTAGATTTTCTTATCTGAATCATCTAGATCCCATTTGCCAAGAAGATGAGGAGACATTCCAGCACTAAGCATAGTCCCTGTGTGACTGAGTAATTATTGTACCCAGTAGCATCCCCTGTGACTGATGGATTGTAACCAGGGTATCCAAACAGACTCCTGCCATTCTAGCATAGCACATGGCCACTCTTCAGCTATAACACTGTCCTCTGGTTTCTGAATTCAGGTTACTATGTACATTAGAAACAGCAGTGGTACTAGTATTGAGACCTGAGCTATCTTACTCAGTACTTTGCCAAACCCATCCATGCTCCCTACACTCCAAAACAAATTGGATAGTTAACTCAGCTTTATACTTTAACTCGCTATGTAAGTTAGTTTTAGTGAAAGCATAATTTTTAAGCCAGTATTAGAGAGCTAACTGTTTAGTGCAGTTTATCAGATGAAGCAAGGATGTTGAACTGAGTCACAAAGTAGTTTTATATGAAGTTGGGAGAATTGGGCGCTGGAGCCACAGTTCTCCTTGGGTTTGAATGCCCTTTTATCGCCCCTGATTCTCCAAACATTCCTACTAAAGCATGGGTATTGTTTGGCTGAGCTCTCTCTATTTAGCTGGTTACCTAGACCACCTTCTGAAAATTTACTTTGTTTTTGTTCCAGCAAATTGCAAGACAGTGAGAAGAGAAACCTTGAGTTACTGTCTGAGATCGAAAAACTCAAGAAGGAAATGGAGGAAATGAAAACGGAAAAGGGTATGGGCACCCGGGGCAATTGGCTACAGATCTTACTTGTGCTTCAATATGCTTTCATCATTCTTCTTCAAGATTCTCAAGAATTGGAATCTTTATGTGCCGTTATACAAATTAAACAGTTGTGCCAAGGGAGTAGTCTCGATTGTGGATACATGATTGACACTCTCATGTTTAATAAAAATAGGTCAGGAGTCACATAGTGAGCTGACCATTGCTGATGGTTAAGGGTCAGGTATTGAGCTGGTAACTGGAATTGATGATGATTGAAGTCATTGTATTCTCTTAAAAAAAGATGCAAATAAATTGAAACTTAGGTTAGTAAATCTCCATTTTCATGATGGCTAATGTGCCAAGTACTGTGGCAAGTAACTCATCACTTGACAAAGCTTGTTCGCTATCTATAAGGCACAAGTCAGGAGTGTGATGGAATACTCCCGCTTGCTTGGATGGGTGCAGCTCCAGCAAAGCTCAAGAAGCTTGACATCATCCAGGACAAAGCAGCCCGCTTGATTGGCACTACATCCACAAATATTCACTCCATTCACCACCAATGCACAATGGCTGTCATATGTGCCACCTGCAAGATGCATTACAAGAACTTGCTAAGGCTCCTTAGACAAAACTTCCCAAACTCTCAAACGCTATCATTTAAAAGGACAAAGATAGCAGACAAATGGGAACACCACCACCTGGAAGTTCCCCATCAAACCATTCACCATCCTGACTTGGAAATATATCACCACTCCTTCTGTCACTGGGTCAAAATCCTGGAACTCCTCCCTAACAGCAGTGTGGGTGTACCTACACCATATGGACTGCAGCGTTTTAAGAAAGTAGCTTACCAACACCTGAATAAATAATCCATGAATCTATGAAGCCCACATCTTTTGAATTGAATTCAGAAAATTATTATACCTTGGCTTTGCAACAGGCTGCTACAGTACTTGGCACTAGCACCAGTGTGATCCAAATGATGTTTGAATGTTTCCTCTCAAATTATCACCTCATGTTCCTTGGTTTTGTTCCATTTTGCATAAAGATGTCACATTTAGAGAACTGGAATCTATTATTCACTTTGTAATATTGTCTTTTAATCTGTAAGTTTTTCCCTTGTTTGGTTTGATTGTGTCAGGTTGTATAAGTTTTATAACAATCTTTTTTGATATAGTTTAAACAGACTGCAATCTTGCAAGAAAAGGTTTGCAGAAATAACTAATGTCCATTCGCAACATGGTCTAGGAGTCAAAGAGTTGAAATATTGCAATTTGGTTTTAAATTTGATTGTTTTATTTGTATTTTTAAATGTCTTTCCTAAATCACAGGAGCTAAAGTTTAAGTGTAAAGTCATTACGCTGTGGTGTTCACTCCTGTGGCCCTCTTGTTCGGTTGAATGGTCCTCCAGGGAAAGCAAAGGCTAAATATTTCTTTTAGTTTTAAAAAAAATGCTGCTGTTTTTCTAGGTGTAAAGCACCAAGACTCACAGAATTCTTTCTTGGCATTTTTGAATACACCTGCCTCTCCTCTGGATCAATTCGAAGTGAGTAATTAAATTATACAAGCATTTAATATAGTTGTAAAAATTCTGCTTCCCTTTTAGCCACAGATTTGATCTGTTTTTTGTTTTAGGTGTTTCTAATCCTTTACTGGGTTAAATTGTTCTAAGTGTGTGACTAAGACAGTGACATTAATAAGTTAGCTCTAAAGGAGTTTCTCATCACTTTTAATTTAATTTCTTCCTCCCTGCCCTGCCCTGCCCTTCCCCCCACCTCCCTCACCGCATGATGCTACTGTTTCACTGTGGGGAATAGGATTCTCTGTCTTCTTCTTCTTCTTCACTGGTAGACTTTTGGAATGATGTAAGTTCAGAAGCTCTCAGCCGATGAGCTGTGCTCCTCGATGAGTCCCAACTCATTGGTTTCGGGGGTGGGGGGGAGGGCGGAAACCCCTGTCTGGAAAATACAGTCAATTCACAGAAATCCATACATTTCAAAACCTTGAGTTAACATTTCAAAATGAATCTTCAGTATGGAAATACAGTATGTACAGAACTGGAGCTCATCTTCCAGCTAGAAGCAAGCGGTTTTTGGAGTGATAAGGGGACTTACGAATGAGATTGAAGATGGCTTCAGAGAGCAGGATTGTCAGCATTTGCCATGCTTGCTCAAATCACAATTTAATTCTCACTGTCCAACTTTGTTCTTGACAATTGTAGGGAATCATGCGCCCTAGGTAGTGCGTGTGGTAGTGTCATCATTTTGGAACTGAAGTTCCCTCTGCTATTCTGTGAAATTGAATTCAATAAATCTGGTAATTGTTGACTGCTCCTGCAGATGGATTATTCATGCATCTCCATGGACTTAGGAATAACCCAGCTGGTTCAAGAAAGGAAAGCTGTCCCTTTGCCAGTCTGTTGTGCATGTGAGGATTAATGGCTGCATCTGAATGCCTTGTGAAATGGCCTATCAAGTCACTCACCCGTAAAAGTAATAATTTTAAAAAATATTTAAAATTATTATTTTTACACACGAGCAGCTTGTTGTTATTTCAGACGGCATTCATATATAAAGCACCCTAACCCATCTCACAGCAACTAGGGATGGACAATAAATCCAACCACATTTGAAAAACTAATTCAAAAATCATGGTTCACATTCTACAAAGGCACATAACATTCAGAGAAAAATATTGCCAAGCAATAGAACCTGGAGGTGGTTCATTTCCCCAGAGTTACAAATTCCATGTTAACATTTACACTGATACAGAATCAATTGCACATTTACTGAAGCTGGATAGGCAACCCCAACAGTCTTAGTTATACATGATATTTTTAGGACTAAGGAACATCTCCTATATCTCAGTCACTATAATTCAAAATGTAGCAGTTGATTTTGTATCTTTATCAGTCATTGACTCAGTGCTTAAAATTTACATTTAAAACGTATCTTCCACACTTTGCAAGCAGCCACGGTAATTTGGATCCAACTGCCAGGGGCCTAAAGGGAGAAACCAGGTCAACAGCAGATCATCCCAGATATGTTAACCCTCTATAAAACATTGGTTTCATGTCAACTAAACAATTAATTCCAATTCTGGGCACAGCACTTGAAAGGTGTGAAGGCTTTGGAGAGATGCAGGAAAGATTGACAAGAATGGTTCCAGTGGTGAGAAATTTCAGTGAAATAGATTGGAAAAACTGGGGCTGTTCTGCTTTGAGAAGAGTGGTTTAAGGTGATTTGATTGAGATAAAGAACAAAGAACAAAACAGCTCAGGAAACAGGCCCTTTGGCCCAACGAGCCCACGCCGCCACTCCGATGTTCCCACCTCTACTCGTGATCCATGTCAACGTTTATAGATTTATGGATTAAAAACCAAATTTGAGACAATTTAGGGAGAATTTGTTTTGCCAGTTAGCCTAAGAGCACATCTTTGGGATGTGGGAGGAAACCGGAGCACCCAGAGAAAAACCCACGCAAGCACAGGGAGAATGCGCAAACTCCCACAGACACAGGCCCAAATCCATGTATCTGCACAGCACAGTGACAGTCACTGAGCTGTCGTGTTACCCATCAAATGGTCCAAGTCGAGCATACACTAACGACGTGAAGCACTAGGATACTCTTGAAAAAAAATCCAAGAGCAGCCCTGTCATGACCCATCGCGTGTATGCCCCTTGTTAGACAACAAGGTGGACCAAAGCACCTGTAGGATAAAAATAAGTACATCAATATCATCATCTATTTACACACTTCCCAGGAACTCCCAAGGCTCATGATTCCTACTTTAAATCAGTTTTCTATACCCCTCCATTCCCATTCTGTTCATGTGCCTATCTAAGTATTTCTTAAATAACTCCAGAGTGCCTGCCTCCACCACTTTACTTGGCAGCGCATTCCATACCCCCACCACTCTCTGTGTGAAATAACTCCCTCTAGCATCCAAATTATACCTTACCCCCCCTCACCCTAAGCCCGTGACCCCTCGTGTCCATCCTAGGAAAAAGCTTAACCCTGTTTATCTACCCCTCATAATTTTGTACACCTCTATCAGATCTCCTCTAAGTCTACGTCTTTCTAAGGAAAACAGTCCCAATTTTCCTAACCTCTCCTCGTAACTCAGACCTTCCATACCAGGCAGCATCCTGGTAAACCTCCTCTGCACTCTCTCCAGAGTCTCCATGTCCTTCCGGTAGTAAGGCGACCAGAACTGGACGCAGTATTCCAAATGATATTCAAATTCATGACCTGGATAGAGTAGATTGGGCGAAACTGTTCCCATTGTGGCAGGATTGAGAACCACAGGGTACAGATTGAAGGTAATTGGCAAAGGAAGCAATGGTTAAAGTTTATTTATTAATCGCAAATAAGGCTTACATTAATGCTGTAATTAAGTTACCTAGTCACCACAGTGCGGCACCTGTTTAGGTCAATGTACCTAACCAGCACATCTTTCAGAATGTGGGAGGAAACTGGAGCACCCAAAGGAAACCCACGCAGACACAGGGAGAATGTGCAAACTCCACACAAACAGTGACCTAAGCCGGGAATCGAATCCAGACCCCTGGCACTGAGAAGCAGCAGTGCTACCCACTGTTCTGCCATGCTGCTCCGAGCACATGACATGAGGACACAGTGACATGAAGAAAAACTTCTCATGCAGCAAGTAGTTCAGGTCTGGATTGCACTGACTAAGGAAGGTGGAGGCAGGCTCAGTTGAAGCTTTCAAAAGCAAATCATTATTTGAAAAGAAAAACATTGAGAGATTATAGGAAAGACTATAAAAGACTTAGAAGCAGAAGTGTACCATTCAGCCCATCGAATCTGCTCCACCATTCAATGAAAAAGGGACAAGGTGAGGGTGTGACATTAGCTTAATTGCTCTTTTAGGGGTTGAGCACAGATGTAGCCATCCCTGCTCCAGTCCATAGTTTTTCCCGTAACAAATACAATGGAAGAACCTGTAGGCAAATTATAACAATCTCAGAAACAGTGCAACGCTACATATAAATTAAACCCAAAGTGAAATTGACTGTATTTTATTTTTTAGGTCCTTGTGAGTGTGATCCATCCTGTAGTATTTTAGCTTTATTTTCTGTAGTACTGTATTTTGGTGCTTTTTAATAAACCTTATGTTGGCAGAATAACTCATCTATTGGCACTATTAATGAGCAGTTGTGTAGAATTCGAATGTAAGGTAATTGAACTGAAATGTTAGCTCTTGTTTCTTTCTCTACTGTCACTGTCTAACCTGCTGAGCATTTCTGTTTTTATGTCGAATCCCCAACATCTGTAATATTTCGCTTTCATGCAGTGTATGTGTTTACCTTGGATAACATGATGGATTGATCCTAGGTTTCACAAAACACTGGGATAGGTTACAGCAGTATTGATTTTTCACGTAGTATTTCACAAAGCAAAGGCACCGTGCACTGTACACCTCTTGGCAATATTTCTGGGTTAATTAGATAAAAGAGAAACAGTGTTAAAAGTGTGAATAAGTTAAGGGTTTAAACTATTAAAATGGAGCCTGAGGGCAGTGACTTGATTGGCCAACAGCTTGCACCTACCCACTTGCACCATCTGTATGACGGTGGCCGACATAAGCTCCACACTATCTTGCCGGGGAGAATGTCTCCCTAAACTCAATGTATCAAAAAATGGAACTCTTGGAGAGGAGAATGAGTTGCTTTTGAATACAGAACAACCATGATTTAATGGAGCAGGGGAGAACGTGGAGTGGCTTGTGAAGTTGGGCTAAGATATTAGCATGGATATGGTATTGGTTAACAAACAGGAAGCAAAGATTCAGGATAAATGGAGCAGTTTCAAACTGGCAGACTATGACTAGTGGAATGCCACAAGGATCAGTTCTGGAGCCTCAGCAAATTACAATCCATATTAATGACTTAGATGAAGAGGCAGAATAAAGCATCTAAGAGTGTTGACAATATGAAGCTAGTTTGGAATGCAAGCTGTGAGAAAATCACAGAGAGGCTGCAAAAAGATATCAGTACGTGAAAGGGCAACAAGTTGGCTGATGAGTTATAATGTGGTGAAGTGAGGGTTTATTCACTTTAGCTGTAAGAATTGACAAAATATATATTTCAAGAGGATTGAAACTTCTAACCGTTGATGTCCATGAGGAGCATGGGTGTACTCATTAAAAAAACATTGAAAGTAAGCCTACAGACCCAACAGTTGGGACAGCAAATGGCATTTTAACCATAATTGCAAGGGGAGAGATACAGGAATAAGGAAGGCTGGCTGCAGTTGTATACGGCTTTGTTGAGATCATAGCTGATTAGGGATCTGATTGGGGACCGTCAGCATGGCTTTGTGAGTGGAAAATCATATCTTACAAATTTAAATGAGTTTTTGAAGGGGTAGTCAGGAAGGTAAATGAGGGCAATGCAGTTGATGTTGTCTACATGGACTTTAGCAAGGCCTTTGATAAGATACCATGCGGTTGTTGCATAAAGTTAAATTCACGGGATCTAAGATGAGGTATTTAAATACCTGTTGATGGAAGCCAGAGGGTGGTTGTAATGAATTGTTTTCCAAACTGAAGGCCTGTGACCAGAGGTGTGCCTCAGGGATCAGTGCTGGATCCACCATTGTTTCTCATTTATGTTAATGACTTGGATGAGAATATAGGAGGCATGGTTAGTAAGTTTGCAGATGACACCAATATTGGTGGCATAGTGGGCAGTGAAGAAAGATATCTTCAACTGCAATGGGATCTTGATCAATTGGGAGTGGGCTGACGAATGGCAGGTGGAGTTTAATTTAGACAAATGCGAGGTAATGCATTTTGGTAGATTGAACCAGGGCTGACTGAGTTAATGGTAGTGCGTTGGGGAGAATTACAGAACAAAGAGACCTAGGGGTACATGTTCATAGCTCCTTGAAAGTGGAGTCACAGGTGGACAGAGTGGTGAAGAAGGCATTTGGCATGCTTAGCTTCATTGGTCAGAACGCTGAATACAGGAGTTGGGATGTCTTGTTAAAGTTGTACAAGACATTGGTAAGGCCCACTTGAATACTGTATGCAGTTTTTGTCACCCTATTATAGAAAGGATGTTATTAAGCCAGAAAGAGTGCAGAAAAGATTTACTAGGAATTGAGTTATAAGCAGAAGCTGCATAAACTGGGACATTTTTCCTCTGGAGCATAGGAGGCTGAGGGATGACTTTGTAGAAGTCTATAAAATAGTAAGGGACATTGACAAGATAGATAGTCAGTATCTTTTCCCAAAGGTAGGCGAGTCTAAAACTAGAGGGCATAGGTTTAAGGTGAGAGGGGAGAGATACAAAAGTGTCCAAAGGGGCAATTTTGTTTCATTCAGAGGATAGTGAGCATCTGGAACAAGCTGCCAGAGGTAGTAGTAGAGGCGGGTACAATTTTATCTTTTAAAAAGCATTTAGATAGTTACATGGGTAGGATGGGTATAGAGGGAAATAGGTCAGATGTGGGCAATTGGAATTAGCTTAGGGCTTTTAAATAAAAAGGGTGGCATGGACAAGTTGGACTGAAGGGCTTGTTTCCAAGCTATAAACCTCTACAACCTGGAAGGTTATGTTGATTTTGGACTCCTTATTTAAGGAAGTATATGCTTGCATTTGAGACAGCAAACCAGAAGTTTACTAGATTTGTCACTGGATGAGACAGTATCCTGTGATGAGAGGCTGAGCAAAATTGGGTATATGTTCTCTGGAGTTCAGAAGAATGAGAGGTGAAGCCTTTTTTGGACAGTGATAGCCTTTTTTGGACAGTGATAGCCTTTTTCCTAGGATGGAGAAAGCTAGCACGAGGGGACACAGCTTTAAATTAAGGGGTATGAGTTATAGGACGGATATCAGAGGTAGTTCTTTACTCAAAGAGTGATTAGGGAGTGGAATGCCCTGCCTGCAGCTGTTGTAGATGCACCAAGTTTGGTGTCGTTTAAGAGGTTAATTGATAAGTATATGGAAGAGAAGGGAATGGTTTAGTTTGGAGGGGCATTGCTTTTTATTTTGGTCGGCACAACATCGAAGGCCAAAGGGCCTGTTCTGTGCTGTAATGTTCTATGTTCTAAGTGATTGGAATATACAAAACTCTGAGGAGTCTTGACAGATTAGATACCAAGAAGTTGTCTGCCCTTCTTGGAAAACCTAAAATAGGGTTTGATCATTTAGAACTGATTCTTCAAATAGTTGTTTAGTAATACAGAATATTTCTGATAAAATAAATTTCATTGAAGCTTTTCATCTGGCGTTCATCAGGACAAATATCAAAATCATGAAAGAATACAGTTTTATTCTCTGTGAGAAGAGAGTGCTGCTTGGTTACCAAGTGGAATCTGGTTGGGGTGTTGCCATGGAGAATACTTGATTTATTGGTGACTGACAATTAACTAATAGATTTATTAACTAATAATAATTTCTAATAGATGTAATTGCCTTCTCGAGACTCCCTTGCTCCAACAAAAGCTTAGGGATGGATCATACATCATTCGCAGTTTTCAGTATTCTGACAATCTTTGCAAAGCTATCTATAAGTTAGCTTTTAATTATAATTGACTTCAACTTGTTTGAATGCATTTACTTCTGGGTTGCATATCAGTTTCTCAATCAAATGCTGCCATTTATTTGCAGTTAAAACAAAAAATTAGAATCTAAAACACAAAAACCACTAACTAAATTTCCACAAGACTATCAAAACCATTTATTATTTTAAACACCTCTGTCAACCTCCCTTTAACCTTAAAGGAAAGCACTGCTAACTGCTCTAGTGTAGCCATGTAACTAAGTCCCTCATTCCAGCATGACAATACAATAAATAGAAGCAGGAGTAAGTCACCAGGCTGTTTCAGCCTTACCCTGCCATTCATCCATCATATCTTTCTGGTAAATCCTGTATATACACTCTCCAAGACAGTGACATCCAGCTGACCACAATGCTAGCTTGGATTTAATCAATATCTTAAAAATTTGACAGAATTTCCTTGCTCTTTTACTCTTTGGTCAGTGATTATTATGGGATGTTTGGTTAGTGATGACGGTGCACTTACTATTGGATATTTGTAGCTGGCCTGTGATTATTATGGGAACTTTGAATATCCGGCTGGTTTACTATTATAATTGGAGTTTCAGTGGCCTTTAGAGATTAATCTATAACATCATTAACTTTGGGAGAAGTAAGAGTGCTGTGCTGCTGCTGCAGAACTTCCTGGAGTATTCCTCTATCCTGTTGTGATTGGCTGATATTTTCCAGACCGTTATGTGCTTCCATTCACTTAATTTGAAGACAACTTCCTCAGATACATAGCTATGTTTAATTTTTCTTACGTTTAACCTTTCTATTTTATAACAAAACAAATATGCCCTCAGTGAAAAGGTGGAAACTGTGCCGTGCTAATACCTGTACCAATGGAATTTTATGCAGATTGAGTTGGAAGGTAGAGGGCATTTAACTCTTGCTTCACATTTCAGTTAACTTCATTGGCCATGGTTACAGAGTAATGCCTGTTTTATGATTCCTGCCAAATCCCATCACAGTAGCTTGAAAAGTGAGTTCAGTTGTTTAAGAAATACCGAAAGAGAAATCTCGGCCCCTCTCCCGCTGCGGGAATCGTAGCAGGCAAGACCAGAAATCCAGCAAACTGTTTAAAGGTCTGTTCAGCTGGGGTGGGAATTTCTAGTCTTGGGGTGAGCATGGCTAGAAAATTCTATCCAGGATATTGGGAAAAGTGATTGTGAAGCTGTTGACTTGTAAAAACCCAACTACCCTACAGTTAATTAATATCTAACGGGAAGAAAACATGCTGACTTTACCAGGAACCTTCTACATGTTCATACAATTGACTGGTAACTGCTCTCTGAAGCTATTCAGTTACCAGTTCCATTACTTTACTAAATGTCATCCCTGTCTAAGATGCCTATATCCTGGGAATGATTTTTGAAAAAGTGTTCAGTAATGAATGGTAATAGAAATGATCTATTGTATGGAACAGTTCAATTTGTGCAGCTTACTTAAACAACTTGGGATGTTTCTTTTTGGAAAGGTTTTTCTTCCATTGTGCCTCAAGGATTGTAACAAGTTTGGAAAGGGGAGAAGTGAGAGCAGGCAGCATCAAAGTAGTAGTCATTGGTTTATAAGTCGTTAACTTGTGTTTCCTTTCTCTGTTGAAGCGTTCTCGTGCCTGTGTTCCAGCTAGCAAAGGCAGACGTGTAAGATTCTGTCTTTGTTTTACTGCGTGTGTATTTATATACATACATATGTATGTGTGTGTGTGTGCATTGCTATAAGCTCCAATGCTTCTTTTTGTCAGTGCTGCAGCTACATGTTCAATGTCCTTTTTCTGCCTGAATTCACTTCTTTTTCTTCCGTCTTCAGTGTGCATGTTGCATTTGTTTATTCTTAATTGCTTACGCTTTGCTATTCCAGTCGGGAAGCCATAGTGGTCACACTGTTAACCCTTTTCAATTGTGTTAATCTAGAGGGAAGAATTAATCTTTGATTCAATTTTTACAAAATCAATATTTTTATCCATCTATGTGACTCAAACTAGTTTTGTTTCAAGGTTGCAAAGCAATCAGACTCTTGCCTGCAATGGGATTGTGATTGTAGTGTGTGCTGATACCTCACTCAATAACTAGTTATGTGGGAAAATTGATATCACTTGATTTTCATTCCATGTAAATGTTTTAATGTAAAACAGAAATTGTTGGAAATACATAGAACATCAGGTGTCGTCTGAAATGGTTGATTTGAAAATGAAGCTACTTAAAACACGCAAAACTTTAAGTCAGGTGCAAGTATATTTGTTATCAGGCAATATAATGACTAAATTAAATAATACTGAGACACTTAGCAAAAATCAGACTGAAATGCAGATACAGATGGGATTGTTTTGATTAGAGAACCACAAATCCTTCCAATAGATACGAGCTTAAAATAACTGTCCCTGTTTTCAGGCTTCTGAGCCTTTATGGCCCGTTTCGAAGCCCAGCCAGGACTTGAATTCTATGGGGTCAAATCAAATTTTATTTTGGATCAGGTGCTGAGCCATTTTCATTACAGGTGGACATTATCAAAGGATAAATGGGCACCAGAAAAAGTGAACAAAAAGATTGATGAGGATGATGCCAGAACTAAAAGATTATTATTACTGAGAAAGATCCTAGGAAAGAGAAGAAGTCTTTAAAATTATGGAGAGTTTGATGGAGTAGATGTGGAAGAATGGATCAGGTCTAAAATGAGGAGTCATAATTAGAAGGTCATCAATAATCAATCCAATTAGAATTCAAGGGAGAATGTGAACCTCAGTATTAAATGCAATGGTTGATGTCCTTTAGGGAGGGAAATCTGCCATCCTTAACTGTTCTGGTCTATATGTGACTCCAAACCCATCTTCCTCCTTCGGTGATCACTCGATAATGATTTTGACTGTCAACATAAAAAACTGCGCAATACTGGTGATGGGTTCTGTGACTCCTAACAAGCCCAATCCCAGAGCCACATCTTTGACTGTACACTGCAGGTGGTTTCGGGAGGTGGGTTCCTCTTTGGACTGTGGACCACTGGGATTCCTTTCTCAGCCTCCTTTCCCAAGGATCCTCTTGCCATATGGTGTCCTAGAAGAGTTGTTTCCAATCAGGAGGTTCTTCCAAATAGGTCCCCTCTGAGCAAGGGTCTGGGAGACATTGTCTATGTTTTATTTCTTGAGGTAAGCCTTCAGGGTGTCTTTGAGGCACTTTCTTTGCCCTCTTCTTGTTCAGGCAAAGATTTGCTTTGACAATTGGGCCTCTGATCATCCGAAGCACATGGCAGGTCCAGTGGAGTTAGTTTGAGATGATCATGGTCTCGATGCCCTTGGCTCCTTCAGGGATTTTAAGGTGCCTGACCTCCCTGCTGAAGTGGAAAATCCATCTCAGACAACATTGATGATGCCTCTTCAGGACCTTAAGCTGGCATCTGTACCTAGTTCAAATTTTTGAGCCATTTGGGAGAATTAGGAGGACACAAGAATCTTGGTGTCAGTGTGAATATCATAGTCATTAAAGATTCTTGTTCTTGGGCATCCAAAGGCAGCACTCGCAGATTCGATACAATACAGATCAATGAAGAGGATTGCTCTGTCATAAAGAAAGCTTGATGTAGAGATGCCGGCATTGGACTGGGGTAAACATAGTAAGAGGTCTGACAACACCAATTAAAATCCAACCAATTTATTTGATAGTAAACTTGCAAGCTTTTGGCTTTTGTAGCCATTTGCCTGAAGAAAGCTACAAAAGCTGAAAGCTTGCAAGTTTACTATCAAATAAATCAGTTGGATTTAAAATTGGTGTTGTCAGAACTCTTACTGCTTAAAGAAAGCTACCAAAAGACTCACCTGTTCCCACCTGCATGCTGGACTGAAGCTAGGGACTTCCGCATCTCACAGTCCTGTCCCCATCAACTTTTGAGTATCATATGTTATAGATTGCTCTTTGTCTGGCTCCATCCCTCCAAATTTACTGTCAGGGGTGACTCAGTAAGGAGTCTCACAACACCAGGTTAAAATCCAACAGGTTTATTTGGTAGCAAGCACCACTAGCTTTCGGAGTGCTTGCTGCCCCTTTGTCAAATGAGTGGGAGTTCTATTCACAAACAGGGCATATAAAGACACAATTCAATTTACAAAGTAATGATTGTAGAAAGTTGATATTTGTGTCAATATGTCTGTATCAAGAGTGACTCAGCCAGGAGTTTAAGGCTCCTGACGGCATCCCTTCTATAATGTTGATTCCACAAATATACTCTAGCTGTGGCCTATCCAATATTTTATACTATTCCAGAACAACCTCCCTGCTCTTAAACTCTATGCCTCGGCTAATAAAGGCGAGTATGCTATATGTTTTCTTAATCACTTTATTCACTTGTCTTGCTTCCTTCAGGGACCAGAGTATATGCATACCAATCCTTACTGCTTCCCAACATTCTACCAGTCATCATGTATTCCTTCATCGTTTTTGTTTTGCTCAAGTGTATCACCTCACACTTATCCAGATTGAATTCCACTTGCCATTCATCAGCCATCTGACCAGCCCGTCTCTATCCTCCTGTAATGTAAGGCTATCCTCCTCACTATCTCCCACCCTATCAATTTTCATAACATCCGTGAACTTCCTGATCAATCCTACAAAAACCATTTATATAGACTGCAGACAGCAAGAATCCAACACTGATCCCTGAGGGGCCCCACTGGATACAGCCTTCCAATCAAACATTCTATGACCATCTCTCTCTGCTTCCTGCCACTCAGCCAAATCTCTACCAATTTTCCAAATATCCTTGGACCCCATGTATTCTTACCTTCACTATCAGTCTCCCATGTGGAACCTTACTAAAGTCCAACTGGAATACTTGGACTCCACCTATATACCCTGCGCCTGCATGCCTCTCTCCACTTCACTGATGAAGGAGCAGTGCTTTGAAAGCTTGTGATTTCAAATAAACCTGTTGGACTATAACCTGGTGTTGTGTGACTGCTCATCTTAGCAAAACCGTGCTGCCTGTCCCTGATTAATCCCTGCCTTTCCAAATGCAGATCAATTCTGTGTCTCTGAATTGCTTCCAATAGTTTCCTTGTCACTGAGGTTAGACTGACTGACCTATAGTTTCCTGATTTATCCCTTCTTCCCTTCTTTAATAATACCACATTTACTGCCCTCCAGCATCTCGCCAGAGAGAAAAGGTGAAATAAAAGTAGAAAAAGCATATCAAGTATGTCAGGGAGATAGAGCTGTATTTAAGGGTGGGGTGCCCACCATTGAGCTGTATTATATTTTCAGTATCATCTCTTTTTATTTCAGTGAGCACGTAGGCTGTCTCATTTCTGGTTCAATCCATTATCTGGGAGCAGTGTATCCAACTCTGCATGTAATCATTGAATTATACACCACTGAAGAGTCCACACTGTCACTTTAAATATCATGAAGATTTTATCATATGACCACAATCACCCCATCTAGTAGTCAAAGCTCCATTTTTCTGAAAAATAAAGGAAAACAGGGGGAAATGGTAATATTCCTAGCACTTCCCTTTGGAAAATCCAGACGAGTTCTGTTTTGTCAGTTCTGATAATCAGTTGACAAGTCATTGAGGATATGATCATTTCTGTGTTGTAATTCTGTGGGAATTCTCAGCACCATAGACTTCCAGTGGTTTGTTTAATATATGGACTGACCCCAATTAGTAGAACTGTCCTTTAAGAGCATGGTATACTGAGTTTCAGAATGTCAGAATACCCGTGAAACACACTATCAGAGCACACAGAGCAGGGAATGCCCAAAAGTTTCAGGTTTTTAGGTTTCCAGATCACCATTAGCCTGACCTGGTCCCTCCACACTGACACAGTAGTTGAGAAAGCCTACCAACACCTTTACTTTCTCAAGAGGTTAAGGAAATTTGGGATATCCGCTATGACTCTCACCACCTTTTACAGATGCACCTTAGAAAGCATCCTTTCTGGTTGTATCACAGCTTGGTATGGGCTCCTGCTCTGCCCAAAACAGCAAGGAACTACAAAAGGTTGTGAATGTAATCCAGTCCATCATGCAAACCAGCCTCCCATCCATTGACTCTGTTTACACTTCCCATTGCCTGGAAAAGCAGCCAGCATAATTAAGAACCCCACACACACCAGACATTCTCTCTTCCACCTTCTTTCATTGGGAAAAAGATGCAAAAGTCAGATCACGTGCCAACTGACTCAAGGACAACTTCTTCCCTGCTGCTGACAGACTTTTGAATGGACTTACCTTATATTCAGTTGATCTTGCTCTACATCCTAATTATGACAGTAATTCTATATTCTGTACCCTCTCCTTTTCTTCTCCCCTATGTATTCTATGAATAGTATGCTTTGTCTGTGTAGTGCGCAGTAACAATACTTTTCACTGTATACTAATACATGTGACCCTATGATTCTGTGACAATAATAAATCTATTAACCTGTGTCACAGGTTAATCAGAGCAACCATGACACAGGATATCCCCCATGAAACAAGATATCAAAGCATCCGTGGCGCAGAATATCAGAGAAGTCGTGATGTAGGATATCCCCCGTGACACGGGATATCAGAGCATCCGTGATGCAAGATATCCCCCTTGTGCAGAATGTCAAAACAGTCATGACACAGCATATTCCCCACGACACAGGATACCCGTGTGGAGCGGAATACCCGAGCGGCTGTGTGGAGCGGGATATCAGAGAAGTCGTGATGCAAGATGTCCCCCTTGTTCAGAATATCAAAACAGTCATAATACAGCATATCCCCCATGACGTGACCTATCAGAGCAACCATGTGACGCAGGATATCCGAGCGGCCGTGTGGAGCGGGATATCCGAGCGGCCGTATGGCGTGGGATATCCGAGCAGCCGTGTGACGTGGAATATCAGAGCAACCGTGTGACGCGGGATATCCGAGCGGCCGTGTGGAGTGGGATATCAGAGCAACTGTGTGACATGGGATATCCGAGCGGCCTTGTGGAGCGGGATATCAGTGCAACCGTGTGATGCGGGATATCCGAGCGGCCGTGTGACGCGGGATAGCCGAGCGGCCGTGTGGAGCGGGATATCCGAGCGGTCATGTGGAGCGGGATATCCAAGCGGCCGTGTGACACGGGATATCCGAGCGGCCGTGTGGAGCGGGATATCCGAGCGGCCGTGTGGAGCGGGATATCCGAGCGGCCGTGTGGAGCGGGATATCCGAGCGGCCGTGTGGAGCGGGATATCCGAGCGGCCGTGTGGAGCGGGATGTCCGAGCGGCCGTGTGGAGCGGGATGTCCGAGCGGCCGTGTGACGCGGGATGTCCGAGCGGCCGTGTGACGCGGGATATCCGAGCGGCCGTGTGGAGTGGGATATCCGAGCGGCCTTGTGGAGCGGGATATCAGAGCAACCGTGTGATGCGGGATATCCGAGCGGCCGTGTGATGCGGGATATCCGAGCGGCCGTGTGACGCGGGATATCCGAGCGGCCGTGTGACGCGGGATAGCCGAGCGGCCGTGTGGAGCGGGATATCCGAGCGGTCATGTGGAGCGGGATATCCAAGCGGCCGTGTGACACGGGATATCCGAGCGGCCGTGTGGAGCGGGATATCCGAGCGGCCGTGTGGAGCGGGATATCCGAGCGGCCGTGTGGAGCGGGATATCCGAGCGGCCGTGTGACGCGGGATATCCGAGCGGCCGTGTGGAGCGGGATATCCGAGCGGCCGTGTGGAGCGGGATATCCGAGCGGCCGTGTGGAGCGGGATATCCGAGCGGCCGTGTGGAGCGGGATATCCGAGCGGCCGTGTGACGCGGGATATCCGAGCGGCCGTGTGACGCGGGATATCCGAGCGGCCGTGTGACGCGGGATATCCGAGCGGCCACTGTGAATGGGGATTGGATTGGGGGCAGCATCTGCCACACCATTAGTAAAGGAACTACAGTCCATTCCTCAATCACATAATCTATTGTTGACCCTTCTCCCATTCCCATCCCCGTCCCCCATTCCCATCCCCGTCCCCCATGCCCCTCCAAATTTGCTTCTCATGGAGCAGAAATTAAACTCTTGCTGACCAAAGTCTCAGACAGATTTGAGTTTGATCTTCAGCAGGGTTAGCTGAAGCAATATTTTAGCTGCAGAATTTTGCATTCTTCAATTTTTGCTATAAAAGACCAGTCATTATTAAAGCGTTCAACATTGTGGAACACCTATCATCCAACTTGCCATGAGCCTTATTATTATTAATGGGGGGGAGGGGTGGGCAAGCCAGTGTTTCACAATTTATTTTCTGTGACTTGCAGCCTTTCTCTTGCTGTTTCACACTCATTGTCAACTATGGCTTCTATTTTATAAATTGCAGTTGTGCTGTTGAGAATTTTGCAATGGCCTGCGAATTGCTAATTAAACATCAGGGGCTTGGTTTAGTGAAGCTGAAGTTAAATGTGTGCATGTGGTATTGGATTGGAAGTTGGGATGGGCATTGACACAGCAACCTCCACAATAACACTGTTTATCCTGAAGACAAAAGTTGCAGTATTCCTTTCAACATCTACTCACCTGCTTCTACTTTAATCTTAAAATCAGTGGTAACTGTGTATTTTAATTGGTTATATAAATTTCTGTAGTAACGGTTACCTTTATTTTTAGCAATTAAGATACAGGTAGTCATTCAAATGTAGAGCAAAGTGGGTGAATGTCAGGTTTAAGGACTTAATGGATGCTGTCATTCCAAGGCAGTTGAAGTGCTGATCCTTGTGGTCTAAGATCACAATGAAAAATTTGGGACATCATTGGACCATCAGTACCTTAGGAACCGTATCCCACCAACAGTACTTTCAGAGGACAGAAATCGCTCCTATATGAAGATTTTACTCAAGGAAATGTAAATGCAAATTAATGATGTCCTTCAGATTGCTGGTTCTCTTTTAGATTACAGCGAAGGCAGTATATAGGCAGTGATTTGCAGGAATCAGGCTCCATCACTTCAGCAATTAGTTTATGGTTTGCAGTCAACTCCTGTTAAATCACTTATTATTTGCTTGAGAAAGATGCAATCTGTAGTTCAAATTAATATTAAAAGTAAAGCACAACAGATGGCATTCTTTCTTCAAAGTCATATGGTGTCCTAATTCAAACATAGACCACTTCCTGTATTGTTGGTGGGTCAAATTTATGGAATACTCTATCTAACAGCACTATGGGAATGCCTCGCCACACAGACTGCAGCAGTTCATGTGGTGGGCCAACTACCTCTGGAGCAGTAAGCATGGATTCTAAACTAATGGTTATCAGTGACACCCACATACCAAGAATAAACTAAAAAGCTCATATTAATAGATAATTCACGCTCGGTAACTGAGTTACCTAGAGGAATCGACTGTTGTTGTAGGTTCTGACTAATTATTTGTATAATACTACAGTGCAGGAAGTTGCAAAGCAAAGGAATATGCAACTTTGACGGTTTAACATTAGTTAACATTAAGAGTTGCTCACTTTGAGAAAAAGTGGGAAGACTGTGTAATGATAATGTCACTGGACTAGTAATTCGGACACCCAGGTTAATGCTCTCAAGTCATGGGTGATGGAATTTGCATTCAACTAATAGATTTGGAGTTTTTAAAATTAATTTACAGGATGTGGGCATTGCTGGCTAGGCCAGCATTTATTGCCCCTCCCTAAGTAATATAAAGCTAGTGTCAGCAGTGGGAGCCTTGAAATTATCCACTGGCTCATCAATGTCTCTTAGGGAAGGTGATGTGCGTCTTTATCTGTGACACCAGACCTACAGCAACTTGGCTGACTCTTCACCATCCTCTGAAATAGTCAAATAAACCACTCTTTTTAAGGGCAATTAGTAGGCAGAAACGCATGTTGGCTTTCCCAGAAATGCCTACACCACATGCAAAAATAAAAAAAATTGCCAAGACTTTGCAGCATGATGCCTATTTCATATTCTTTAATGCATCGGTATAATTTATGGATTTCTATAGTTTAAAATGTCAGGATTCCAAATGAACTCTGTCCAATTCTTAACTCCGTTTCAAAACATCAACAGAAGTTAAGCTGTGTCTTAGTGAGAGTAGACTCTCAGTTTGGATGTGCCAGCACCCTGCATGATGTAAGAGCTTGGGTTTGTAGCTGTGACCTCCCCACACAGTGGCTGCCTAATCTGGATTAACCTTTTGTGAGAGGCAGTGAGTATGGAAAAAAAACAGAATTCCACAGCAGCACTGGTTCAACCAGGCTGTGTCTGCCTCACTCTCATAGAGAAGATACCTCAAAGGGATGAAAGGGAGGTAAATTATTTGATAGTTAGATCATTTCCTGTATATTTGCATGGATCGTACTGTTCTTAAGTTAATAAAATTTGTTAGATCTGAGTCACCTGTACACATATTATTTAAAGGAGTTTCTTTTCATAGATTGATTCCATTGAGAATTTCAACCTTTCCAATTCTCCATCTGGTGATGAGGTGAAATCACAGATATGTTCTCGCTCTCGATCGCCGTCAACAGCAAGTGACGTTGAACCTGTGGAGGTGGGTGCATGGCAGCCTTTGGGATATTTCCTTCTTTTAAAAAAAGGAAAGTATATCTCTTCTATATTGTACATCTCTCTTTTCTCCTTGATGGCAAACTATTTGCAGCTGAGAACGGAAAAGCAAGGAGCACAATCCCAGTCCTTAGCCACAGCCCTTCACAATCTACGGTGGTACTGATGGGTGGAATGGTGGCACAGTGCTTAGTATTCCTGCCTCACAGCACCAGGGACCGGGTTCAGTTCCCCTGGTTTGGAGTCTGCACATTCTCTCTGTCTCTGCGTGGGTTTCCTCCACATGTTCTGATTTCCTCCCACAGTCTGAAATGCGTGCTGGTTAGGTGCATTGGCCATGCTAAATTCTCCCTCAGTGTACCCAAACAGGTGCCAGAGCGTGGCAACTAGGGGATTTTCATAGTAATTTCATTGCAGTGTTGTAAGCCTACTTGTGACACCAATAAATAAATTTTAAAAGCTTGCAGCTACTACCTCGGGAACAAAGATCCTGTTTTTTTTTTCTCTTCCCACTGTTAAATATTGACTCCATTTTCTCTTCACAGATTCTGTGATATCTGCTGATATTTTCCACCTTTTGTTTGTATGTCTGGAATAGTAGATATAGTTTTGGTTTCCATATTTAAGACTAGAATTTGCATTGCACTAATGGTTCATTAGATTTGTCACTGGGATGGGAAGGTTGTCCTATGAATAGAAGTTTATTTTCTTTGAAATTTAGAAGAATGAAACATAAGAAACATAATATATTGAGGAGACTTGAGAGGATAAATAGAGGTTGTCACGCCTGGCTGAGGAATCTAGAATACAGGGACAATTATTTCTTCATTCAAAAGATTGAGTGAATCTTTGGAATTCTGTACCCCAGAAGAGTTGTGGATGCCCCTTTGTTGAATATATTTAATCATATAATCGCTACAGTGCTGGAAGAGACCATTTGGCCCGTCCAGTCTGCACTGACTCTCCGACAGAGCATCTTACCCAGGCCTGCCTACCCACCCCCCCATCCCCTTAACTGAATGAATTTACCATGGCCAGTCTCCCAAATCTACACATCTTTGGATGCTAAGAATCAATTTAATGCGGCCAATCCACCTAATCCACACATTTTTGGACAATGGGAGGAAATCGGACCATTCAGAGAAAACCCATACAAGACATGGAGAGAATGTGCAAACTCCACACAGATAGTAACTCGGGGCCAGAATTGCATCTAGATCCACGGCACTGTAAGGATCAGTGCTAAGCAGTGTGTCACCGTGCTGCTGGTTAAGATGATCAGATTTTTGGTGGGAAGCAAGGGATAATGGGGATGGGTGGAAGGTGAAGTTGAGATATGAAGATCAGCCTAGATCTCTGAATTGCAGAGCAGATTCTAGGGCTCTTAATTCTTGTGTTCTCTGGGCTTATGTTACAGGATGTATATTTTATCTTTGAATTTATTTTATTCAATGTAAATATCTGCCAGTTTTAAACTAAATATGTCTAAATATAAGGAATTCAGTGGGAACTTATTCCTTACCTTAGTCCCAGTGGAGGTGGATGATTGACTTTGGTTTATGGATACTTACAACAGATTATACCATTTAAGGCTAGTATATTTAATATTAATCTCTTTAAGAGGAGCAGGCAGTTGAAGAAGAATATTTTGCCAGTTGTGAGGATGTTTCCAGTATGATGATTGTACTGTGATTTCCTTTTGTTCTGTCATAGCCAATCATGCCAGTGATTGAACCTCATTACCTCTGTTTGAACCTTATTAGGGAACTGACCACCCTCAACGTACAGTCCTGACACCAACTATCAGGTCCTCCTATAGTGGTTCCAGTGTCTCAAATCCAAAGGTAAAACCCTGCACAACTTTAAGCACTTGGTCTTTTAAAAATTCAGATTTGATCTCCTTTGTATACGTGTGTGTTCTCCTCTCCCTGCACCATTCTCCCACCTTAACCCCTGCCACTGGAGACTGATCTTTCTTTCTGGCTTGTGGGTAGAAATGGTAGAAGCCAATCAACCACCCTGGTGAATTAATTGGGGATTTTGCAGCTCTTGGCATTTTTCTCTAATTAGTGCTCCTGTAATCTCATCTGCAGAGCAGAAACAGAGCAAAAGATATACAAATCTTGTGCATTGAAACTAAAGGTTACAGCACGAAAGCTTAATACATTTTTACGCAATTCAGCTGTTTAATTAAATGAGCTTGTGCCTCCTTTCAAGTTACAAGGAGCAAATTGCTTGCAACTTCGTTCTATGATCACTAACCTTCACTCAAGCTGATTTTCAGGGAGATCTAGTGATCTATATTTAAAGGAAGGTTTGGTAAGAGCAAAGATTCAGATTATTTCACTGTGAGAACATGCGTTAACTCTTCCAGTATTAGAAATGAGCATTAAATGCTGTTCAGAGTTTAATAATTCTCTATTTCAATAGATGTTTCCTCTTTTATAGCCCAAAGCTCATCAGTTTGTCGTGAAGTCCTTTAATACACCAACAAAGTGCAATCAGTGCACGTCTCTGATGGTTGGACTAGTGCGTCAAGGCTGCACTTGTGAAGGTGAGAATAGTCAATTAGTACTA
This sequence comes from Sphyrna mokarran, assembly GCA_024679065.1. NCBI lineage: Eukaryota > Metazoa > Chordata > Chondrichthyes > Carcharhiniformes > Carcharhinidae > Sphyrna > Sphyrna mokarran. The sequence goes on from JAGIQG010000005.1 coordinate 11,835,976, forward strand.
CCAAATGGGTAGTCATTTCAAATGTGAATTACTTTGTGGTTTCAACGTAGTTCTAACTATTTTAGTTTAATATTAGCAAGAGATACTTTTTTTAAATATTATTGACAAGTAAGTTATACATTTCTCACTGCTTACATTGAATGTTTTGGAATTTGGCCGCTGTATGGGGGGGAATGCTCCTCTGATTTCTTGTGCATTTGACAACCCCTTTGTCCTATCATTGATGGCCACGGCTTCAGTCAGATGGGCTCTGAACTCTGTTATTCTCTCCACAAATCTCTCCATTATTCTGTCTTCTTTTAAGACTGTCTTTGAAGCCAAGCTTTTGGACAACCTTCCTAACACACATCCAGACCATAAACACACTGAGCAAAAGTGGCTTGGCACCCTTTGGCTTGGTGTCAGTTATGTTCCTGTGAAGCACCTTGGACATATTATGTTAAAGTTGTTATATTAATGTTAGACATTGTTAGTTGACCAGTATAAACAGTAGGCTGCATTAACCATTGGCTAATTAAGTGCTGGAGATTGCTGCTCTTGCATTACAATCTCCTGGAGGAGTGGAGCGATGAAGGATAATTCAGTAATGAATTCTTCAGAGAGTTTGAAGCTCTCTGAAGCTTCAGAAAAATAGCATTATCCTCATCCTGCTGTACTTAAAAATGGTTTGCATCTTTCCTGGAAAATGTCCCTATCATGTTAAGGTACATGGAGCGTGAACTGAATCAAAATCAATGTAAGGAGACAGGCTTGATATAATATGGATTATTCTGTCTTCTGATGTCCTGTGGCTTCGCTTTCTGTTTTAGTTTTGTTTTCTGTTCCCTTCACTTCCCCAGCTGGCAGTGCTAGGATATTAGTCGCTACTGTTATTAGCATATCATCTGTTGAATTATCCCATATTACTTGTGGTGCTGAACACTGTGTTTGTGTTGTAACAATTTGTCTCTCCCTCCCCTGCCTTTCAGGCTTCCCTCTGCCCAAACCTCCACTAGGGCACCCGCCCTTCTCCTGGAAACCATGTCCAGATTCACCACCATCCAACCACCAAACCCAATTGTTTCTCTCCTCGCAACTCCATTCCATGCACATACTGGCCAGCTCTTCCCATATATCAAGCCTGTGGTGGTTTCCAGGAATACATTGAGAGATTTGTTATGTGCTTAGTGGCATCGTTAATTGTGTTGCCAAGCTACTTCTGCTTCAGTGTGTTTATGGTCTGGATCTGTGGCTACTGTTTATTATATGGATCATCAATCGAAGTAATATCGTGGCATAAATGGATCAAGCAGCAGTTCAAGGAAGCAGTTGACCACCACCTTCTCTAGGGCAGTTAGGGATGGACAATAAATTCTGGCCTGGCCAATAACTTGCACATGCTATGAAGGAATATTAAAGAACAGTCCAGACACTGGCACCAGTTTGACTGTGTTTAAGCTGCAGGGATGTCCACATCACCCATACCATGACCCATACTGAAGACTACTTATCCATCTGCTTATCTGTTTTGCCATCTCCAGACTGGCTCAAAGAAAGTAGGCAACAGAAGCAATGCTGTAAGAAAATCAATATCATAGGTGTTAAAGATATCTGGAAGCAATGTTACAGCTTAAAGCCTACAACATGAAAAGTGATGAGCAAAACAAGTGTCAGAGATCCAACTAATAGTGGACAGCTATAACATGCAGTTTCTTGGACACTATCATACTTATGGTAGATAGTGAAGAGGGGTGTTATAGTTTACAGAGTGACTTGGACAAGTTGCAGAGCTGGGCCGAGAGGTGGCAAATGGAGTTTAATGTGGAAAAGTGTGAGGTAATGCACTTTGGCAGGAACAATAAATGTGTAGAGTATAGGGCTAATGGTAGGGCTCTTAATAGTGTTGAGGAACAGAAGGATCTTGGTGTATGTGTCAGTAGATCCCTGAAAGTAGGCAGTCAAGTGGATAAAGTTGTTAAGAAGGCATATGGAGCCTTAGCTTTTATTGGTAGGGGGATTGAATTTAGGAGCCGCAGCATCATGTTGCAACTGTACAAAACTCTAGTGCGGCCGCACTTGGAGTATTGTGTGCAGTTCTGGTCCCCACATTATAAGAAAGATGTGGAGGCATTGGAGAGGGTACAGAGGAGGTTTACCAGGATGTTGCCTGGTATGGAGGGCAGGTCCTATGAAGAGAGGTTGAAGGATTTGAGGTTGTTTTCGTTAGAAAGGAGGCGGCTAAGAGGGGATCTTATTGAAGCATATAAGATGATTAGAGGTTTAGATAGGGTGGACAGTGATAGCCTTTTTCCTAGGATGGAGAAAGCTAGCACGAGGGGACACAGCTTTAAATTAAGGGGTATGAGTTATAGGACGGATATCAGAGGTAGGTTCTTTACTCAAAGAGTGATTAGGGAGTGGAATGCCCTGCCTGCAGCTGTTGTAGATGCGCCAAGTTTGGTGGCGTTTAAGAGGTTAATTGATGAGTATATGGAAGAGAAGGGAATGGTTTAGTTTGGAGGGGCATTGCTTTTTATTTTGGTTGGCACAACATCAAAGGCCGAAGGGCCTGTTCTGTGCTGTAATGTTCTATGTTCTATGTTCTATTATCTGTGGCCCAAGCTTTCATGAGCCCGCCCAACCACGAGTCAAGTTGAAATCTCCAACATAGAAACTAGAAACAGGAGAAGGCTATTCCGTTCTTCCAGCCTGCTCCACCATTCATTTTCATCATTGAATTCAATAATCTGATCTGCCCTTTCTCCTGTATCTCTTGACTCCTTTAGGACCTAGAGCCATATCTAATTTCTGCTTGAAGTCAGGCAATGTTTTGGCCTCAATTACATTCTGTGGTAATGAATTAGACTGCAACGATTCAAGAAGGCAGCTCACCATCATCTTCTCAAGAGCAATTAGAGATGATCAATAAATGCTGGCCAGCCAGCAACTGTCCCATGAATGAATAAAAAAGAATTCCATGCCTAGTTCTGGACTCCCCCACCATTGGGAACGTTCTTTCTGAATCTACTCTATCTAACTCTCTCACTCTTCTCACTCCAGTGAATATAATTCTAACCAACTTAGTCTCTTCTTATATGACCAGACCTGCATCCCAGGAATTAACTTGGTAAACCCTTACTCTACTCCCTTATAGCAAGGACATCCTTCCTCAGATAAACTGCACACACTACTCCAGGTGTAGCCTCACAAATGCCCTATACAGTTTCAGTAAAACATCCTGATCCCTATACTCAAATCTTCTCACTATGAAGGCCAACATACCATTTGCCTGCTGTATTTGTGCACTTCCTTTCAGTAACTGAAACTAAGGTTAAGATTTACTGGACAAGTGATCCCCGCATGCAAATATGCTTTAACTTACACATAGCTGCGGGAGAGTGAATAAGTACCCTGAAACTGGGAGCGAGTTTTTTCTTTATACCTCAACATTTTATTGAAATTCATGTTTAATATTGCCAAACCTTATCTTTCCAAAATGTGCTCATCAACCCCTTGGGTGAGAAGAAAATTGAAATGTGCTCCTGGCATGAAAAGGTTGTACAAATTTGGTCTAGATAGTAATCAGTGTACTTTAAGCAGAGAGTAATAGTCAATGGATTTTTTTCAGGCTTGACAAAAATTTGTAGTGGTGTTCTCCAAGGGATCCTTGCTTTTCCTGATGTATGTTAATCATCTAGATCTTGATGTGCAGGGGACAGTTTTGAATTTCAAGGATGGCACAAAACTGTGAAGTGGACAAGATAGCACCCCAAAAGGACATAGACAAATTGGTGGAGTGGGCAGATAGTTGGCTGATGAAGTTCAATGTGGAGAAATGTGATTGATGCATTTTGGTAGGAAAAACATGGAGAGATAATATAAAACAAAAGGTAAAATTCTCAAGGATGCAGGAGTAGAGAGACCTGGGTGTACATGTGTATAAATCAGGGAGATAGTGACATAGTGGTATTATTGCTAGAATAGTAATCCAGAGACCCGGGGTGAGATCCTAAATGAATACTTCTCATCAGTATTTACTGTTGAGAAAAGCATGGATGTTAGTGAACTTGGGGAAATAAACAGTGTTGTCTTGAGGAGTATACATATAACAGAGAAGGAAATGCTGGAAGTCTTCAAGCGCATTAGGATAAATCACAGGACATGATGGAGTATATCCCAGAACATTGTGTGAAGCTAGAGAGGAAATCGCGGATCCCCTAGCAGAGTCCTGAAGATTGGACGTGGTAAATGTTATGCCCTTGTTTAAAAAAGGCTGCAGGATAAACCCTGGAACTACAGGCCAGTAAGCCTCTCATCTGTGGTGTGTTAAGATATTGGAAGATATTTTGAAAGACAGAATCTACAGGCATTTAGAGACACAAGGACTGATTAGGGACAGTCAGCAAGGCTTTGTGAGTGGAAAATCACGTCTCACAAATTTGAGTTTTTGAAGGGATAACCAAAAACGTAGATGAGGGCAATGCAGTTGATATTGTCTACATGGACTTTAGCAAGGCCTTTGACAAGATACCATATGGTAGGTTGTTATATAAGGTTAAATTTCACGGGATCCAGAATGAGGCAGCTTAAATGGATACAAAATTTGCTTCTTTACAGAAGCCAGAGGGTGGTCATAGAGGGTTGTCTTTCAAACTGGAGGCTTGTCACCAGTGGTGTGCCTCAGGGATCAGTGCTGGGTCCACTGTTATTTATCAATTATATTGATGATTTAGATGCGAATATAGGAAACCTGATTAGTAAGTTTGCAGATGACAACAAGATTGATGGTGTGGTAGACAGCGAAGGAGGTTATCTTGGATTGCAGCAGGACCTTGATCAATTGGGTTAGTGGCCTGATGAATGGTAGGAAGAGTTTAATTTAGATAAATACAAGGTGATGCATATTGGTAGATTGAACCAGGGCAGGACTTACTCAGTTAATGGTTGGGGTTGGGGAGAGTTAGAGAGCAAAGAGATCTAGGGATATAGGTTCATAGTTCCTTGAAAATGGAGTGACAGGTGGACAGAGTGGTGAAGAAGGCATTCAGCATGCTTGGTTTCATCAGTCAGAACATTGAATACAAGAGTTTGCACGTCTTGTTGAAGTTGTACAAGACATTAGTAAGGCCACACCTGGAGTACTGTGGACAATTCCAGTCACCTATTATAGAAAGGATATTAGTAAACTAGAAAAAATGCGGAAGAGATTTACTAGGATGCTAACGGAATTTGATGGTTTAAATTATAAGGAGAGGCTGAATAGACTGAGACTTTTTTCTCTGGAATCTAGGAGGCTGAGGAGTGATCTTAGAACATAGAACATAGAACATTACAGCACAGAACAGGCCCTTCGGCCTTTGATGTTGCGCCGACCAATATAAAAAGCAATGCCCCTCCAAAACTAAACCATTCCCTTCTCTTCCATATACTTATCAACTAAGCTCTTAAACGCCACCAAACTTGGCGCATCTACAACTGCTGCAGGCAGGGCATTCCACTCCCGAACCATCCTTTGGGTAAAGAACCTGCCCCTGATATCCGTCCTATAACTATCACCCCTTAATTTAAAGCTGTGTCCCCTTGTGCTAGCATCTTATAGAGGTCTATAAAATAATGAGGAGCACAGGTCAGCTAGATAGTCAATATCTTTTCCCAAACAAGGTAGGGGAGTCTAAAACTAGAGGGCATAGCTTTAAGGTGAAAGGGGAGAGATTCAAAAGTGTCCAGAGAGAAGACTTTTTCACAGGGTGATGAGTGTCTGGAACAAGCTGCTGGAGATAGTAGTAGGAGCAGATAGAATTTTGTCTTTTAAAAAGCATTTAGACAGTTATATAGACAAGATAGGTATAGAGGGATATGGGCCAAATGCGGGCAATTGGGACTAGCTGCGGGGTTAGCTCCACGATATGAACAAGTTAGGCTGAAGGGCCTGTTTTCATGCTAGAAATCTCTATAACAAAATCTGGGAACCTGGGTTAAAATCCCACCAAAATAAATGGTGAAATCTCAATTCAATAAAGAAATTCTGGAACTAGAAGTGTAATGATGACCATGAAACCAATGTCAATTTATCATTTAAAAATCACCTCATTCACTAACGTTCTTTTGGAAAGTGTGCGGACAAGAATGTTGAAGGGGAGGATGGTAGAAGAACACTGACAGTTGTTTAGGGAGATGATAAAGACATCTCACCTAAGGTACATTCCTGAGAGGAAGAGGAATTGCAAAAAGGTGAAAAATCATCCATAGCTTAATAAGGAAATCGAGGATAACATAAGAGCAAAAATGAGAGCATATAATAATGCAAAAATTAGTGCAGCATGGAGGATTGGAAGAACTTCAAATGCCAACAAAAGGTGACTAAATAAAATATCAAAAATCCTAAAATGGACTATGAAAGGAAGCTAGCTGAAAACATCAACACTGACACCAAAAGTTTGTATCAGTGTATAAAGAGGAAGAGGTGTTGGCTGTTTAGAGGATGGAAATGTTGGGGTAATAATAGGAAACTTGGAGATGGCAGAGGCATTAAACCTATACTTTGTCTCTGTCTTCACAGGAGAAGATAATACTCCTGTCCCAAAAAGTACAGTGGAATTTGGTGAAATTACTATAGCTAGGGAGAAGGTATTCAGTAAATGAAGGGTTTAAAAGTAGATAAGTCCCTGGTTCCTGAAAGTCTACACCCTAGGGTATTAAAAGACATGACAGCAGAGATAGTTGATGCATTAGTTACGAAATTCCAAAATTCCTTGGATTCTGGTAAGATCCCAGTAGACTGAAAACATGCTAATGTGACGCCCTTATTCAAAAAAAAAGAGGCAAAAAGTGGCAAATTATAGTGCAGTCAGCCTGACTTCTAATGGGAAAGTTGTAGGAGTCAATCGTTAAGGAAAAGGCGACTGAGCACCTGGAAAAGCAAAACTCAAATCACCGATGTCAGCACGGTTTTGTAAAGGGCAAGTCTTGCCTGATTAACTGCCAGACTTCTTTGAAGATGTAATCAGCAAGGTAGATAATGGGGATCCTGTAGATGTAATCTGTCTGGACTTTCATAAGACATTTGATAAGGTGCCACACAAGAGACTGATTCAGAAGGTTATATCCCAAGGGATTGGGGGTAGTGTAGTGTCTTGGATTGAGGATTGGCTGATTATAGAAAGCAGAGGATAAAAGGGCCCTTCTCCAGGTATATCTAATGGGGTCCCGCAGGGTTCAGTTCTCAGACCACAACTATTTACAATGTATATCAATGATATAGCAGGACAGAGTGTTACATAGCCAAATTTGCTGACAACATGAAAATAGGTGGGAAAGCAGGAATGATGAAGAGTTAAAAAGTTTACAGATGGATATTAACAGGCAAGGGGAATGGGCCAGAATCTGACAGATGGATTTTAATGGGGATAAATGCAGGTTATCCATTATGGCCAGAAAAAAGGACAAATTACTGTTTAAGTAGGAAACAGATTTAAAAGATGTCTGTCCAGGAGAATCTGGGTGTCCTTGTGCACAAGTCTCAGAAACTAGTTAATGAAGTGTGGAATGTTATAAGGAAGACAAATGGAATCTTGGCATTTGTTACAAAGGGTCTAGAGTATAAAAGTAGAGAAGTGTTACAATTGTATATGGCATTGGTGAGATAAGACTTGAAGTATTGTGTTCAGTTTTGGTCATCTTTGAAGACAGATTGGTGGCACTAGAGTCAGTTCCAGGTTTGAAAGGGCTCTTGTATGAGGAGCAGTTTAGTAGTTTGGGCTTGTACTTACAGAAGAATGAGGGAAATTTGATTGAGGTATATAAAATACTCATCGAGATTGATAAAGTAAATGTTAACCAAATGTTCCCCATCAAGAGGTCATTGTTGTAGAGTTAAATGGGGGATGTTCAAGACAGAGATAAGGAGCAGCTACTTCATACAGAGGATTGTGAATATATGAAATTCACTCCCCAGAATGCAGAGGATACAGAACCAATCAATGGATTCAAGAAAGAGATTGATAAATACTTGATAAAAAGCAGGATAAAGTTAGAATATGATGGAGATCAGCCATGATCATACAGAATGGTAGAGTGGGCTCAAAAGATTGAATTGCCTACTCTTGATTCTAATTTTAATGTTCCTAAATCTGGCAGTTCTTACCTAGCCTGGCCTTCTTTACTCAGAGGGTAGTAAATGCCCTGCCTGCAGCAGTTGTGGACTCACCAACTTTAAACTTCAAATGGTCAGTAGATAGGCATATGGGTAACATTAGAATAGTTTAGATTAGAGGGTCATTAGATTGTTTCCACTGGTCGGCGCAACATCGAGGGCCGAAGGGCCTGTACCGCGCTGTAATGTTCTATGTTCTAATGTTGTATGTGCATGTGACTCCAGACTCTCAGCAATGTGGTTGACTCCTAAAAGTGCCCTCTGAAATGGAAAGCAGTTAGAAATGAGCAATAAATGCTGGCCCACAGCAACACCCACATCCCATGAATTAATCTTTAAAAAGTCATTAGAGATGGCAGGATAGGTGGAGAGAGCAGTTAATAAAGCATAAAATTCTGGGCTTTGTTAATAGAGGCATAAGTAAAAGAGCAAGGAGGTTACGCTGAACTTTTACAGGAGACTAGTTAGACGTCAGTTGGAGTACACTTCTGGGTGCTACGCTATCGGAAAGAAGTTGGGGGAAGATTGTATAAAAGGTCATACTGGTTTAGAGCTCAGAAACAGGCTCTTCAGTTTATAACAGTGGTTGCAGGGATGAGAAACTTTAGTTATGAGGATAGATTGGAGAAGTTGAGACTGCTCTCCTTGGAGAGAAGATGGTTAAGAGGAGATTTAATAGAGATGCTCAAAATTGTGAGCGAGCTGGACAGCATAGAGAGGGAGAAATTGTTCCTGCTCATAAAAGATCAACAGCACGACAGCATAGGTTTAATGATTTACAAAAGAAGCAAATCTGATAGGAGAAACAAAATACACACGGCAATGGAATACACAGCCTGGAAGTGTAAAGAGGGTAAATTACACTTTGTTTCTATTCGAGTAATCGAGTAATGTGCAGGGATATGGGAAAAAGGCAAGGGAATGGCAGCAAGTCACAATGCTCTTTTGGAAAGCCGGTGCAAATACGATGGACCAAATGGTCTCCTCTTTCACTGTAATAATTCTGTGATTTTGCAGATTCATTATGTGAAAGGTTCTGAGATGAGAAAATCTGAGAAATGTAATAAGTTACTATAATTGCATACTTTCTTTCAGTTGTGATTGGGAATTCTTGTATTATTAAACCTCTCAATCCCTGTCATCTTGCACTTACGCTGAGATAATAAGAGACGAGATGTTACAGCCACACTTGATGAGAAGAGGCATTTTGTGTTGGTATTTCAACTTATACCCAATGGAAACTTGAGCTCATCCAAAACTCTGCTACCCGTATCTTATCTCGCACCTAACCCCATTTACACATCACCCCTGTACTCACTGACCTATATTGACCTCTAATTAATCATCCTTGTTTTAAAATTTTCATCCTTGTTTTCAAAACCCTGTTGCAGCTTCCTATTTATATATTCTTTTCTGAGCCCAGAGATTTACAAGATATCTGAACTCCTTCAATTCTGGTCTCTTCAACATCCTTGATTTTAATGGCTCTATTATTGATATCCTGCCATAAGCTGCTTAACCTCAGATTGCCTCCCTAAAATGTTGTCTACCTCTCTTTGTTCCTTTAAGTTACTTGTTAGAACCTATCTTTCTAATCAAGCATTTTGGTCACATAACTCATCAAAGTTCAGTTGAAGTGTTTCTTTGAAATGCCTTGGGAGGTTTTATCACTTAAAATGGTTATTTTTGGTCACAAAGTTGTTTCATTGATTTAAGTTGCTACTTCATTTTCAGTGTGTGGATTCTCATGCCACGTGACTTGCGCAGACAAAGCACCAGCCGTGTGTCCCATTCCACCTGACCAAACAAAGGGACCACTTGGGATCGACCCGCAGAGAGGCATCGGCACAGCCTATGAGGGTCATGTTCGGGTAAGAGAGAAACAGCACAAAGCTATGCTTCACAGGTCCAACTGTATGCAAGAAACCGGTAATTATTCTTCTATCATCACTAAAAGAAGTCACATTTATGGTACGGTATTTTGAAGACATAATTTCTTGCAGCCAAATAACATTCCTTATAAGCATTGAAGTTTTAATTGGGGTAAAAAGTCAGAAAAACTTGATGCAGATTTCATTGGAAGACCTTACAAGTTATTGAGGTACATGCTCCACTCGGTTGTTTCAAATGTTGGCACAGTCACCTCTATGTAGAAATGTGTCAATCCCTAGACATAGGTACATGATTCACACTGACGTTCCATTGCAGTAGTGTAACATTGCCAGAGGTCCCATCTGAGAGAAGAGAGAGAGATAATCAAACTGTTTGTGGCTGTTCAAATAGAAGTTGAAGATCTTACAGTATCATTTATCAGGATAGTACAGATGTGGATGTCGTTTTACTCTCACTATCTTATTAAAAAGATTAAATTCTCTCACCCACCTTGCTATTTTTGCACATTCTCATTGGGTCATTGCCAGCTACCAAACTATTCAGATATCAAGAAAAATAGTGTGTAGTTCAGTCAAGGAAAGGTAAAGTCAGCACTGAAACCAGCAAAATTATTTAAAACTTTTCAAACACTTTTAAGTAATGGTGATTTAAAAAGAAATTGCCCATGCATTCTTGGTGATAAACTCTGCCTTTCTATTTGCTGATATACAGATGCCAGCGTTGGATTGGGGTGGTAAGAACTCAGTAAGAATTTAGCAACACCAATTTATAATCCAACCGATTTATTTGATAGTAAAAACGCGAGCTTTCAACACTCTGTGTCTTCCTCAGGCAAATGCAGTGTATGCCCTTCTATGCCCTTCATAAGTGCAGATCAGGCTGACTCCTGCATAATCATCTAAGCACTTCACATACCCTTGTATCCTTCTTTCCGTCTTTCAAAATATTGCCTTAAAACTTTTCATCTTTAACTCATCAGAACAGTTTACAAAAATATCAGTTGTAAAGGAAACAACAATTTGCAGTGTATTTGCCTGAGGGAGACACAGAGTGTTGAAAGCTCACGTTTTTACTATCAAATAAATCGGTTTGATTATAAATTGGTGTTGCTAAATTCTTACTGAGTTTCTATTTGCTCCCAGCCTAAATCCAACTACCAGCTTTTTATCTTAATAACACGTCTATCGATGGTTGGCAGGAATCCTCTATCCAGCTCACTGCATATTTCTGACCCGGTGAATATTTCCCATCATCACAGAGTGTGGAGCAATTCTTGTCAGTATCCACTTATGGTCATGCAATGGGAATTTGTACAGAGAGTGATCAGATTACTCAGCATCCAGAAGCAAAGCAATTCTGTCACTTTTAAGGGAACGTGGCATAAAGCTAATGATTTGAATATTTGCTTGTTTGAGGGGGGCAGAGATGGTGAGGCTGCAGGAGTGGGAAGGAAGGGAGGAGAAAATAATTGTTCAAGATGTTTCACATCAGGATGTGATGTGGGTTAGTTGAACAACAGGTCTTTCTATGCCCTTCATAAGTGCAGATCAGGCTGACTCCTGCATAATCATCTAAGCACTTCACATACCCTTGTATCCTTCTTTCCGTCTTTCAAAATATTGCCTTAAAACTTTTCATCTTTAACTCATCAGAACAGTTTACAAAAATATCAGTTGTAAAGGAAACAACAATTTGTATTGCAAGAGAAAAGAGTTGGTTGGCAAGTGGACTCTGGTCTCTATATGACTCTGCCGTATCCCATGCATTGTGCCTTTTTCAATTAAACAAAAGCTTGGGAGACCACCGTTCCTCTATTCATGTCTCATGAAGGACAATGTGACCAATTAAAATCAACCTGCCTGGTTTGAATTTAAATAAAGGCTTGGCAGTTAACTGTTCCCTGATGCATTCTCCATGGCAATGCCTTTACCAGTCCAAGTCCATTTGCTTACTACTCAGCACTCTTCTCTTTCAGAATAAATTGTTGTTCCCTTTACATTTGGTATTTTTTCAAACTGTCCTGATGAGTACAAGACCAAAGCTTCAACAGCATGTCTGTTTTTTTCAGTCATACTTAAGTTCTATGCAATCAAACGACTATCTGTCAAAATACACAAATGTTTTCTTCTAGGTACCTAAACCTGCTGGAGTGAAGAAAGGCTGGCAGAGGGCACTAGCCGTAGTCTGTGATTTCAAACTGTTTTTGTACGAAATAGCAGAAGGAAAGGCTTCTCAGCCAAGTGTGGTGGTTAGCCAAGTTATTGACATGAGGTATGTGCAAGTAACTCTTCCTCTTGTGTGTGGTGACCTGCTGTTTTATTCTGTTTGCAGGGATCCTAGCCAATTCCCATATAGAGAAAGTGTTTCCTTCTCAGTGATACTCTGCTGATACCCATTCCTCTTTTAGCATCAGCTATTGTTCAGTTGCTAATACTTCCCTCCTCTGAGTCTGAAGGCTATGTTTTCAAGCCCCACTCCAGAGCCATGAGCATAAAAATCTAGGCTGATAACTCAAGTACAGTACTGAGGGAGCGTGGCACTGTCTGAAGTACAGTCATTCGAATGAGGTGTTAAACTAAGGCCCTGAACCCTCTCAGGTGAACTTAAAATAGCATAAGGCATTATTTCGAAGAAGAGCAGTGCATTTATCCCCAGTGTCCTGACCAATATATCCCCGCTCAATCAACATCGCTAAAATAGATTAACCGACCATTATTTCCATGCTGTTTGAAGGAACTTGCTATGCACGAATTGGTTGCAATACCTCTTAATTACAACAGCGACTATGCTTCAAGGAAGTATCTTGTTGGCTGTGAAGTGCTTTGGAACATCCTGAGATTGTGAAATTCATTATACAAATGCCTTTTTAAGGACAGTGTGAATATTTCTGTTAAATTAATTTTCATCGCTGTTCAGTCTGTTCCCAAGTCTTTTAAATAAAAGATGCAGAATTTGCATTTACAAATACCCAGGGCACAAACGCAGTTTGCTACCATGCCTTCTGTTCGCTGCTGGCCCTTGAAGGCAGCTTGATAATGGATTCTTCTTTGCCCTCTGACACTATCAACAGATCAGTGAGATATCGGTAAGGGCAGAATATTGTTGTTTTGTTTTCTTAAAAAAAAAGTATTTTCTTTTTAATTTCCCCCAGGGATGAAGAGTTTTCAGTTAGCTCTGTATTAGCTTCTGATGTTATCCACGCCAATAGGAAGGATGTCCCCTGTATCTTCAGGGTAAGTGGTAGTGTCGCTATATCCTGAGGTGGGAGGGGAGGAAAGGCTTTAACAACAGCAGAGGGACAATTTTAATAATGACAGAGGGATTACCATGAAACCCTATCATCAGAATGTCTTGTTACTTTGGGGCTTCCCTTGTTTGATGGCATATTTAAATAATCATTGTTTAAAGCCTTTCGAACATTGCAGTGCATTTATTAATTCTTATATTGTTACTCTAATAATGCAGTTTCCTGTACCATTATCAGATTATTTCTATATGTTGGTGTTACAATTGTTTACTTTTCCTCTTTTTAACAGATGCTTTCCCACTGTGTTTTTCCCACTATAACTGAACTAGAAATACATTAAGAAAAAGATATAAGAACACAGAGATCCCACATTGACCCAAGATTTGCTGGAGCATAATTCATTGCTTCTTCAAGGTTCTTGGCCCAGACACTAGGCTTCTTTCAGCAGCTAGGTTCCTTGGCCCATTTCCATCATTTTCTTTGTTACTTCATACTGTCTTTTACTATCTTTTCTATCCTCATTTCCCCCATTGTTTTCTCTATACATTTCCTTTCATAGAAACATAGAACATTACAGCACAGTACAGGCTCCTCAGCCCTCAATGTTATACCAAGCTATGTCCAATCCCAAGATCAAGCTATCCCTTCCCTATAATTCTGGAATACTCCATGTGCCTATTCAATAACTGCTTGAAAGTTCCTAAACTCCACTATCACAGCAGGCAGTCTATTCCACACCCCAACCACTTTCTGAGTGAAGAATCTATCTCGGACATCCCTCCTAATTCTCCCACCATGAACCTTGTAACAGCTACATCCACTCGAGGAAATAGTCTCTACACATCCACTCTATCAATCCCTCTCATCATCTTATAAATCTCTATTAAATCGCCTCTCATCCTCCTCTGCTCCAAAGAGAAAAGCCCCAGCTCCCTCAACCTTTCCTCATAAGACCTACCCTCCAAACCAGGCAGCATCCTGGTAAATCTCCTCTGCACTCTCTCCAATGCTTCCATATCGTCCTTATAGTGAGGTGACCAGAACTGAACACAATATTCCAAATGTGGTCTCATCAATGTCCAGTATAGTTGCAGCATAACCCCACAGCTCTTTTTTCAAACTTTATTCCAATCCAATCAAATCAAATCTGATTCAGATTCCCAACAAGTTGAGACATTTCCGATCCAAGCTGACAAGTCAAGGCTCTCACCTCCTATCTTGGGCTACATGATCCAAGCTGATTGGAGTAGGTGTAGCTCCTCCTCCAAGGCTTGATCTCATTTGCATCTTAACCAAAAGGTCGAGATGCAGTTGAAAAAATTGTTTCAAGTGAAGCTAAAATGTAACCTAATGACTTCAACCAAGTGCAGCATGTCGATACTACATTTGATCTTAGCCAAAAGGCCCTATCACTGTCACCCATCTATTTTCATTTTTTGGAGTCTCCAAATCCCTGAAACTCTTATCTATGATCACCTCTGTCTCCCAAATGATGTGAAGTTATCCAGCTCCAGCTCTAGTTCTCTAACGCAGTTTTTAAGGAGCTGGAGATGGGTGCACTTGCTACAGGTGAATTCAGCAGGGACACTAACGGCATCCTTCACCTCAAACATCCTTTCTTCTCCTTTCATTTTTAATATTTGTGGGCCTTTGGCCTACTGCTAATCCTATTATTTATGTTCTCTCTCCTCTGTCATAATGTCACTTCTCCATTATTGCAATTGTCCGTCCCTAATTCTCCCTTTGTTTGTCACCCTCTCTAGTAATGCCTTCCGTCTCTCCAATTCTCCTTTTCTTTTCCTTTCCTCTTCCTCTGCTTCTTGCTCCACTTTCTGCATTTTCTTTTCCTGCTTCATGCCATTGTCTCTCACACTTGGTCCCTGTTTCTTCTCTCTCTCTTCCTCACCCTCTACTCCAGTCATGTTACTGATTCTATTGGTTCCTCCCTTGGGGTAAAATAGCTACAGTGGTGCAGATTGGAGTGGCACTGGTTAAGTGCTCGGTGAATCACTAACACATGACTTTAAATTAGCTGTAGCAAGGAGGCGCCATTTTCCTGTAAGATAATGGAATCTATCTTTTCTAGTAACTTAAGAATTCCTGTAGATACCTGAATAAACATTAATTTCCTGTACTCTGCAGTATTGCTATCAAGATTATTTGTGATTTCACCATCTGGGTTTCTCAGTTGTGTTAAAGCTCAAAAGACATGTAGAGATGGTATCAGCGATAATAGAGATGGGATCAATTGCTAACGTGTACAAATAAATGCTGAATTTGTGGTTGATTTACTTTGAAGTGGGAGCTTAAAATCAAATAATGTTGTATCACAAGGTGCCCTGATCAGAGTTTATGCATACAGTCCTGCATGTGTTGACTCCCTGATGGTAGCCACATTGTCAGGGGAGAGCAGATATGAAATGCTAACTGCAGCCCAGTCTATACCTCCATCTTCTTTTGTGAAGATCAGAAGCAGATCAACCTGAATTGCATTAGTTTACTTTGTATAGGCCTGGCTGCTGACTTAGCACTGGGTTTAGTTTCATTCTGTTGTAATCAAAACTTCCACAATTTGATTTATTCTGCCTCAAAAAACAGTGGGAAAACCGTACTTGAACTGAGGAAATGGAAACCTGCTCTTATCTAAGTGTTAGAAATTGATGAAGTACTATATAATTATAAATGTTCTCCCTTTGTGTGACATGTATCTACGTCTTCCCATTTTGTGGCACACTGTCTCAGTAAGGGATCACCCAAAAAGCATTTTCTATCTGCAACCATTGCTCATGTTAACTGAGCTACCTTAATTATGAATTCTTTGTTTTGTCTGTGTGACGTGACGATGTTTGCAGCCTTAATATCTTTGTAAATCAGTTCCTTTGAAATGGCAGTAGGGTTATTTCCTGTGTTTTCTAGATTCCTTGCATGTCATATACCATGACGAAAAGAAAGGTGAGCTGTACTCAGGCTCCTGTCAGTACTGCTAAAAGATGATTTGCCCCGTGGTTCATATTGTTCTTTCTTTCATTGTGTCATCTCCCACCATCACCACTTGCTCCACGAGTGTTTGAGGATCAAATAATTGGCGTCTGTTAGTGTGCCTAACAGATTTGTGTCAGTGATTGCCCTGTTTATAAA
Source organism: Sphyrna mokarran (assembly GCA_024679065.1). Taxonomy (NCBI): domain Eukaryota; kingdom Metazoa; phylum Chordata; class Chondrichthyes; order Carcharhiniformes; family Carcharhinidae; genus Sphyrna; species Sphyrna mokarran. The sequence goes on from JAGIQG010000005.1 coordinate 11,852,385, forward strand.
CAACATCATGTTGGATAATGCCTTCAATAAGTGTGATCAACAGAACAAGAAAGGGTTATTCACCCACTATACCTCTAATGTAAGCCTGTGAGTTTCAGCATAAACAGTGGAATTGCCTCTGAATTTTTATATCCTAGTGAAAAGTGCCCCAGTTTTCTCACCTCATAATGCTAATAGAATGCACATTAAAATAGGAATAGACAAGTTAGCCCCTTAAGGTTGTTCTGCCAATTAATTAGACCATGAATGTCCTCTGTCTCTACTCCAGTAACTCAGTATGTTACATAAAATTTATTGATTTCAACCTTGAAAGCAACATCTATTGCTTTTTTCTGAAGAAATTCCAGATTTCCTTCATGCTTCCTGTGGAAAAGTGCTTCCAGATTTCACTCCTAACTAGCCAGCACTCATTTTAAGAATTTGTTCTTCCTTCTCGATTCCCCAATCAGAGGAGATAGTTTGTGTACATTTACTTTTTAATGATTTAAAATAACTTGATTTGATCTTTCCACAATCTCTCATACTCAAAGTAATACAAGCCATATTTATGAAACCTGGCCCTCTGCCCCGTAATTGAACCTTCTGAACCAGTGGTGGGCAACTCGGGGTTCTGCATGCAGCCCACACCAGATCTTATTGATCTTATCCCATACCCAAAGTTACCATATTACATTTGTTTCCATCCGTATAGCTTTTTTCCTACTGGTATGGCTGAAGTCACACGTGTGTAAAGCAAGAACACGTGTAGGGGCATGCTGATTGCACAAAACATTGACTGTGAGAGTCATGTGTTCCCCCCGTGTTCAATCAAGCATAAATGTTTTTACCACTTAAAGTTGATAACAGTTATATTAACAAATGAATAGTTAAGAATTTTCTATAACTTTATAAAATATTCAGCATGTATTATATATATTCAATCTTATCCAAGGTCATAGTTAGTAAATGTGCCCAATTTCAAATCTTGCACCCCTGAGGGCCACTCACACAGCCCATTCACTAGGCTTGGTTGCCCATCACTATCTAAATCCTGATAGCATTTTAGTGAACTTCTCCTATGCCTTTTTCCTGGCCTTGATATCCTTCTTAATGCAGATACTCAAAGCTAAGTATAGTATTCCAATTCTAGCCTAACCAATGCTTTCTAAAATTTTTTTCTGTATAATCTTATAACCCACATGATAAAATCAAGAATACCACATGTTTTCTGATTTAACTTTTTCTGGCATTTTTAAAGAATTCCATACCTGAATTCCTGTTGTGCCATATTATAGCTCCAGAAGCCCACCTGCTAACAATGTTAGACTGGAGGGATAATTGTTATTTGGTTTAAGCCTTTTTGAACCAAAAGTGTTATATTTGCAGTCTTTCCAGATCCAAATGTCATAGACTCATAGAGATTTACAGCATGGGAACAGGCCTTTCAGCCCAACTTGTCCATGCAGCCCTTTTTTTTGAACCCTAAACTAATTCCAATTGCCCGCATTTGGGGTCCATATTTCTCTATACTCACCGTACCCATGTAATTGTCTAACTGCTTTTTAAAAGATAAAATTGTACCCACCTCTACTACTACCTCTGGCAGCTTGTTCCAAACACTCACCACCCTCTATGTGAAAAAAATTGCCCTTCTGAACATTTCTCTATCTCTCCTCTCCCACCTTAAATCTATGTCTTCAAGTCCTAGATTCCCCTACCCTTGGGAAAAGACATTGATTATCTAGCTTGTCTATGGCCCTTACTATTTTATAGACTTCTCTAAGGTCACCCCTCAGCCTCGTACGCTCCAAAAAAAGAAGTTCCAGCTTATTTGGCCTCTCCTCATAATTCAATCCATCAAGTCCCAGTAGAATCCTAGTAAATCTTTTCTGCACTCTTTCTAGTTTAATAATATCCTTTATATAATAGTGTGACAAGAATTGCACACAGTATTCCAAGTGTGGTCTTACCAACATCCTGTGCAACTTTAACAAGACATTCTAACTCCTGTATTCAGTGTCCTGACCAATGAAACCAAGCATGCCGAATATTTTCTTCACCACTCTGTCCACCTGTGATTCCACTTTCAAGGGTTTATGAATATGTATCCCTAGATCTCTTTATTCTATAACTGTCCCCAATACTGTACCATAAATTGAATAAGTCCTGCCCTGGTTCAATCTACCAAAATGTATTACCTCGTATTTGCCTAAAATTAAACTCCATCTGCCATTCGTTAGTCCACTGGCCCAATTGATCAAGATCCTGCTGCAATTGGACATAACCTTACTCACTATCTATTATGTCACCAATCTTGGTGTCATCTACAAACTTATTAACCATGCCCCCCTATATCCTCATTCAAATCATTAATATAAATGAAAAACAACAGTGAGCCCAGCAATGATCCCTGAGGCACACCCATGGTCATAATTTAAAAAACAACTCTTTTGTATCCATTTAGATACCTCACCTGGATCCTGTGAGACTTAACTTTATGCAACAACTCACCATGCAATACCTTGTCAAAGGCCTTGCTAAAGCCCATTGAGACTTTGAAAGATTGTGATCAAAATCTTGGTTATTTACACCCTGACTTCCCTAGAAAGTTGGAATACTATTGGAGTCCTACTGTCTCTTTCACTACATGCTCACCAATGTTTCAGTATTATAATGCTATTTATTAATTAACCCATATAAATGCTTCTGTGAAAATCAACAGCATCTTTTCTGTTCCTTCCACCTTTATGAAAAAATTTCTTTTTTTAATCTTCAATAAGCCCCACCCTCTTCATTGTTTATTTTAAGTAGATGTTATAGAACACCACTATTTTCACTTCAGTTTCCCTGGCATGCTTCAAAGTTCCTCACCAAAGCGAAGAAGCTCATCCTCAGCTTTCGCAGCAGTCCAGATGGCCAAAAAGTCCACCCTTTCCCTCGGCTTAGATATTAGCTGTTCAGAAGCCAACCAATATGGACTAAGAATCACATTATATTATCTAATTTAGTCAGACTTTGTCCTTATACCTGTTTTCCTGGTATTTTGTGATGAGCAACGATTCTTCAACATAAACTGACTAGGGAGCAATAATAACATCTTTATGTCAATATGGAATAATTCTCATAGTGAGGTCAATGGATCTGATCTAAGTGAGTTGTGGCAAGAAGTTTGGGGCATAGTATAATATGCTGTAGTTTAATACTAATGCACAATAACTGAAATTGAAATATGAATACTACTTTTTAAAATTTTTTCATGGAGTGAGGGCTTTGCTGACAAAGCCAGTATTTGTTACCCATTCCTATTTGCCCTTGGACTGAATGGGTTGCCTCACCAGATCAGAGGACAGTAAAGTTTTAATTGCAATGCAGCAGAATCACATATAAGCCAGAACAGGTAAGGATGGCAAATTTCCTTCCCTAAAAACCATTAGTGAATCAGGTGGATTTTTACAACAATTGACAATGGCTTCATTGTCCTATTACTGAGACTAGCTTTTTTAATTTCAGTTAATTAATTGAATTTAAATTCCACCAGCTGCTGTGGTGGGATTTTAGCCCTTAACCACAGAACATTAGCTTGTACCTCTGGATTACTAGCCCAGCGACCATTAAGCCACTGTCTTTAATATTATCACGCAAGCCCACGTGTGCGTGTTCTACACTGGAGATAGTTTCCAAGTCAATAGACTTTGATTCTGTCCCCAGGTATAACATTTTTGTTATTTTAATGTTTTGCCTGCTGCCACCATTGTCTTTCTGCCTGATCCAACTTATTGTTTGTTTGGTCTTCTTTGGAGAAGATTGTCAATCAAACAATCAGGTATTGGTTTGAGGATGTCCTTATTATTGGCTAAGTATATTCCCTTACTATGAAAACTATCACCATTTCTCAGTTGTATCACTTGGCTACACTGGCTGTGAAAAATAACAAACCTTTGTGATAGTTGGCCATCATCATATTTTGGACCCATTTCTACATTCACCTTTCTTCCTGTTTTCATCCCCATCTTTGGCAAAGGGGCTGTGGTAGTTCAACCCCTTCTGACAGGTAGACCTCTGATATAGCTTTTCTCTTCTCTGCCTTAGGTTCCGCTTACAGCAGAACCTGGTAGGTGGGTTGGGCCCATTAAACAGACCCCGAAACTCCATTCCACACGCGATCGTAAAACTGCGACGCATATTAAGGTATTTTTACTCTGTACAATTAATGCTGCTCCTTCCTCAGGGAGATGACACTTCCACATCTTTGCAACCCCTGGTACGTACTCCTTGGTGAGGTACACCCTCTAAGGACTACTTACCCACTCTAGACCAGAATTGAATATGATGCTTCTCTTACTCTTCCCCAGAATAGAACTAAGACTCAACGAGACTTTTTAAAATACTTCATGGACGTCGTTTTTCCTTCCTTGTTTAATTTTTCTTTCTCCACAAGTGCACTGTGACCACATAACTCACGAGCAGCTGTTTTTCAAGTGAACTTCTTTATTAATGAATAAAAATCCTTTTTGCGCTAGGAACAATTGCAGTGAGATCACAATTATTCGTTAATGAAGATTGATACTGGCACTTACTAGATAATTGAAAATTCCCAAATTCCCTTTCAGGTTCAGATTAATTTATCTGGAATGATCAGTTTTTCCAGAGCAAAAAGAATTTTTTACCTAATATCAAGGTGCAGAATATTGTAACCACAAGGACTTCACCTCCGCTCCTTTGGGCTTCTAAGGCTGTGCAATAAAAGCAGATTTGGCAGCAATGCCATTGCCCCAGGAACATTTTGTTTTAAAAGTCCTGATGATCCCCAACTCCAACTAACTATCAATCCCTCCAAATTGACTTGGGGGTACAGTTAATGGGGACATGATAAATGATGTTCCATTATTGATGAAGTAAAGCTGGCTCTGAAAATTGACCTTGTACAGCACAGTGGTTAGCATTGTTGCCTCACAGCACCGGGAACTCAGGTTCAGTTCAGGTCTTGGGTGACTGTGTCTGTATGGGTTTCCTCTAGGTGCTCTGGTTTCCTCTCATAGTCCAAAGATGTGCAGGTTAGACAAATTGGCCATGGTAAATTGTCTCTTGGTGTCCACGTTGTTTAGGTTAGAGAGATGAGTGGAGTAATTTGCAGGATTACAATGATAAGGTGGGAGCCTGGGTAAGATGCACTATCAGAGAGTCAGTGTAGACTTGACGGGCCGAATGGCCTCCTGCACTGAAGGGGGTCTATATTTTTCAGAGCCATAGATTTTCCTCGGCTCACTTTCCTGTGGGATGTGTGAATAGCACAAGTTGAAAGATCCTCCATGGATCACTGTAAGTGACAATGAAAATTTCATGTTTATCAGTCGAACATTAATCTCAGTTACTGAGCTCTGTGAAAATCTGTTCTGGAACAGATCACGAAAAAGGTTTCTGTGATCTTATCAGGACTGCAATCTTAATGCTGATTGGATTTGGACTGACTAACTCACTTTAACATGGATTATTAATCTGTACCTGGTTTAATCACTCTCACTATGATGGAGGGAGGCAACGTTCCAAAACAATGATTATTAGCAGCAAAAGCATGAATTTGTCCGTTTATTAACGTTTACCATTAATACATTATATAAATAATGAGCTCGGTGATTTGAATTACTTTTTTCTTGCAACCTCCAACCTCCATGAAGTATGTTAGAAATGACAGAATAAAGGGGGAGCATTCAGCACATTTTGCCTGTATGAGATAGGATGCCATGTTTCTGTTATATGTTGCATGTACTAACACAAACTATAATCGTTAAACCATGTGATTATGTCATCATGAAGCAGTAGCATCATAAATGTGAGAACATTGTTTTGTTTATTAAGTCTGGAATGGTTTTGGAAATACATTAGTTTTTAAAATGGCTATATGTATTTTAATTCTCGTAATGGGAATGATGTGATTTTACTGCTACTTATAAATCTCATCTTTCAACGTTTGTCAGATTTGTTGACCAAGGCACTTCTGTAGTTGTGAAAAACAATGATTATTAGCAGCAAAAGCATGAATTTGTCCGTTTATTAACATTTACCGTTAATACATTATATAAATAATGAGGCATTTTTAGCCATCTTGCAGAGTCACTATCAGGTCATTGTTGGCATCCGAAATAATTAAAAATAAAAATTATATCCTGGAAATATCATCCTACTAGATCATTCCATTGTATGTAAAACATACATTCAACTATAAGTACAAATCTTGGTCTAGCTTGTTGCTTTCTTCCAGGACTGAAGTAGCAGGGCTTCTTCAGAGGTCAAAATTGGTGAATGTAAAAGACCTCATGGAATAAAGAAAATTTCTCTCCACTGATTCAGCAAAACATTTATCCCTCAAACAACACTGAAAACAGACTAGTTGATCTCTTTGCCGTGTGCTAATTGCAGGCGAATCCACTACATCAGGACAATGGCTACATTCTAAAATTGCTTATTAGCCATAAAGCATATTGGGACTCATGCTCATGCGAGGTGTTGTATAAATGCAATTCCTTCCTCTTCCCACTGCCACCATTAGAAGTTGGTGCAGAATGAGATCACGCTTTAGAATTCTGTTTTTAATTTCTTTTTTCTAATTGCTGCAGCAATCACTTTTCTTCTCTCTATCTTGTTTTCTTTTCTCCTCAAACGGCTGTTGCAGTAGCAGCATCCACCCAAGAGTAACCTTCTATACGTTCACAAGTCACTACTTCAATCCATAGTCTTTCCAATCCTAAAGATACTGAGGCCAGTTTTAATGCTCATTTAGAGTATGAATCTGCTAATCTAGTCGCACACTCAGAGAGTGCAACTGAAAATAACAGAAAGCTTGGAGGATAACAAGGTGGATTATTTTCCATTCTTGCATATTAGCAAAATGTTTTAATGTTCCAAAGAATGAGTATCAAAATATTGGCAATAAAGGCTTTGTTTTAACTAGGCATCTCTGTGAAGAAGCAAAGTGTGTGGCCATTGAAACGGGAAAATTGATTAATAGGTTTCTGTGATAAATCTGCCTGCAATAGCCAGCGGACTGGATTTGATCCTAGTGTAGCCTTTGTAATTGACTCCAGTAGCACTGACAAATGGTTAGTACCATTTACCCAATGTGGTTGATATTTATGGATGATATAAATGGTGTCAAATGTGTTAGTATAAACTGGCCGTTTAAACCATAGACATCTTTGTAAAGATTTTTAGATTTTGATTCTGTTTGTACGCTAACAGCTGAAATGCAGTTTACACATTGTTTTTACATAAACGGTCTAGAATTATTTTTAAATAGGTGCTGATGTCCAAGAAGGTAGAGCATTATCTGTGTCAACATAAGTCAGCCGCACAGTGGAGTAATCAAAAGGTTGAGCAAGCAGGGGTTTTTTTTTGTACAATCTAGTTTTCCACAGTCAGTTAGTTCCAGATAATCTAACAGAGCAAGTTAAAGCACATGAGGCGAGGCTAAAATAAAACAGCGCAGACAATTTAACTCTGATTATTGCTGCTTGAGTTTTCCCCTTAACATCACTCCATTCCTTGCAGGTTACGGCCTCCCAGCTGTCAACATCCAATAATAAGTGTTCAATCCTGATACTGGCTGACAGCGAGAATGAGAAAAATAAATGGGTAGGACTGCTGAATGAGCTACACCGGATCCTGAAGAAGAACAAACTCAAGGATCGATCAGTCTTTGTTCCGAAGGAAGCTTACGACAGTGCCCTGCCACTTATCAAGACAACACAATCAGCTGCCATTATAGGTAGGAGCCAGCCAGCTGCCTATTCACTAATGTTGATATCCTTCATCATGTAACATCATAAAGTACAATCACCTGTCAGTTTACATATTATAATAACAATAACCATAAGGCAATGTGGGATGTCCTGATAACATGAAAGGTGCTATGTAAGTACAAATTCTTCCTTTTCTTTAAATTCAACATTTCAAGAACTTTCAGTCAGATTTTCCTGTTTTATTTCTAATGCCAGTTATGCCAGAGCAGTCCTTAGGGAGTGTCATCTTTTAGTCAATCAGTTGAGGTTCCATCTTTTCAGGTGGAAGTAAATCACTCCTGAGTCCTGGCCAGCATTTACCAAATCTGATTAATTTAAAGATTTGCTAGTCATTTAACTCACATTGTTTGTGGGACCTAGCTCTGTGTAACTTAGCTGATGTGTTTGATATTGTGGTAACTTCTTTACAAGAATGCATTGTTTACAAGAAGTTTGATCATCTTATAATTAAATAGCAAAGTTTAACAATTACAGTAACTTAGAACAGTAGTAGCTACAAAGCAGGAGCACTAGTAAAACAGGTCTTGCTTGCATAACACTCTCTCGCCCAAACCCCACTCATGCTCTGAATCTCAACAGCCGCCAGTTACATAGGAGAACAGTTACGCTAAAGTTATTCAAAACCTGGAGGGTAACGATTGGATTGGGTAGAAGTACAACTGTTGATCTTAAATCCAAAGATGTAAGACACAACAAGTATTTTCTTAATGTTTCTTTGTATACTGTGTGGCAAATTCCCAACAGTGATAATATCCTGACTTTAACTTTTTTCAGTATGTTACATGCTCACTCCAAATCATTGATGTGAGATCATGCCAGATTTAACTTGAGCTTATTGTCATTCTGGAAGCCTAATCCTACTTGAATATGACTGAATAACGTGAAGGCTATCAGCAAAAGATCTCTGCTTTTTCCCTTCACTGAGAAAAACATCCCAACCCATTTTATACAGATTAATCAGATAAAAATGTACTCCCAAGCCAAAGCAGGCAATGTTGAGGGTTAGCTTGGTCAGAGAGGTCAGTTCAAAGGAGGGTTTTAAAGGAGGAACATTTTGTTCTTTGATTTTAACTTAAAAGTGAGGCTAGCAGCCTGATATCCTCAGTGAAATGCATCACTTATCTGAGGATATATAGAACTGGTGGCCCGGTGATACAGTGATTGGCAGTACTGCCTCACAGTGCCAGGGACACAGTTCGATTTCCAGCTTGGGTCACTGTCTTTTGATTTGATTTGATTTATTATTGTCACATGTATTAACATACAATGAAAAGTATTGTTTCTTGCACTATCAGTGTGGAGTTTGCGCATTCTCCCTGTGTCTGCGTGCGTTTTGTCCGGGTGCTCCTGTTTTCTCCCACATTGCAAAGATGTGCAGGTTAGGTGGTTGGCCGTGGTAAATTGTTCCTTAGTGTCAGGGGAACTAGCTAGTGTAAATGCATGGAGTTGTGGGGATGGGGTCTGTGTGGGATTGTGGTCAGTACAGACTTGATGGACCAAGTGGCCTCATTCAACACTGTGGGATTCTATGATTCTAACATGTTCGTGGAACCCAATTTCCAGTATTGAGCTAGTCTCAGGCCTCCCAAGTGAAGTTCTTCATTGTTGGATATGAGCCTGAAAACAGACCATAACCAATTTCCGTGCCAAAGTCACTCTGGACAGCCCAAGATTTTAGTCGGCTATGCAGTCCTTCTTAAAATCAGGAGACCCGGAGGGCTGCTGAGCAAAGAGAATTCCGATAGGCACTGTATTACAAATTGGCACTGAGATGTGCTGTTAAGGCACTGTGAGACTGGGTCATATTGACTTGAGACCTCATATTAGCACTATGTGGCTGTATTTAGTATCTTTGATAGGATGAAATGTTGACCAGTAAGATAGAGATGCCAAATATTAACAGCCATTGCTCTCATTATTATTGAATTCCAGATCATGAGAGGATAGCACTGGGAAATGAAGAAGGATTGTTTGTAGTGCATGTCACCAAAGATGGTAAGTGGATTTCTTTCTTACCCACTTTCACTGAGTGAGTCCTATACAATTCCACATGCACTTAAATTTCAGTTTTATTACCTACATGAACAACAAATGTGTTCCATACCTTTATCCCTTACATTTTTGATCCCTTGTAACTGTTTATTTATCATGTAATTTATATGAAGTGTTTCTTCTGGAGTTTTCTCAGATGAGATCTTGTAGTTGGAGAAAGGGTGATGGTTTAATTAAGCGATGCTCAGCTTCTCGGAGTAGGGACTGATATAAATGTCGTAATCAGACTGGGCTGCAAGAAGTTACATAGAAATATGAAGCCCAGTGCATAAAAAAATCCAAGCTCGTGCTCCATACACTCAAACTGCTAAGTTTCCCATGTCAGATTCAAGTCCCTTTCAGATCTACAAACTGCAGGAACTTAGAATGCTCAAATGTAGTCAGTTGTTTGGTGGAACTATTTCCTAAGAAAAAGCTTCCACTAGAATCATAGACACCCTACGGTGCAGAAGGAGGCCATTCAGTTCATCATGTTTGCACTGATGATAGAGCATCCTACCCAGCCCTATTCCTTCAATCCCCTTTATTTAGCATGGCTGATCCCACTAACCCACACATCCTGGAATGCTAAGGACCAATTTGGCATGGCCAATTCACCTAACCTGCACATGTTTGGACTGTGGAAGGAAACTGGAGCACCCAAAGGAAGACCCATACAGACACAGAGAGAAGGTTCAGACTCCATACAGACAGTCACCCTGAGTGGACCTGGGTCCCTAGTGCTGTGAAGCAGCAGTGCCAGCCACTGTGCTACCCCAACTCATATTAAACTGCTACAGAAAAGTTAAAAAATATCGGAAATGGGGACATTCACTGATTGCACATTTGCAACTCCAAAGATATTGAAGTATTCCATGTTCATAAGCCTTGGGCAACATTTAGGCTTGGGTTAATAAGTGGCAAGTAACATTCATGCCACACAAGTGTCAGGATTGGCCATCTCCAACAAGAGAGGATAACAGCATCTTTCCTTGACGTTCAATGGTATTACCATCGCTGAAGCCCCCACTATCAACATTCTGGGATTTACCATTGACGAGAAACTCAACTGGACTAGCCATATCAATACTGTGGCTACAAAAACATGTCAGACACTGGAGATTGTGGAGGTTAACTCATCACCTGACTCCCCAAAGCTTGTCCATCCTCTCTAATACACAAATCAGCTGGAATATTCTCTACTTACCGGGATGAGTGTAGTTCCAAGGACCTTCGAGAAACTCAACACCATCCAGGACAAAGCAATTTGCCTGACTGGCATCCCATCTATCATCTTAAACATTCACTCCCTCCACCGTGGTAGCAGTGTGTACCATCTACAGGATTCACAGCAGCTACTCATCAAGGCTCCTTCAACAGCACCGTCCAAATCTGTGACCTCTTCCAGCTGAAAGGACATGGGGACACTACCACCTAAAAGTTGTCTTCTGGTTTATACGCAATTGTGACTTGGAACTATATTGCCATTCCTTTATTGTCACAGGGTCAAAATCCCAGAACACCCCTTGCTAACAGCACTATGGGTATATGCATATCACAGGGGACTGCAGCTCACCACCACCTTTTCAAGGGCAATTAGGGATGGGCTTGTCAGTGACACCCACATTCCATGAGATGAATTAAAAATCGTTTTTTTTTTGCATGGAATGTCTTGAGATTGTAAAGGTGTTGTAGAACTGTACGTAAGCGAAATGAGAACTTTTCCTTTCCTTTTCTCTTTGATAGAAATTATCCGTGTTGGTGATAACAAGAAGGTCCATCAGATCGAGCTCATCTCAGGGGAGCAGCTGATTGCTGTCATTTCTGGACGGAACCGGCATGTCCGCCTCTTCCCCACTTCTGCCCTTGACGGCCGGGAAGGCGACTTCTTCAAACTGGTGGAAACAAAGGGCTGCCAAACGCTGGTATCGGGATCAATGCGCCATGGCTCAGCCACCTGCTTGTGTGTGGCCATGAAACGGCAGGTGCAGTGCTATGAACTCAACCAGAGCAAAACTCGTCACAAAAAGTTCAAGGAGATCCAAGTTCCGGGCAACGTGCAGTGGATGGCCATTTTCAGCGAGCGCTTGCTTGTCGGCTATCAGTCCGGTTTTGCCAAATACCCGCTGCAGGGAGACGGAGGTCCCATCAGCCTACTCCATCCTGATGACCATACACTCTCCTTTATCACCCAGCAGCCTAACGATGCAATCTGTGCAGTGGAAATCTCGGGCAAGGAGTATTTATTGTGTTTCACTACTGTGGGCATTTATGTGGACTGCCAGGGTCGAAGGTCAAGGCAGCAGGAACTGATGTGGCCAGCTATTCCCACAACATGCTGTAAGTTGTTTGGTTCTTTTACTTGTAAACTTGGGGTGTGCCAGCTAATCGGTTAAGGTAAATCTAATTCTCAGTACTTGACCAACACAACCCAAAAGTGCCCTGGTCCTTGTGTGTTGAATTAGTCAATTCCAGCACTCAGGAAGCCTCCGAATAAAAAGAGCAAGCACCTTCACTGGAGGAAACCAATTGGAGAAGAAACAACATGTTCTTTTATATCAACAATATTCCTTTCCTAAAACATGTGGGAATTTCCCAAAATTTAACACTTATGCAACTTTATTTAGATAGCATCCTTAACATAAAACATCTCGAGGTATTTCACACAGCTCTTATAAAGCAACATTTGACACCAATATATGAGGGCAGATGAACAAAAACAAATACAAAAGTTATTTGGAAGGCAGGAAGGAAGGTGGTGGTATAACCGGAGCTTCGGGAATTGACAGTTGGAGATGAAGTCATCAATGGTGGAGGAATTAAAATCTGGAGATGCTCAAGAGACTGGAATGAGAGGACTTGTGTGAGATATCTCAGGGATAACAACAAGACCATGGCCAGATTTGAAAGCAAGGATTATAAGTTTGAGATTGAAACTTCAATGGATCAACAAGCCCAGGGTTTTTGATTTGGTTCATTATTGTCACATAAATCAGTGTACAGTGAAAAATATTGGTTCTTGCGCTATAAAGTCATACATACTGTTCGTAGAGAAGGAAAGGAGAGAGTGCAGAATATAGTATTACAGTCATAGCTAGGATGTAGAGAAAGATCAACTTAATGTGAGGTAGGTCCGTTCAAAAGTCTGACAGCAGCAGTGAAGAAGCTGTTCTTGAATCAGTTGGTACATGACCTCAAACTTTTGTATCTTTTCGCTGACGGAAGAAGGTAGAAGAGAGAATGTCTGGGGTGCGTGATTATGCTGGCTGCTTTTCCAAGGCAGAGGGAAGTATGAACAGAGACAATGGATGGGAGGCTGGTTGGCGTGATGGATTCGGCTATATTCACAATCCTTTGTAGCTTCTTGTGGCCTTGGGCAGAGCAGGAGCCATACCAAGCTGTGATACAACCAGAAAGAATGCTTTCTTTAGTGCATCCATGAAAGTTGGTGAGAGTCATTGTGGGCAAGACAAATTTCTAGATGGCAGCTGAACAGGACTTGATGTGAATTGGGGCATGGGCACCAGAGCTTTGGATGATCTCAAGCTAATGGAAGGTAGAATGTGGAGTGCTGGCTCAGATTGCATTAAATAGTCAAATGTAGAGATTAAAAAGGCATGGCGGTGGGTTTCAGCAATATATGAGGTGAAACAGAGCTAAAGCCAGGTATATTATGAAGATGAAATAGATGGTCTTCATGATAGTGTAATAAGTGGTCAAAACGTCAGTTAGGGTCACATATGACACCAGGGTTGCAAACAGTCTTGTCCCGCCTCAGGCAATTGCAGGGAAAGTACAAGAGTTAGAGGCTCAGGTACAGAGTTTGTGCTACAGAACAAAGCAATGGTTTCAGACTTCTCAATATTTAAATGGAGGACATTTCTACTCATCCTGAGCTGAATGTCAGTCAACTGGACTTTACACAGAACATTGTTGTTAATGCAATGAAACGTCCTGAAGATTTTCATACAAGGCCCTATTCCGTATAAAGAAAGACCACAAAAAGATTCTCCAACCTCAGTAAAAAAATGAGTTTTTCTGCCATGAATACATACTTAAGTACAGGATTTAGAAATGTTAATCACAAAGTCCCAGGTCCCCTTGTGATGTCTCAGCGGAGGTACTGTTAATATTGAGAAGAGCATTCTGCAGCATTAACAATACAATATACTATTCTAAAGGCAAATTGTTGTAGATGTTGGAATCTGAAATAAAAACAGAAATTGCTGAAGAAACTCAACAGGCCTGATAATGGAGAGAGAATAGAGCCAACGTTTCGAGACTGGATGACCCTTCATCAGAACTGAAGAGAAGGAAAATGGGACAGGATATGTACTATGAGAGTGGTGAGCCATAATTGGAGAAAGGGAATGTAGGTGATGATGAGAAAGATGCTACCCACAATGTGATTGGAATGTGTGAATGGCAGAATAGAGATACAGAGGTGACTGCTTTGTAGAACACCTTCAGTCCATTCGCAAGCAGGACCCAAACCTGTCACTTAACCACACCACTCTTCTTCTCTGACCACATGTCTGTCCTTGCTCTTTTGCAATGTTCTAGCGAGCCCTGAAGTAAACTGAAGGAACAGCATTTCATCTTCCAGTTGGGCACTTTACAGCCTTCTGAACTAAACATTGAGTTCAACAATTCAGAGGATGAACTCTCCCCTCCACCTTCACCCTATTTCCATTTATTTTATTTCGCTTTTTCTTTTCATATCATTCATCCATTTTTATTACTTTATATTACTATTTTTATTTTTCACTTTTGAAATCTCAATCTGCATCTTGTCTCTAACCACCTCCCCCCCCCCCCAGTAATTCCAATTACTTAATGGACACTTTTAACACGTTCTCAACCTTTATCATCTCCATTGAAATTCCCTTCATCCAAGTACAGCACCATACTACCCTACCCCATTGTATCAATCTTGTTTGATTTTCTTTGCTTTGGTGTCATTCCCAACATCAATACAGTCTTCTGGGTCTATATATAAAACCGTGCCACTTGGCAAAGGGTCATCCAGACTCAAAGCATTGGTTCTGTTCTCTCTCCACAGATGTTGTCAGATCTGCTGAGATTTTCCAGCATTTTATGTTTTTGTTTCAATAAATTATTCTGTTGCTAACATAGACCATTATTTACCTGCATATGTCTCTTTTTAAAGATTTCTTATAGAACAAAGAACAAAACAGCACGGGAAACAGGCCCTTCGGCCCAACAAACCCACGCCGCCACTTCAGTCTTCCCACTTGTACCCATGATCCCTGTCATCCCTGTCTATGTTTATAGATCTATGCATTAGATCCAAATTTGAGACAATTTAGGGAGAACTTGTTCTGCCAATCAGCCTAAGAGCACATCGTTGGGATGTGGGAGGAAACCGGAGCACCTGGAGAAAACCCACGCAAGCACAAGGAGAATGCGCAAACTCCCACAGACACAAATCCATGTATCTGCACAGCACAGCGATAGTCACTGAGCTGTCGTGTTGCCCATCAAATGGTCCAGGTCAAGCGTACACTAACGAGTGAAGCACTAGGATACTTTCAAAAAATCCAAGAGCAGCCTTCTCACGACCCATCGCGTGTATGCCCCTTGTTAGACAACAAGGCGGACCGAAGTACCTGTGGGATAAAACAAACCTATTAATATCATTGACAATTTACACACTTCCCAGGGAACTCCCAAGGCTCATGATCCCTATTTTAAATCAGTTTTCTATATCCCTCCATTCCCATTCTGTTCATGTGCCCATCTAAGTATTTCTTAAATAACTCCAGAGTGCCTGCCTCCACCACTTTACTTGGCAGCATGTTTCATATCCCCACCACCCTTTATGTGAAAAAACTCCCTCTAGCATCCAAATTATACCTTACCCCCCTCACCCTAACCTGTGACCCCTCGTGCTATTTGAGTCCAACCTAAGAAAAAGTTTAACACTGTTTACTCTATCTATACCCCTCATAATCTTGTACACCTCTATTAGATCTCCTCTAAGTCTACGTCTTTCTAAGGAAAACAGTCCCAATTTGCCTAACGTCTCCTCGTAACTCAGACCTTCCATACCAGGCAGCATCCTGGTAAACCTCCTCTGTGCTGTCTCCAGAGTCTCCACATCCTTCCGATAGTAAGGCGACCAGAATTGAACGCAGTATTCCCAATGAGGTCTAATGAACGTTTTATACAACTGCAACATTAAAGGCCAGCTCTTGTACTCTATACCCCTTCCTATAAAGGCTAGCATACTATATGCTTTTTTCACAACCTTCTTCACCTGTTTTGCCACCTTCAGAGACTTGTGCACCTGCACCCCCAGGTCCCTCTGCATTTCTGTACTCTCAATAGGTCTACCCTTTATCATATACCTTCTCCTTACATTCTTTCTCCCGAAATGCATCACCTCGCGTTTATCAGGATTGAATTCCATCTGCCATCTGTCTGCCCAAGCTACCAGCCTATCTATGTCCTGCTGCATTGCCTGACAATGCTCCTCACTATCCGCAAGTCCAGCCATCTTTGTATCGTCTGCAAACTTGCTGATCATTTCACTTACTCCCTCTTCCAAGTCATTTATATATATTACAAATAGAATAGGTCCCAGTACTGAGCCCTGTGGCACACCACTAGTGACCGACCTCCAGGTAGAAAAGCACCCTTCCACTATTACTCTCTGTCTCCTATTACCAAGCCAGTTACTTATCCATCTAGCTACCTGTCCGTGTATCCCATTAGCCTTGACCTTTTCAACTAACCTCCCATGAGGGACTTTGTCAAACGCCTTACTGAAATCCATATAGATGGCATCAACATCTCGCCCTTTGTCAACCGTTTTCATCACCTCCTCAAAAAATTCTACCAGATTCGTAAGGCACGACCTCTCCTTAACAAAGCCATGCTGTGTATCCCTAATCAGATCGCAACGCTCTAAGTGCCTATACATCCTATCTCTAAGAATCCCCTCCAACATCTTCCCTACCACTGACGTCAAACTCACTGGTCTATAATTTCCAGGGTTATCCCTACTTCCCTTTTTAAACAACAGTACAACATTAGCTATTCTCCAGTCTTCTGGGATCTCCCCTGTGTCCAAAGAAAAGACAAAGATTTGTGTCAGAGGCCCAGCAATTTCAACCTGCGCCTTCCTAAGCAGCCTGGGATAAATGCCATCAGGCCCCGGAGATTTATCAGTTTTAATGCTACCTAGAAGCTCTAACACTTCCTCCCTTGGTATGGATATTTCCCTCAACTGATCTACCACTCCCTCAGAGACAGGAGCTGTCAACAAGCCCTCTCCTTTGTGAATACCGACACAAAGTATTCATTCAGGATCTCTCCCATTTCCTCGGGCTCTTAGCACAGTTCCCCTCCTCAGTCCCTAAGAGGTCCGATTTTTCCTCTAACCACCCTTTTATTCCTAACATAGGAATGAAAAGCCTTTGGATTTTCCTTAATCCTATCCGCCAAAACCATTCCATGCCTCCTTTTTGCCCTTCTAATTCCCCGTTTGAGCTCCCTCCTACTCTCTCGATACTCCTCCAGCGCTGTCTCCATTCCCAGCAGCTTTGACCTATCATACGCCTCTCTTTTCTTCCTAACCGAGTCCTCAATATCCTTAGTAATCCACGGCTCTCTAATCCTACCTTTCCCATCCTTCCTCTTAGCCGGCACATATCTTTCTTGCAACATTTTCAGTATTCCCTTGAAAGAGTCCCACATGCCGAGCGTGAACTTGCCCTCAAACTGTTCCCAATCAGTTTCCATAAGTTCCTGCCTAATCTGACCGTAGTTAGCCTTCTCCCAATTCAGCACCCTCCCCCTAGGACAACAAGCATCCTTTTCCATCTGTATCCTGAAGTAGACAGAATTATGGTCACTGTTAGCCACATGTTCCCCCACAACAACATCAACCATCTGACTCATTACTCAGAACTAAATCCAATATAGCCCCTTCTCTAGTCGGGCTCGCCACATACTGCTCCAACGATCCTTCCAGTACACATTTTACAAATTCCTCCCTGTCCGAACCCCCAGCTCTAGGTACCTTCCAATTCACCCCAGGGAGATTGAAATTTCCCACTATAACGACTCTGTTCTTTCTGCACCAATTCCAAAATATGTCTGGTGCTATCTTGTTTCCACACAATATGTGGAAGGAAGTGTTACATCTGCTGGCCTCTACTTCAAAAGTCCATGCATGGGATTCCTCTGTGGGAGAAGCTGCAGAGAGGTCAGTGGATTCCTCTGGGCAGTGAGGGACATGGGAAAGATCAGACTATTCTGGGACTGGTGAGGTGTGGGAACCTGTGTAAGGAGTCAGAAGAGGGGGAATCAATGACAAAAACCAAAAACAGAAAGGTGACGGACAAAGAAACCAAGGTCCAGATTTAAACAGGGCTTCAGTGAAAAAGAGTGGGAACAGAACCAGTAATGTTAAAAAGATAAACCTAAAGGTTTTGTGCCTTAACACATGGTGCATTTACAATAAAGTAGATGAATTAATTGCACAAGTGGATGTAAATGGTTTGAGAAAGGATTTTGACAATGTGGAATCTATATGGATAGAGCTAAAAACACCAAGTGGCATGTTTATATGTAGACGCAGAAGACTGTATTGATATTGGGAATGACACCAAGCAGGAAATTAGAGAGACATGCGAGAAAAGAACATCTGGAATTATGGGTGACTTTAACTGGCATATGGATTGGGCAAATCAAATCAATCATATTACCATAGAAGAGGAATTCCTGAAATATATATGGGATTGTTTCCTGGATGAATACATTCCTCAATGTATAGGGAACATGCCATCTATACTGGATACTGTGTAATTTTATGGTTCAGATCAGAAACTCCAAAGTGTTTTAAGGAGCTCACCTGAATCACAGGCTTTGCATAGAACCAGAGAAGATGGGAGCAAGAGGAGGCCATTTGGCCCTTTGAGCCTATTCCGCCATTCATTATGATCATGGCTGATCATTCAACTCAATAGCCTAATTCTGCTTTTCTCCCCATAACCTTTGATCCCATTCGCCCCAAGTGCCATATCCAGCCGCCTCTTGAATACATTGCATCTTGAATTTGGGTAAGATAAGTATAATAGGTCTCACTTCAGATATGATTCAAATGATCCACTAGGGAGCTTTTATCAAATAAAGTTTGTTTAAGAATGCAGTTAACATATATAGTAAGAAAATCAAAAAACAAAACAATCACTATAATATGTAACTTTTAACATATATATCTAATGTGTTCCAATCAAACCAATCCCATAGACAAAAGACCTTTTTCACAGGTTTAATACAGCAAAGACTAATGCCCACATGCTTCTGGACATGAGACCTTTGGATGAAGTCTGCAGTTTTCAGAACAGTTTGAAGTCAGAACAGCTTCCCAAAACAGGGATTCATAGGTAAACCACCATCAGTCTCCCCTTCAGAAAGGCAGGATCTTGCTTTCAGCTAACCAGCAAAATTTCTAAAAAATAGGGGGGCTGAGAGAGAATTAGAGATTTCTTTTCAGCTTGATGCCCCTTCTAAAACTAAAACCCAAACTAAACAATAGCTGAAACTGAAAACAAAAGAACTCCTGTCACCTGACCTGCCAACCTATTTTTCTCCTAACAATGCAGAGTTATAAACATCCCAGTAAAAATAAACACCTGTTTAAGCAGCAATAAAAACTCTCACCGACAGCCCAGAAACAATGAGAAAACCAAACTGAAAATGTTTGCTCACAACTGCAGAGTACATGATTTGGAAAAAAAACACTTCTTAAAGAGCCCAGTGGATTGCTGTAGACAATGAGAGATACAGTAAGAAGTCTCACAATACCAGGTTATAGTCCAGTAGATTTGTCTGATAGTAATCCCACAAACTTTCCGAAAGCTTGTGCGGTTACTATCAGATAAACATGTTAGATTATAACCTGGTGTTGTGAGACTTCTTACTGTGTTTACCCCAGTCCAACACCAGCATCTCCATATCATGACAATGAGAGATTCCAGTGGATTTCTATAGACAGTGAGAGATACCAATGGATTCCTGTCAACAGTAAAAAATCCCAGTGGATCTGTAGACAGTGAGAGATGCTAGCGGCTTCCTAGAGATGGAGAGCCTAGTGGATTCCTGTGAATAGCGAGAGATCCCAGTGGATTTCTGTAGACAGAAAGAGATCCCAAAAGAGTCCTGTGGACAGAGAGAGATCCCAGTGTATTCCTGTAGATAGTGAGAGATCCCAGTGGATTCCTGTAGACAGTGAGAGATCCCAGTGGACAAATCCAGCAAGTTCTTTAAAAAAAACAAGAAATTAAGGATGAGATCCCATTATTGCAAAGCAAAAATGCAGAGTGGCAAAAGTCGCGTAGGTATTCTTAAGAATTACAATTCACACACCAGTAACAAAGTTAAGTTTTAACTCCCTGCATTGATGGCCAGTTTGAACATCCATAATACCATATATCATTAACACTCTGATGTGGGGAGGAAAAAGCTAGAAAGCTATTCCCTTTTTTGCTTCCCTCGAAAGATCAAATTAAGCTTTGGAGTTTAAATCGGATTATTTCAAGCTATAGCAGAGGAAGCCTGTAGCATACATGTAGTGTACAGATTCCAGAACAAAGGAATACAACACGATTAAAATTCTAGCTCCATCTGCAAGCATTTAACAAAAACCAATCAAAATGGTACACTCATTCGAAAGTATCAATATCCAATCCCAAGTAATAGTTCTGATTCCTTCATTTGTTTCCCACAAAATGATTCACCAATTACAACAACCCTACACTTAACTGATTATACTATCCAGTCATCAACAGAGCATGTACAGATAGCTACATTATCAATAAACATGTCTATAGTTCTTAACTTGCTGACACCCTGGGGAGTGACATCAGAACACATTGGAGTCTTGGACTGTTACTGAAGCAGTGATATATGTAGTTACAGTCCTGTTGTGGTCCATCAATGTCCTTTTAGCCATTGCTTTTGTAACTGCACCTTGCAGCTCAAACAGCTTTCCCAGCCTTTGTTGCAATGGATGATTTTTAATCCTTTCACTCTCAAACCAAATTATTCAGTAGATTGTACAGTCTACCAGATTTGCTGCTCCCAATGTGGTCTCCTCTATCTTGAGGAGGTTAAACGCTGATTGGGGGAGGGTTTTTCTACTGCTGTCAGCCCAAGACTAGAAAGTCCCACCTGAAGAACCGATCTTTGCATGCTCTGCTTCTCATCCACTGCTATTCCTGTGGTGGGTGGGAGGGGAAAATTCCCATTGGGTTTCTGCTCTGCAGAACACCTTCATTCAGTCTGCAAGCATGACCCCCACCTTCCGATCACTTGCCCTTTTAATTCAGCATCCTGCTCCACGCCCTCGTGTCTGTCCTCGGCCTGCTGCAATGTTCCAATGATGCTCAATGCAAACTGCAAGAACAGTTCATCTTCTGATTAGGCATGTTACAGCCTTTTGAACTCAGCACTGTGTTCAACAACTTTAAATTGAGAACTTGTCCTTCTATCCTGAACCCCCGCTACTTTTTTGTTTCCTTTGTCCCAGTAGAACCTCACCTCTCCTCCATAGGGCCACCTGTGACTTGTTTTTCAGTTTTACTCCAATGAAGACTGAACTTTCTTCCCCTATTAACAGATTGTGCTGTTTTACCTGAGTAACTATTGGTAGTTCTTTACTCCTTAATGCCATCACTACCATCCTCATGTCTCATGTCCATAGGTCTTTGTCAATCTCATTATTGCTCCAACCTTTCCCAGTCCTTCC
The DNA here is from genome assembly GCA_024679065.1 of Sphyrna mokarran. Lineage (NCBI taxonomy): Eukaryota > Metazoa > Chordata > Chondrichthyes > Carcharhiniformes > Carcharhinidae > Sphyrna > Sphyrna mokarran. The sequence continues at coordinate 11,873,970 of JAGIQG010000005.1, forward strand.
ATTCTACCTCACCTCCCTCTCCAACTATACAATTCACTATCTTTCTCCCTCTTCAGTTCTGTAGAAGCGTCATACAGTCTCAAAATGTTAACTCTGTTTCTCTCTCCACAGATACTGTCAGAGATGCTGAGATTATCCAGCATGTTCTGTTTGTATATCATTGACACATTATAAACTGTCCACTAAGACTCAGTCCCTTACGATACAGCTTCCTAAAGAGAGTAAAAAGTTTCTGTGTGCTGGGTATAGTGTACAGTAGATGGCAGTCATGCACTATACAGCGTAACATTTAAAAGTAGCAAGATTATGAAGGACACAAACAAAGTAGGTCCAGGCAAACTATCAAAGTCCAAATAGACAGACTGAATGACAGATCTGGTGGACAACAAGAATTTGCTCCAACTCTACTTCTCAGTGGCTATAGAATCATTGAACTGTGCAGTGCAAGTACAGATTGTGTTCTTCCAAACTCGGACTGTGCCTGGAGAGAGTGCTGGACTTTATTACACGCTGGAGGGAAATGCTGGTCAGTACAGGTTGCCAATGTGATGAGAGCAGTCCCTTTAAGCATAGAGTGATACAAAAAAATGTCTTTGCACATTGAAGTGTTATGGCTTAAATGTAATAGCTCTCTTTAATATTGGTATGTTATTCTAAATAGTCAGTGTCTAAACACCATTAGGTGAGGCTATTCTACTTTGTGATATAATTAATTGTAGAAAGGTCAGGACTTTACTGTCAGTTGTGTTGTATTTCTGCAGGTTACAATGCTCCATATCTGTCAGTGTATAGTGAGAATGCTGTAGATGTATTTGATGTGAACACTATGGAGTGGATTCAGACAGTTGCACTAAAAAAGGTATGTTCAGTTCCTTTCTCCAATTTGCTTATATTATCTGCTCCTTACAGTGATATGGGAAGGGTAAACGGTAGCACAGTGGTAACATCACTGGACCAGTGATCCAGACTAATGATCTGGGGATATTGCTTCATTTGCATCACAACAGCTGGTAGAATTTGAATTCAATGAACAAATAAAGCTAGTCTCAGTAATGGTGACGATGAAACTTAGCAAAGCTCCAGATGGGTTTTTACAACAATTTAATGCCCATTAAAGAGGGGAATTTGTCATTCTACATGTGATTCCAGACCCACAACAATATGGCTAATTCTTAACTGCTGTCTGAAATAGCCTAGCCAACCACACTGTTCAAGGCAGTTGAAAACAGGCAACAAATTGCCAGCAATGTCCACAGCCCACGAAAGAATTGTGGGCTTTCACAGTGAGCATTACCTAGCTTTCTTTCTTCTTGCTCTATTTCCTTCCTTCTTTCTCTACCTCTGTCAGATCATCCCAAGACCCCCATCTCAGTGAATGTAACTTGAGTTTGCTGACTCCCCCAGTATAACTAAATCCCCTTATCCCAGGTATCTTGCAGAATTATCACTGGATTGTTTCTGAGTCTTGTGCATTTTTCTCAAGCTGGGAACTCCAGCACTTACTTCCTTTTATATTCTGTATCTCTTATGATGGTCCCACACTCCGTTATCCGTCTAGATCTATTTTGTATCTATGAGTTAAATGTCTTGTATACATTTATTCATCCACTCTTCAGAACTTATCTGTTTAGAATGTAATTTTAATTTCAAATTGCATCCTCTGGACCTACTTCTCCTGATGTGGAGTTGCTGGCGTTGGACTGGGGTAAACACAGTAAGAAGTCTCACAACACCAGGTTAAAATCCAACAGGTTTATTTGGTAGCAAAAGCCACTAGATTTCAGAGTGCTTGTTGTCTCTTCATCAAGTAAGTGGCATTTCAGTTCACAACAGAGCGTATAAAGACACAAAACTTACCTCTCCTGACAGGGTATGGTATTAATAAACTATCAGTATATATCTAATGTATATAACTGCTGTCCTGCACTGTTTGGAAATTCCATGTGCTGGGAATTAGTAGGGAATTAATGATATATTGCTGGAGAAATTCCTTGTGAGATTAGTTACTAACAGCTCCTCTTCTTACAGGTTCGGCCACTTAATACAGAGGGAACGCTTAACCTACTAGGGCTCGAGACAATCAGATTAATCTATTTCAAAAATAAGATGGCAGGTACGTCTAGTAAGTGTTTTTAATCTTTAATGTATTTAGTTATTTTAAGGCTTTTTTAACAGTAGCAGCATTGCTGAACCATTAGTCTGTACGCAGCAGCAGCATTGAATATTTGGCCATGAATTAACATTTAAAACCTATGACCTCATTAATCTGTGGCTATTCCTGTTGATCATTACTGACGATGACTCTTTCCCTGTGCTAATGTGTCATGTTCATGTCATCCTATCCCTATATTCTGACGTGTACCTCAGCTAACCCACTTTGTATCAAATATAAACAATATCATTACTGAATAATGTTTGGTTCATACATAAAAACAGAAATCCAGTCACTTCTTGCTACATTTCTTGACATTTAAATGATCCTGTCGTTTCCCTGGGAGAGAGTTGTCAATATACAGAAATCTCTCACAGCAATCAGCTAGTGACTGATCTTGACGTGTGGCTTTGGATCTCGATGCCTCAGAGGAATATTTGAGTGTGCCAACATCAGTAACTAAACATCGCAACTATAGCAAAGACTGCCCTCAAGCAAGTTATTGCCAAAATGATCAATAATAGAAAGTTGTCACAATGCTTTTGTAGACCATCTGACAGTTTAATAATTCCCACTGAGCTGTTTCTTTCACTCCCACAGAAGGGGACGAACTCGTTGTCCCTGAAACATCAGACAACAGTCGCAAACAGATGGTCAGGACCAGAAGCAAGCGGAGATATTCCTTTCGGGTGCCTGAGGAGGAAAGGCTTCAGCAGAGGAGGTGGGGCAGCGCTTCCAGTCAGAGAAAACACACGTCACCTCTCCCCTTTCTATCCCATTATCCTGTCCTCTCAATACCCAGTTACCCACTGGATGCCCGGTTCCCCCCTCTCAGCACCGTTTATGCTGTGTGAGACATGAACTTCCTTTTGTTAGTACTTTGGAAAGTACCACTCTGAGCGTCACTCCACAGGGAATTGAATTTCTCTGTTTGCAACATGCTCATGCTGTAGCAGCAATGAGTCCCCCTTATCAATCCAGCCTTGCCGTCCAATAGCTGGTTCTCAGCCTAAACTAGTCTTCAAGTTAAGGCGACAGACAGTGTGAAGCAAGTTGTTCTATGTGTTTCAGCATCCAGCCAGAGAGACAGAGGGTGAACAGTGAACATTACCTTCCCATCTTGGGAGCCACTGGGAGGGAGAGAAAAACAGAAGAAAAGGATAGAGTTATTTTGTTCTGAATTAATTTGAATGTGAGATAATTTTAGACTCCTTTTCTTTTTCAGAGAAATGCTTCGAGATCCAGAAATGAGATCCAAGTTAATCTCAAACCCGACTAACTTCAATCATATTGTCCACATGGGCCCGGGTGATGGAATACAGATCTTGAAGGATTTGCCGATGGTAAGTTAACTGAGGATGCTCTGTTCATGGTCCATCTGTTAAAAACAGCAAGTTATATTCTGGAATATAGTTAAAGCATTGAAATATTTCAAGGCACTTTGTGATTGGATCAAATCCTAATAGTAATAGAAATTAATAATACACTGTTTCTCTTTAAATGTCGAAGATCAGCAGCCTCGTGTAATTTGTTACTTCTTTACTCTTATATATTGGGTTTTTATATATACCTGCTACTACCTTCCTGTACCATGATTACCTGGAACTGATAAATTTCATGCTTGTTTTCCTTCTTTTCTATGATGTTCCTTTCCTTCTGTTGCTCATGAATAGACAGACTCCCCACATCCACCCCACAATAATCACTTCAGCCCGATCTCTACTCCAACCAACTTCGAACATGTTTATCACATGACTGTCCACTCTGCTGAGAACTTCCTCTGCCACGATCCCCTCATCTGCTCCCCTCCGACAGACTCTGCCTACAGCTCACCACATTCCGTAACATCAAGGGTATGGTGTGTGTGCTGACCTCCTCGATAACCCATTTGCCGTGCCTTGTGTGTGTACGTGCGTGTTTGCGGGTGGCATTAATCCAACCAAGCCTTGCATCACTCCATCTGCTTTGGCCCTTCCTGTTCCCTGCAAAATTGGTGCAAAGCTTCCAGCATTCTCCTCCAGGGACACAGGTTTCTGGTCTCACTTCTGGGGTTGAGGTGAGAATGGGGCCAGAGGAACTTGAAAACAGATACCAAGAGAAGAAGAATCACCATTAAGTCAAGCCAGTCTGTTCCTGTGAGCTTCTGAAAGGTAGAATAACAAGAGAAACAGTAAGAGGCAAAGTTAGATGGCTGGGCTCATATCCACTGGAGTTCAGAAGGATGTGCAGTGATCTTATTGAAATATAGGATTCTGAGGGAATTGACAGAGTGGCTATTAAAAGGATGTTTTACCTTGTTAGAGACTAGGAGACAGAGATTAAAAATAAGGGGTCTCCCATTTAAGCAGAAAATGAGAAGGGTCATGGGTCTGTAGAATTCTCTTCCCCTACTGAGTGATGGAGGCAGAGTTACTGAATATTTTAAGACAGCAGTAGATAGGTTCTTGGCCAACATTACAGTCTAATTTTGCCAGACATAGCTGGGAATGTGGAGAGATCACAGTCAGGTCAGCTGTGATTTAATTAAATGATGGAGCAGGTTTGAGAAGCCAAATGACTGCCTCCTGCTCTTGGTTTGAATGTTTGTATCTTCAAAGAATTTAAATGCTTCATAAAGAAACTATTCTGAAACAGGATAAAGTTAAGATAAAGAAATTTCTGACAAAAGACAAGAATGAGCTTGCATTCCTATAGCATCCTTAATATTTAAGGATGTCCCAAAGTGTTTCACAGGCAATGAACTATTTGTGAAGTGTGGTCGTCACTGTTGTGAGAATTGTAGCAACCGAGTGTGCACAGCAGGATCCCACGGGTGGCTGTCTGGCAATAACCAGATCAGCTGTTCTGGTGATTTTAACTGAGGTAAAAATTAGCCAGGGGATATCTACATGAAAAGGTAAATGGGATCTCAGTTGAACATCTTATTAGAAGCATCTCCAGCAGTACAGCATTGACTCAGTACAGCACTAAAATGTCAGCCTAGATTGTGATTCAAGTTTGGAGTTTGGCTGGAGCCCACGACCATCAAATTTAGAGCCAGAGTTGATCCTTTAATATTTTACAGTGTTTAACCTGACAGCTGAGTTCTGCTGCTAAATGTGTTCTGTTATTTTAAACTTGATCTGATACCTCCTGTAGGTGTGTCTTGGTGCAATGATTGCACAAACCATCAAGATATTCTCCAGAAATCCTCAGATTTAAAATTAAAGTAAAATGCTGCAGATATTCGAGATAAGAACAGACTAACCAGGAGAGGTAGCATCTGTGAAGAGTGCAATAGACCAACATTTCAGACCAGTGACCAGTTCCAATGAAAGAGCATTAATCTGAAATGTTAATTCGGTTCCTCTCTTCATAGGAGCAATCCAATTTGCTGAATATTAGCATTAATGCTGGTTTTGAACAGAAAATAACGTGTGGTAAAGCCGGGGGCTCGTGCTGCTTTGAATTTGTGCATGTTGTCTGTCACTGAGCTTTAGTGGTTTAAGCTGTTTCATTTCGCCATTGCAAGTCTCCATTGCAGGGGACAGATAGTCTTGAATCTACGTTTGTTTGATCTATTATTGCCATTGGTGATGACAGCTCTCCAACCATTGCCATTTTGTGTGCTGGGGCATAATAACAGACTGAGAATGTTACACAAATTGGGAATGTTGTTGTATTATCATGAAGGCTCAGTAAGAGTTGGGACATTTCGTTGAAGTTGTACGAGACATTGGTAAGGCCACACTTGGAGTACTGTGTACAGTTCCGGTCACTTTATTATAGAAAGGGTATTATTAAACTAGAAAGAGTGGAGAAAAGATATACCAGGATGTTACCAGGACTTGATGGATTGAGTTATAAGGAGCAGCTGGATAGACTGGGACATTTTTCCTCTGGAGCGTAGGAGGCTGAGGGATGACCTTACAGGTCTATAAAATAATGAGGGGCATAGGTTTAAGGTGAGAGGGGAGAGATACAAAAAGCTCCAGAGAGGCAATTTTTTCACACAGAGGGTGGTGAGTGTCTGGAACAAAATGCTAGAGGTACTGGTAGAGGCAGATAGAATTTTATCTTTTAAAAAGCATTTAGATAGTTAAATGAATACGATGGATATAAGAGGGATAGGGGCCAAATGTGGGCAATTGGGATTAATTTCTGGGTTTAAAAGAAAAGGGCAGCATGAACAAGTTGGGCCGAAGGGCCTGTTTCTTAGCTGTAAACCTCTATAAGAAGTCATCAGGTTAAAGTCTAACAGATTAATTTGGAATCAGGAACTTTAGGAATGCTGATCACTCGACTCAACTCCAAAACCAGCATTTTCTCCTGTGTCAGGATTCTTCACAGAGTTGTGTTGTAAATATCGAGTGCAGTAGTATGTGCTATAGCTTGGGAGGTGCTACCCTATCACATCTGCCAATTCTAACAACAGGACAGAAGGAGTATCTGTATTCTCTCAGGTACTGTTTATTTGCTGTATGCTGAGCTTCCCCAGTTGATTCTCCCAGTGAAACTGTGCTGACCAAACATCACCAGGTTTAGTCGCCAGCTGGCTTGTGCAGAACTACTTGAGCTTAGCTTTTGTGGTGCAGTGATTGACCTCAGCTGTTCTTTGCAATGATCCAGAGAGCAAGTACAGACAGATACATGATCACTGAATGCATTGTGTGCTGATTTTCACTGCCTTGTCTTCTGTGCAGAGTGACCATTTGGGCAAGGCGCTGTAAGGTGTCTAATGTTGCTCTAATCTCTTCACAGTTCATCTGCACCCTTGCAGCATTTTAGAAATGGACTGTAATTATACTTCACAATGACACAGTGGTTAGCAGCGCTGCCTCTCAGCACCAGGGATGTGGGTTGGATTCCCAGCTTGGGTCACTGTCTATGTGGAGTCTGCACATTTTCTCCAGGTGCTCTGGTTTCCTCCCACAGTCTGAAAGATGTGCTGGTTAGATGCACTGGCCATGTTAAATTTTCCCTCAGTGTACCCGAACAAGGGCTGGAGTGTGGCAACAAGGGGATTTTCACAGTAACTTTATTACAGTGTTAATGTAAGTCTAATAAATAAACTTTAAACTTTTCATAAGTAGTTAGTTCTGTTCAATTGTCAGTGAAACTAACTGATTCAACAATAAAACTAAATCTTTAAATGAACATTTTTGAAGTGATAATCTCTTGGCTCCATTTGTTTAAAAAGCCGAGATATCTTAGTTGGTTCTTTATCACTCTCACCCCATTTCTTGCTAGAATCTCCGGCCTCCGGACGAGAAGAGTCGGACAATGTTTAGCGCTTCCGTCAGCATCCCTGCTATCGCCCGTTCTCGCACAGAGCCAGGACGCTCCATGAGTGCCAGCAGTGGACTGTCAGCAAGTAAGATATTTGATGCTCAATCTGTTTCCTTACAGAACCTCCTGGGGTAATGGACCTGTTATGATAAGTGTCACTTGACATTGTTAATGTGCAGTTGCTGCTTCCTCATTCGTTGTAAAAAGTTCATTTTGTATTTTGATTAAGTGAAGAAGGGTTTCAATTTGCTTTTTAACATTTTAAACCTTTGCCTGTTGGCCTGCCTGTCAGACATCACTGCAACAATTTGCATTTAAACATAAGATTTATCCTAAAGAGCTTCATAAATAGACATGAAAGACAAATGGGTGTCAGACTGGAAAGGACGAGCCTTAGACATTCGGGAGGCTATGGTGTAGTATTATTGTTACCGGACTTGTAATCCAGAGACCCAGGGTTACGCTCTGGGGCCCAGGTTGGAATCCTACCACAACAGATAGTGAAACCTGAAGGCAATAAAAGCCTGAACCATTGTCAATTGTTGGAAAAACATATCTGCTTCACTAGTCCTTTACATAGAAACTCCGAAGATAGGAGGCTATTTGGCCTTTCGTGCCTGCTGCACCATTCATAAAGTTCATGGCTGATTGTACAACTCAATAGCCTAATCCTGCTTTGTCCCTTTAACCTTTGATCCTTTCGCCCAAGTGCTATATCCAATTGCCTCATGAATGCATTCAATGTTTTGGCATCGACTACTTCTTGTAGTAATGAATTCCACAGGCTCACTACTCTTTAAGTCATAGAGGTTTACAGCATGGAAATAGGCCCTACGGCCAACTTGTCCACACCACCCAATTTTTACCAATAAGCTAGTTCCAATTGCCCACGTTTGGCCCCTATGCCTGTCTATCTATCTTAACCATGTAACTATCTAAATACTTTTTAAAATGATAGAATTGTACCCATTTCTACTACTACCTCTGGCAGTTTGTTGGATGAGGAAATATCTCCTCACCTCCATCCCAAGTGGTCTACCCTGAATCCTCAAACTATGACCCCTTGATCTGGGTTCCCCCCACCATCGGAAACATCCTCCCTGACATCCTTATCTGATCTGACCTACATGTGACTTGAAACCCACAGCAATATGGTTGACTCTTAACTGCCCTCTGAAATGGCTGAGTAACGCACTCAGTTCAAGGGTAACTAGGGATGGGTAATCGATGTGCAGAAACACCTATGTAGCCGAATGAAGAGAAGAAAGGGGAAGGACAGAGTTTCAGAGGATAGGATTCTGGCAGCTAAGAGACCTAGCACCAAATGTAGTTCAAAATACAGACGAGCGGAAAACCTGTCTCCAAATCTGAAAAAAGCAAACATTTGGAAGCAATTTACAAATGACAAGAGAAACAAGATACCCATTAGCTACACAGTAATGGAAAGATGATTATTGGTGCGTATGGGACTTCTCCATGAAATCCCTGGAATATTCTACGCTAATGAAGGTGCAACGTAAACGCAAGTTCTTGTTGGATGTCTTGTGATTTTATTTTTGATTTGATTTATTATTGTCATGTGTATTAGTGTGCAGTGAAAAGTACTGTAAAGTATTTCCTCAATAAGTCCCGTTTTTCAAATGAGCAGCATTTGCCACATCCTCATGCTGCCCTGTAATGGAATTGACTATCTTGGTGTTCCACTGCCCTGTAATGGAATTGACTATCTCGGTGTTCCACTGCCCTGTAATGGAATTGACTATCTCGGTGTTCCACTGCCCTGTAATGGAATTGACTATCTCAGTGTTCCACTGCCCTGTAATGAAACTGGCTATCGTGGTGTTTCACTGCCCTGTAATGGAATTGACTATCTCGGTGTTCCACTGCCCTGTAATGGAATTGACTATCTCGGTGTTCCACTGCCCTGTAATGGAATTGACTATCTCGGTGTTCCACTGCCCTGTAATGGAATTGACTATCTCGGTGTTCCACTGCCCTGTAATGGAATTGACTATCTCGGTGTTCCACTGCCCTGTAATGGAATTGGCTATCGTGGTGTTTCACTGCCCTGTAATGGAATTGACTATCTCGGTGTTCCACTGCCCTGTAATGGAATTGACTATCTCGGTGTTCCACTGCCCTGTAATGGAATTGACTATCTCGGTGTTCCACTGCCCTGTAATGGAATTGACTATCTCGGTGTTCCACTGCCCTGTAATGGAATTGATATCTAGGGTTACTGCCCTGTAATGAAAACTGGCTATCGTGTTTCACTGCACTGTAATGGAATTGCTCGGTGTTCATGCCTGTAATGGAATTGACTATCTCGGTGTTCCACTGCCCCTGTAATGGAATTGACTATCTCGGTGTTCACTGCCCTGTAATGGAATTGACTATCTCGGTGTTCCACTGCCTGTAATGGAATTGACTATCTCAGTGTTTCACTGCCCTGTAATGGAATTGACTATCTCAGTGTTCCACTGCACTGTAATGGAATTGGCTATCTCGGTGTTTCACTGCCCTGTAATGGAATTGACTATCTCGGTGTTCCACTGCCCTGTAATGGAATTGACTATCTCGGTGTTTCACTGCACTGTAATGGAATTGACTATCTCGGTGTTCCACTGCCCTGTAATGGAATTGACTATCTCGGTGTTCCACTGCCCTGTAATGGAATTGACTATCTCGGTGTTCCACTGCCCTGTAATGGAACTGGCTATCTAGGTGTTTCACTGCACTGTAATGGAATTAACTATGTCAGTGTTTCACTGCACTGTAATGGAATTGGCTATCATGGTGTTTCACTGCACTGTAATGGAATTGGCTATCGCGGTGTTTCACTGCACTGTAATGGAATTGGCTATCTCAGTGTTACACTGCACTGTAATGGAATTGGCTATCGTGGTGTTTCACTGCACTGTAATGGAATTGACTATCTCAGTGTTTCACTGCACTGTAATGGAATTGGCTATCTCAGTGTTTCACTGCACTGTAATGGAATTGGCTATCTAGGTGTTACACTGCACTGTAATGGAATTGGCTATCTCAGTGTTTCACTGCACTCTAATGGAATTGAGTATCTCAGTGTTTCACTGCACTGTAATGGAATTGAGTATCTCAGTGTTTCACTGCACTGTAATGGAATTGGCTGTCGCGGTATTTCACTGCACTGTAATGGAATTGGCTATCGCGGTATTTCATGTGTTGTTGATGTTTTTACAGGATCCACAGCACAAAATGGAAGTGCCCTTCGAAGAGAATTCTCAGGGGGAAATTACGTTAACAAACGTCAGCCAATGACGTCCCCATCTGATGGCTCTCTATCCTCTGGTGGGATGGATCCGGGAAGCGATGTGCCAACGAGGGAGTTCGAGCGTGATGTAATTACTCTGTCTATTAGTTCCCAACTTGTCCCAAATTCTAATTCCCACTGATATGAATGTAAAAAAATCATAAATATTACATTTGTAAGACTTTATCACTTCATTATTATCATTCATCTCCGCAGTTCGAGTAAACCCATCCCTCCTGCATCTCAGTCCACCCTACACGGTCAAACCATCTCTCCACCCCCGCCCACCCTCCCTCATTATTCAACCCCCCCCCACCATTCCCACAGCCCAATGTCCAATCAGTCTAAACCATCCCCCTACTCCCGTCCCCCTTACTGTCCCGTCCCCCTTACTGTCCCGTCCCCCTTACTGTCCCGTCCCCCTTACTGTCCCGTCCCCCTTACTGTCTGAATGTTTTAGCTTCAATTACAAAGAATTAGCATCAACTAATAGACATATAGGAGTTATCTCTATCCAATCATAGTTAAGGTTATATCAAGCATACATATCAGTATAATGTCTAGTTAAAACATGTGCATATTATCATCAAACAATGATAGTTATTTCTCTGACCACTGGTATCTCAACCTTCCTCTCGATTTTTCCTTGTTTGAACTGTCACATTATTCAATTAGATAGTCCTTGAAGGTGATTTAGCAGTTTGGATTAGGAATTGGCTAGCTGATAGAAGACAGAAGGTGGTGGTTGATGGGAAATATTCAACCTGGAGTGCATTTACAAGTGGTGTACCTCAAGGATCTGTTTTGGGGCCACTGCTGTTTGTCATTTTTATAAATGACCTAGATGAGGGTGTAGAGGGTTGGATTAGTAAATTTGCTGACGATACCAAAGTGGGGGGAGTTGTAGACAGCGAGGATGGATGTTACAGTTTGCAGAGGGACGTAGATAGGTTGCAGAGCTGGGCCGTGAGGTGGCAAATGGAATTCAATACGGATAAGTGTGAGGTGATTCACTTTGGTAGAATAACAGGCATATGAAATATAGGGCTAATGGAAGGACCCTTAATAGTGTTGTCGAGCAGAGGGATCTTGGGGTGCAAGTACATAGCTCTTTGAAAGTTGGCACCCAGGTTGATAAAGTTGTTAAGAAGGCGTACGGTGTGTTAGCTTTTATTGGTAGAGGGATTGAATTTAGGAGCCGTGAGGTTATGTTACAACTGTACAAAACTCTGGTGCGGCCGCACTTGGAGTATTGCGTACAGTTCTGGTCGCCGCATTATAAGAAAGATGTGGAAGCATTGGAAAGGGTGCAGAGGAGGTTTACCAGGATGTTGCCTGGTATGGTGGGAAGGCCTTATGAGGAAAGGCTGAGGGACCTGAGGTTATTTTCATTAGAGAGAAGAAGGTTACGCGGTGACCTAATTGAGGCGTATAAGATGATCAAAGGACTGGATAGGGTGGATGGTGGGAGCCTTTTTCCTCGGATGGTGATGACCAACATGAGGGGACATAACTTTAAATTAAGAGGTGGTAGTTATAGGACGGATGTCAGAGGCAGGTTCTTTACACAGAGGGTGGTGAGGGCGTGGAATGCCCTGCCTGCAGCAGTTGTGGACTCGCCTACTTTGGGGGCATTCAAATGTTCGGTGGATAGGCATATGGATGATATTGGAATAGTTTAGGTTAGAGGGTCCACTGGCCGGCGCAACATCGAGGGCCGAAGGGCCTGTACTGCGCTGTAATGTTCTATGTTCTTGAATGTTATCTGAGCTTACTTTAATCCCAGTCATTTGCACACAGCTTTCCCTGTGTGACTGAAGTTCAGTTTGCTTACGTGATTCATAATCCTTTCAGCCCTATCAATAAAGCCTAGAAGAATATATTCTTTATTAACCACTCTCTCCACCTCTCTGGCCACTTTCAATGATTTATGCACAAATACATCCAGGTCCCTCTACTCCTTATCAAATCTTACCCCTTGTTTTATAGTCTTTTCATGTACTTCCTACTAAAATACACCACCCCACTTCTCTGAATCTGCTAATATTTCACTATTCACATTTATACCTTGCTTTATGTTTTACTTTTCCAACCAGCATGTTGCCTTGTTAATGCTGATGCTTCTGTTCTTCCCTTTAATGATGTGACATTGGAATGTTAAGTCCTGCTTTGGAATTGAAACCATCCTTGCCACCCTCCCCCAGCTCATATCCTCCCTGGTCCTAGTTTAAACTCCTTGGGAAACCTTTGTAAATATCAGAGAGCAGGAAATCAGAGCACTTCCCCAACACTGTCAATCCAAGTTCTCAATGTCAGTTAGAAATCCTTCATTAGCCCCATTCTCAAAGAGATCAATTGTCTTCCATGTAATAAATCTGTTGATACAGTTTTCGTAAGATCAACGCATCAGGGGAGCCAATGTTTTCACCTTAATTATCCACCCAACTTTGCAGGCCCCATTAAATCTCTGTCTCTGAAATGAAGTTTTAATTCTGCGATTTTGCCTTTATTACTCTGCTCCATTTACAGAAAATTTTAAATGTTGATCACTCTTTGCATGAAGAAGTTCCTCTTGATAATTGTGGCTTTCCAATTCTAGCTTGTGGTATCCGTTCACACTCCTGCCTCCTCTTCCCCCTGCCCCCCTCCCCGGTGTTCCCATTTTTTGATTTACCTTGACATAGCATTCCAAATATTCAGGGGTTTCCGTCCCTGTGTATGTAGAATAATAAGTGAAATAAATCCGAGGTACCATTGGGTACTGAGGATGTGTCATACTGTCAGTGAAGAGCTGTTACATAGTGAGATCAGCAGCACTGTAATACTCCACACACGCTTGCAAGAAGCAATGCCTCGACCGGTGCATGTCTGGAACTGTCAGAAAATACAATTCCATCTGAATCAGCTTATTGTTTTATTAAACTACTGGATCCTCTCTGAGGAGAGGAGCTGACTCAGAGATTAATCAATGAAACTATAAGATATACATGTGGTTTAGAAAAATATAGAAATTCTGGGGAAGGTAATCAAGATAGTCATTGTTTGGTTATAATTGTAGTGTCATAGAACATAGAACATTACAGCACAGAACAGGCCCTTCGGCCTTCGATGTTGTGCCGACCAAAATAAAAAGCAATGCCCCTCCAAACTAAACTATTCCCTTCTCTTCCATATACTTATCAACTAACCTCTTAAACGCCACCAAACTTGGCGCATCTACAACAGCTGCAGGCAGGGCATTCACTCCCTAATCACTCTTTGAGTAAAGAACCTACCTCTGATATCCGTCCTATAACTCATACCCCTTACTTTAAAGCTGTGTCCCCTCGTGCTAGCTTTCTCCATCCTAGGAAAAAGGCTATCACTGTCCACCCTATCTAAACCTCTAATCATCTTATATCTTCAATAAGATCCCCTCTTAGCCGCCTCCTTTCTAACGAAAACAACCTCAAATCCTTCAACCTCTCTTCATAGGACCTGCCCTCCATACCAGGCAACATCCTGTTAAACCTCCTCTGTACCCTCTCCAATGCCTCCACATCTTTCTTATAATGTGGGGACCAGAACTGCACACAATACTCCAAGTGCTGCCGCACTAGAGTTTTGTACAGTTGCAACATGACGTTGCGGCTCCGAAATTCAATCCCCCTACCAATAAAAGCTAAGACTCATATGCCTTCTTAACAACCTTCTCGACTTGACTGCCTTCTTTCAGGGATCTATGCACATACACACCAAGATCCCTCTGTTCATCTAGACTACTAAGAATCCTACCATTTGCCCTATACTCTACACATTATTGTTCCTGCCAAAGTGCATTACCTCACACTTTTCCACATTAAACTCCATTTGCCACCTCTCGGCCCAGCTCTGCAACTTGTCCAAGTCCCTCTGCAAACTATAACACCCCTCTTCACTTATCTACCACTCCACCGACTTTAGTGTCATCCGCAAATTTACTAATCCATCCTTCAATACCCTCATCCAGATCATTTATAAAAATTACAAACAGCAGGGGCCCCAAAACAGACCCCTGGGCACACCACTTGTCACCGAACTCCACGATGAATATCTCCCATCAACCACCACCCTCTGTCTTCTATCTGCCAGCCAATTTCTAATCCAATTAGCTAAATCACCCTCTAGTCCACACATCTGCATTTTCTGTAGAAGTCTTCCATGGGCCACCTTATCAAAAGCCTTACTAAAGTCCATATATACTACATCAACCGCCTTACCCCCATCCACCTCTCTGGTCACTTTCTCACAAAACTCAATGAGGTTAGTAAGGCATGACCTACCCTTCACGAAACTATGCTGACTATCCCCAATCAATTCATTTCTCTCTAAATAACTATAAATCCTATCCCTAATAATTCTCTCCAATACCTTGCCCACCACAGAAGTAAGACTCACTGGCCTATAATTCCCAGGAAGGGCTCTCTTCCCCTTCTTAAACAATGGGACCACATTCGCCATCCTCCAGTCCTCCGGAACCACACCCGTAACCAACGAGGACCTGAAGATCAGAGCCAGAGGCTCTGCAATCTCCTCTCTTGCCTCCCAGAGAATCCTAGGGTAAATACCGTCCGGCCCAGGGGACTTATCCAACTTCAAACCCTCGAGAAGTTCTAACACATCCTCCCTATCTACTACAATACTCCCCAATTTGCAACCCTGTACCTCAGTGCTCTCCACAGCTACATTTCCAGCACTCTGCGTGAATACCGCAGAGAAATATTTATTCAGTGCCTCACCAATCTCTTCAGGCTCCACGCACAACTTCCCACTGCTGTCTATGCCTGGCCCTAATCTTGCCCTAACCAATCTTCTATTCTTAACATATCGAAAGAAAGCTTTAGGATTCTCCTTAATCCTATCAGCTAACATCTTCTCGTGTCCCCTCTTAGCTCTCCTCAATTCACTTTTTAGCTCCTTCCTGGCTAATCTATAGCTATCCGTTGCACTAACTGAGCCTTCAAGCCTCATCCTGACATAAGCCTCCTTTTTCTTCTTAACCAGCAAATCAACTTTTTTCGTACACCTGCTGCTTAAGGTGCAGAATCACAGAACAGTACAGCATGGAACAGACCGTTCAGCCCAACCAACCATGCTAGCTCTCCCAATTAGCCCAGCTGCAGCATTTGGTCCAGAGATTGAGACTTCTATTCTTAAATGTTGTAAATTTAATAAATAGCTATGGAAACAGGAAAGTAAATGAGCACAAAGTGCTGGATTTTTATTGTCAACAGTAAGGAGAGCTGTCATCTGCCTCTGGTTCCTCATGCACTGTCTTAACCTCGGGGTAATCGTGATTGGGCAAATAATATTGTCCAGTGTTACCCACATCCCAAGGACAGCTTTTTAATAAATGTCTTTTTCTCTTTTCAAGTGTTCTTATGTTGCATCACTTCCTCATTCAGATAAAGGAGGATAACAGTTTGCCTGTGGATACGGAATACGAATTAGGGGCGAGAGTGGGCTCTTCCAGCCCGTTCCACTTTGGAGACTACTACAGCAAAGTTATGTTGATGCAATGGGTGAATTCCACAGAGTGTAACTGTATCAATCGATTATCCTTTGTTCTCTTGCAGGATTCTGATTCTCCGAGACACTCAACAGCTTCCAACAGCTCCAACCTGAGCAGCCCACCCAGCCCCATCTCGCCTCACAAACCACAGTCACTCCTACTAGAAAATACTGAGCACGTCAACTGGGAAACATGAGATTGCTGAGCTCTGCAAGCAGTTCCAACATATCAGCCCTTACTCCTGTCTCTCTGCACCCAGCCCTACTCTGCTCTCCAACCTGTGCCAGGCAATTGCTGCAGATCCGTCAAAAAGACACAGGAACATTGTGGATTCAGGGACAAGGCCTGATGTCATAAACTTCACACACACACACATTATATATAGACACATCACGCAGGACACTCTCCCTGCTGACTGCTTTTCTCTCTTGTAAAAAGAGGAAAGGCAGCTTTCTTTCCTTTCAGAGTGACGTTAGCTGCTCTTTAGGGTTGTTGTGGGTGTATTCTGTTTTATTTTTTAAGAAATGGAATATTGGTTAAGTTGTGTAACTGATGTTTAAGGTGTTGTTTCTCATTGCAGCTCTGTAACCAGGTACACACTCAGAGTAAACAGGATTCGGGGGGAGGGTGGGGGTTGGAATGCAGCCTTGACGTTTATCATCGCTTTAATCTCTTCCAAAAACATCAAATGCCAGCAGGCATTCCTTTCTCTGTTACTATTGCAATCAGGCTTCTTTTAATTATTATTTTATTTTGCAATAATATGTGTACATCTGCAAACAAATCACCAAACCTTATTTTGCTAAAAGAAAAACACATAAAAAAATTCTTTTGTGATATAGAATATATATAAAGTATATATATATAAAGTTGTGTATAGTTTTACTTGTTGAAACAATGACTGAAGGAAAGGTTACTTTGTGTGTGGTGTCACGGTCCCTGCTGGTAGATTCTTATATATAGTTCTTCAGTGTAGTACCCAAGACACAGCGGAAATTTAAAGGTGGAAGCAGCAACTTTGAAGCTAAGGTGAAAAGTACTTATAGCCACAGTTCGCCAGCAAATAAAAGTACAATCTTTCAATGGAAAATGATTGATTTATGTTGCATGTTGCAAAATTAGAAACGAGTGCACTAGTTTAAGAGTCTGCCAGGTTCAGGAAGATCTGCTGATTCTGTCTGAATAAAGAATGCCCATTTTTGTAGTCATTTGAAGACAGTATTTGATTAAACACCCAGATATCGGAGTAACATTATATATATTTTTTTGTACACCATATGCAGCTGACATGTCAGAAAGGAGCTGCCCTGTCACCTCCTCATGTCCGCTTTGCCACATCCCTCTCCTGATATTTATGTATTGTTACACTAAACAAAACCCTGGAGTCAGACAGCCTGGGACACTGAATGCTTTAATGGTTAGTTTGCTTCTGCCAAGTAAATAATTCCTACATTCTCTGTATATTCAAAGCCCATCAGTTCCTGTTTCCATCAACTTTTCCACTCTTTCCTTTCTGTAACAAGGAAGGGATATAAAGTTTATCGAGGAAACTCGAGTATATTAAAGAATGTTTAATTCACAGCTAAGAGTGCAAAAACATTTTGGCAAACCATTATATGTTTAGATGCTGATCAGAGTTGTTGAGCAGTGGACTGGTGGAGGGGGCTAGGGGCAGCAAATCTTTGAGTTCTTGTGTTTAGGGGAGTCAGGAAGGTGAAGAGAAATGTGAGTGGGTTAAACAAGAACCTGATTGCACTCTCCTTCCCACACACTTAATCACACTCCTGCTCTGTGGATAAAGTAAAAGTGGTTTTCATTTTAAATGAATGAAATTTCAGATGAGTTTGACATCGGATTTTTAAAGTGTCTTTGAGCTTTTGCTTCTATGATGTGAGAGTTAAAGTGGGAAAGGTGGAGATAAGCTTCCTGCTCAAGTACAGATAAGGAGGGAATGTGGGAGCTATCACAACCCAGCTGTGAATTATAAACATTGAACTGTGAGCAAAGGGGAGAATACACTAGTGTTGGTGTTCAGTGGGGACTGACCTGCTTTGACTATGGCAATTTCATATCATTTATTTTCCAGAGTTTTTAGGGTTTTCCCCCTTTTGTAAGATTATTGTACAGTTTTGCATGTCTTAGATGTAATCAGTTTTTTAAAATTTCTTTTGGTTTAGGTTAAAGGCTGACTTCAGTAAATTAATTGCTTGGCTTTCTCACTCCTTTTTGCCCTTAATGTTTTTAGGGGTTGATTTGTAAGAGGAACTATTGCTGATTGTAGATTCTTTTGCACAAGAATATTTAAGGTGGTCAGTCTGGCTATTAAAGACCAGCCACCATTATTTTATGTTGGTGACACACACTAAATATTAACCAAGACTTTGATGTATTTCAATAAAACAGGGAAATGTTACAAATTGCTTTGTATTGTTATTGCTTTTAGAGTGAGCCAGGCAGAGCTCTGTGTCTGGTTTCTTGGGATTGGATCAGTCGGGAGACTTGGTTTTTTGAGAATGGAAATTAGTTTGATATTAGGTTGTCAAAGTGTCACTTCTCCAAATCTTCCTCCCCTGAAGGTAACTGACTCCCGCTGGCCTCGAACTACATTCCTTCATTCCTATACAAGCCACGTGTCTGCAGAGGGAGGGAAAAAGTTAGGTGTTTCCATTCTCCCTGGAATATTTTGTGTGTGTAGATGGAGATCATTTTATCTGCTCAATCCCAATGAGTTAAAAAAACTCAGAACAGTTTTAACATTATTATTTAATATTATGAAGTGGTTGGCCATTTATCTGATGGTTCTTTACAACTTCCTGAGGAGAGTAGATCAGTTTCAGGTGGCAGTGAACATCTCTTTTATGTTTGTGTATTTGTGGTTTGTAAAAGGATCACTTTAGAAGCAGAGTCACTGATCGTCATATACATCCAGTGCCTGTTAACTGCGGTGAAATGATCTGGTCATTAGTGAGGTTGATTGAGAATAAATCCAGTGACGATGATTGATAAACCTTCACAGTTTTACCAGTTATCCAGTGTGCTGAGTTGTACAGTATAATGCTACCAGAGTAGCAACCAGCTAACACAAACTGTTTTCAACAACCCACAACAGTTTTTGAAGAGATGGGTCAAACCTTAAAACAGTAGGTGACAAGAAATAATTTGCTATTATAAACATGGGAGACACCAGGTTACAGCCCCTGCTTCAGTTGATGATGGACCTGATGTGACAGGCAGATGGGAACAGAAGCTACTTTCTATGCTATTTGTTTGGTCCTGTCTTGAAATCAGTTTGTGGAAGTCCTAACCCAAAGTTGTCTTTTGCTAATTAACTTAAGAACTAGGAGCAGGAGTCGGCCATTTGGCCCCTTGAGCCTGCTTCGCCATTCAGTAAGATCATAACTGATCTTTTCATGGACTCAGCTCCATTTAGCCACCTGCTCTCCATAACCCTTAATTCCTTTACTGTTAAAAAATTTATCTCTCCTTGCCTTAAAAACATTCATTGAGGTAGCCTCAACTGCTTCACGGGCAGGAAATTCCAGATTCACAACCCTTTGGGTGAAGAAGTTCCTCCTGAACTCTCCTAAATCTGCTCCCCCTTATTTTAAGACAATGCCTCCTAGTTCTAGTTGCACTCATTAATGGAAATTTCCCTCTTTCTGTCATATAAGGTTATGAAGGAATAGATATGTTTCTATAAGATCTCCACTCATTCTTTTGAATTCCAATGAATATAGCCTCAGTCTCTCCCCATAAGCCAACCCTTTCAATTCCAGAATTAATCTAATGAATCTGCTTTGCACCCCATTCAGTGCCAGTATATCCTTTCTCCAGAAGTCTAAAACTATACACAGTACTCCAGGTGTGGTCTCACCAGCACTTTATACAGCTGCAACATGACCTTGCTGTTTTTAAACTCCATCCCTTCAGCAATGAAGGACAAAATTTCATTTGCCTTCTTAATTATCTGCTGCACCTGCAAACCAACTCCTTGAGATTCCTGCATAAGGACCCCCAGGTCCCTCTGCACAGCAGCATGCTGCAATATTTTACCATTTAAATAATATTTCATTTTGCTGTTATTCCTTTCAAAATGGATGATCTCACACTTGCCAACATTGTACTCCATCTGCCAGACCTTCACCCACTCAAATTATCTATATCCTGCAGTCTTTCAGTGTCCTCTGCACACTTTGCTCTTCCACCCATCTTAATGTCATCTGTGAATTTTGACACACTATACTTGGTTCCCAACTCCAAATCATCTATGTAAAGCATAAACAATTGCAGTGACAGCATTGATCCCTGAAGCACACCACTAGTCACTGATCACCAATCAGAAAAACACCCATTTACCCCACTCTTTGCTCTCTGTTTGTTAACCAATCCTCTACTGCTGCCATATTACCTGTAACACTGTGCATCTTTATCTTGTGTAACAGTCTTTGGTGCAGCATCTTGTCAAATTTCCTCTGACAATCCAGATACACTACATCCACAGGTTCTCCATTGTCCTCTGCGCATGTAATGTTCTCGAAGTCCACCAAATTAGTCAAACATGACCTTTCCTGTTTGAACCCATGCAACAATTTATATCCAGATGTCACTTTTTTTTTCTTCTTGATGATAGATTCAAGCATTTTCCCTACTATAGAAGTTAACTGACCTATAGCTACCTGCCCTTTGTCTACTGCATTTTTTTAAGCGGTGGTGTCACATTTGCTGTTTTCCAGTCTGTGAATTTTGGTAAATTATTACTATGATAAGCTCATCGTTAATATCAAGCAGCTGGCCGAGAAGGCAAATTAATGCAACAACTCTTCAGGGAGGTTGGGGGCTGGTTTTAGACAAATACCTGCATCAAATTCTTTTTTTTAATGACTGAGCAAAGATTGACGGTGGAAATATTTAGTCTCGGTTGAGATTGTATCAATTGTCCAGTCTTCTCTTTCCAGCTAGTATTTCTCCACAGATTTGGGAAGAATATAGGAAATAAACAGACCTTGATGTCTGCTTCATTGTGAGATCATCCTTCTGCAAGTTTAAAAACCTACTGATCTGTCTTTAATGACAGAATATCCACATATCACTGCCAGGGGAAGCAGACTTAACAGCTATTTTAGCAAACCCCTGCAAACTCTAAACTGGCTGTAGATTCTGACTGTTTAGATACAGTGAGCTGTACAGAGAGGCTGTAACTGCATTCCTCTTAGTGAGTGAATTTCTGCACATTAGCCTCAGGTGGTTAAGATACCAGGCAGATGAAACATGCTCTCAATTAGCTCCTGCTGCTTATAAGCTTTGACTAATGTGTATCTTCTCAAGACATGAACTCTGAGTCCTGGAGACTGGAGTCACTGATATAACAAAAAGTACACTCCCCATTCACACAGTGCTCAGGAACACAACTAGTAGCCAGCTTTGATGGCAAGGGGACATCCTTACTCCAGGAGCATGTGTTTTGATAAAATAAGACACCATGCAGTAAATGTGCCCAAGGCCACAAACATGATTTTAATTGAATATCATCGTGACAGGTATACAAAAAAAACTGGTCAATAATCACTGCTAAAATAATTCATTATTTCCTCACTAATTCACTTCAGTATGATACAAAGTCAAATGATTTTTCATTAATCAATACAGTAAAATCTCTCAAGTGCTCCCTCCTTAGGGGAAGTGGAAACTTTCCCCAAACATAATTCCTCTTGCTATCAAAGAACACTCTTGCCTGGTTACTGCAGTCCTGTGTTCAGTGGAAACCACAATTCCTTTAAACAGGAAGTGAAGATTGTGTTTAAAAAAAAAATACACAGTAAGGTGATTAGTCCATCAGCTGCTCCCATCGCCCTGTGCCTCTTTCCAATTCCATCCAGTCCTGACCTTCCTGTACCCAACCCCTTCCACGTTATGGGCTGCTGCCTCCTTGCTCGGCCTTCCTGCTCCAGTATTTTTGGTAGGCCTCCTTAAACAAGTGCTGACAGGCAATCCGTGCGTTGAGCTTGCTGCAGATAAGGAAGGAACCAGCCATCTTGCGGTGGAGGGAGTAGGTCTCCTCTGGCGGAGGGACTAGTCTATGTCGCAGCATGATAGGGATCAGACTGTGGATCCTCTTGGTGGTGTCCTGATTCCCAAAGTCAAAGGGCTCTGTTGATGAAAAGGCCTCACCAAGGATCATCACGGCATCAACATGAGCATTTTGCATAACCTTTAGTGGAAAAGATGAACAAACAGAACTTTTATAATCTCATTAAATATACACTGTACAAGTCTCCAGTGCGTATCCATCAGCTTTTATTTTTCAGGATTATTCAGAGTTGTGCAGGAGGAGCTCCTTGTGTCTACACTAACTCTCCCTAGAAGTTTACCGCCTCTGCCACATTCTTGCTTCAGTAAGTTAATTTTCTCTTGAATGTCTCAAATCAAAGATTCCTCTGTCACTCTCAGACACTGCCTTCCAGAAACTAATCACTGGCTATCAGGAAACATTTCCTCATTGTCACTGCTACTTTTTGCCAATTAACTTCAATTGAGAATCAATGGGAACCAATCTCTCTCCAATGGGAACAGTTTCTACTATTTTCAATTTTATCAAATCTTTCAATCTTCTTCAGTGATTTTTGCCTTCTAATCCTGTGGGGATACCTGATGTGTGACTTATCCAGGTAAACCTGATCTCCATAATATGTACAATCATTGCTCATATTCTAGTCCCAATACAGGCTCGAGCCTCACCGCTCCTCAGGAACCTGGTTTCCATCACCCTGTCACTCCTTTTAGATACTTTAAAATGTTTAAGCTTTACAGTAATTTGTAGAAAGCAAGGTTGACAGTTAACTCTCCCTCACAATTACCAAACTCCATTTCTGGAGCTCATACCTCCCATTCTGTTCATTGCATCCTTCAGCAAAAGTTTCCCGTGCACTGATATGTTTGTTGGACGGCCCTGGCAATCAGAGCAGGCAAGGGTGGACAGCAGGAAGATCTGTTGATCTCAGGCAGGATTTTATAGTTCTGTGACGAGCAAGGCAGTAAAACGCGGGCTATGATGTATTTAATTATAGTCAGAGCAGACAACTAAGAATAGAAACCATTCCTCCCCGCCACACCACAATGCTGAGGCCACATTAGTTGACACATTGGGAAACACATCTAACTTAGCAAAAAGGGTGATCATCTTCACTTGGGAAGTACAAGCCTGTAGGGCAGGTGGAATGATTCAGGTTAAAGCTCCCCCTTTTATTATAATAGCAATGGAAAGGCCAACATGAAGTTCAAACCTCACCCTTCCACATTACCTTCTGATACTATTAAAAAGCCTCTCTTACCTTGGTTTCATAGCCAGTGAGAAACTTCATCGCAATCGATTTGTTCAGCACCTGTGCCCTATCCCCAATCGCTGCACAGTGCACAATCTGTTGGGTAACAGTAAATTTTAGATACAGGAACAATACCAGAGCAATTCCTACACAGCTCTCAACCAGTGAGCCTTACTTCTGTTATGGGCAAAATTTTGGAAAGGATTATAAGAGATAGGTTTTATAATCCTCTAGAAAGTAATAATTTGATTAGGGATAGTCTACATGGTTTTGTGAAGGGTTGGTCGTGCTTCACAAACCGTACTGAATTCTTTGAGAAGGTGACGAAAGAGGTGTGGGATGAGGGTTGATCACCAGTTGACGTGGTGTATATGGATTTCAGTAAAGCGTTTGATAAGGTTCTCCACAGTAAACTATTGCAGAAAATACAGAGGCATAGGATTGCGAGTGATTTAGAGGTTTAGATCAGAAATTGGCTAGCTGTAAGAAGACAGAGGGTAGTGGTTGATAGGAAATGTTCATCCTGGAGTCAGTTATTAGTGGTGTATCACAAGGATCTGTTTTGGGGCCTCTGCTGTTTGTCATTTTCATAAATGACCTGGATAAGGGTATAGAAGGATGGGTTAGTAAATTTGAGGATGACACTAAAGTCAGTGGAGTTGTGGACAGTTTTGGATAAACATATGGATGATATTAGAATAATGTAGATGAGCTTTAGATTGGCTTCACATGTCAGCGCAACATCAAGGGCCAAAGGGCCTGTACTAGGCTATAATGTTCTATGTTTAGTGCTATGTTTAGTTGCAGGTTACAGAGGGACATAGATAAGCTGCAGAGCTGGGCTGAGAGGTGGCAAATGGAGTTTAATGCGGAAAAGTGTGAGTGATTCACTTTGGAAGGAGTAATAGGAATACAGAATGTAGGGCTAATAGTCAGTTACTTGGTCCTATTGATGAGAGATCTCAGTGTCCACGTGCATAGATTCCCAGAAGGTGGCACCCAGGTTGATAAGGTTATTAAGAAGGCGTACAGTGTGTTAGCTTTTATTGGTAGAGGGATTGAGTTTTGGAGCCATGAGGTCATGTTGCAGCTGTACAAAACTCTGGTGCGGCCGCACTTGGAGTATTGTATACAGTTCTGGTTGTTGCATTATAGGTAGGATGTGGAGGCATTGGAAAAGGTGCTGAGGAGATTTACCAGGATGTTGCCTGGTTTGGTGGGAAGGTCTTATGAGGAAAGGCTAAGGGACTTGAGGTTGTTTTCGTTCGAGAGAAGCAGGTTAAGAGGTGACTTAATAGAGGCATATAAGATGATCAGAGGGTTAGATAGGATGGATAGTGAGAGCCTTTTTCCTCGGATGGAGATGGCTAGCACAAGGGGACATAGCTTTAAATTGAGGGGTGATAATTATAGGACAGATGTCAGAGCTAGATTCTTTACTCAAAGAGACTGGTATGCCCTGCCTGCAACAGTAGTGGACTCGCCAACATTAAGCGCATTTAAATGGTTATTAGATAAACATATGGGTGATATTGGAATAGCGTGGATTAGCTGCGCTTTAGATTGGTTTCACAGGTCAGCGCAACATCAAGGATTGAAGGGCCGGTACTGCGCTGTAATATTCCATATTCAAAAAATGATCCAGCCACAAGAACAGGTTAGAGACTGGGAAACCAGTGGAGAGTAATTCCCCAAAGCCTGTCCACCAAGAGTGATGGAATACTCCCCACTTTGGGTAAGTGCAGCTCCAACAACACTCAACAAGCTTCACATTATCCAAACAAACTAGTTGCTTGGTCAGTGTCTCATACACCTCTTTAAAACTCATTCACTCCAACACTGACACACAGTGGTAGCAATGTGTATATCTACAAGATACTCTGCAGCAACTCACCAAACTTCTTTAGGCAACAGTTTCCAAATCCATAGCCACTACTATCTAGAAGTACAAAGGCAGTTGGCTCGAGGGAACGCCACCCTCTTCAAGGTCCCTCCCAAACACACACCATCCTGATTTAGAAATATATTGCCATTCTTTCAGTCACTGGGACAAAGTCCTGCAACATCCTCCCTAACAGCACTGTAGGTGTACTTACACCACATGGACTGCAGTGATTCAAAAAGGCAAGTCACCTTGCCCTTGAAAAGGTGGAGTGGTGATGGGTAACACATGCTGGTGATGCCCTTATCCATGGATAAATGCAGACTGGCTTGTCCACAGAGTGGGTATATTACCAATAGAGGCAATACCATTAATCCAGGGACAATATGTTCAATGCCTCTCTGTCCTGATCACTTGTCAGGGTAATACAGTGGTTAGCACTGCTGCCTCAAAGCATCAGGGACCCAGGGTCGATTCCCAGCTTGGGTCACTGTCTGTGTGGAATTTGCACATTTTCCCCATGTCTGCGTGGGTTTCCTCCGGGTGCTCCAGTTTCCTCCCACATCTGAAAGGTGCGTTGGTTAACTGCATTGGCTGTGCTAAATTCTCCCTCAGTGTACCCAACCAGCACCAGAGTGTGGCCACTGGATTTTCACAATAAACTTCATTACAGTGTTAATGTAAGATCACTTGTGACAAATAAATAAACATTAAAGCTTTAAGTAAATGTCTGAATTGATTTCTGTGATGTTATTGAGGAAACAATATATTTTAAGAAATTTCTCTTGCCTCAATGTAAGTATCAGTAAAGTCTTCATCAAAACCCCTCGTGGCTCCAAAATCCAACAAAGCCACCTGAAAGTCAGAGAGAAATTTATTTAAGAAACTGCAATGGTGCCAACTGGCTGACAATGCATCAAAGGAAATTCCAATAACCTTGCATTTTTACAATCACCTACCACCCTCCATCTCTCCCGTAACCTTTACCCTCCCACTATAACCTCCCCAACCCACGTGCCTACTCTCCCCCTTATCTCTCCCATCCACCCCCCCTCAGCCTCTGCTAGCAACACAATTACAGACAATAACAGAGTGAGTTTGATTCCCACGTGTTCCGAGTGTGCAATGCCCTGTATAAATCAGAGTGTTAATAGACCCAGCACGTGCCGTCTCACAGAAACACCCACCTTGCCGGTCTCTGGGTTATAGAAGAAGTTGGACCAATTTGGATCAGTCTGCATGAAGCGGAATTCAAAGAGTTCCCGCAGACAGAGTCGGAGGATGTTCTCACTGATCTGAAATACGATAGGACAGAAAGTCATCAGACACAAGCAGAGACAACAAACACGAGCAACTTATCCCAATTGGAAGGATGTGATCGCACTGGAGAGGGGTGCACAGGAGATGGGTGCACAGAGATTCACCAGGATGCTGCCTAGGATGGAACATTTAAGATATAAGGAGAGGTTGGATAGACTTGGGTTGTTTTCTCTGGAGCAGAGAAGACTGAAGGCTGACCTGATTGAGGTGTTCAAGATTATAAGGACAAGGACAGGGTGGATAGGGAGCAGCTGGTCCCCTCAGTTGAAGAGTCAGTTACGAGGGGACAGAGGTTCAGGGTGAGGAGCAGGAGGTTTAGGGGAGATTTGAAGAAAAAAAGTTTTACCCAGAGGATGGTGACGGTCTGGAATGTGCTGCCTGGGAAGGTGGTGGAAGTGGGATACCTCACATCCTTTAAAAAAATATCTGGATGGATACTTGGCACATCATAACATTGAGGGCTATGGGCCAAGTGCTAGTAAATGGGATTAGGTGGGAGTTCAGGTGTTTCTAATGTATCAGTGCAGATTCAATGGGCCGAAGGGCCTCTTCCACTCTGTAAGTATCATTGATAACAGCAGCTTCTCATGTGAGCGACTTTCATCCCAATAACCAGCAAACAGAACGTAATGGTTGTGAATGTAGCTCAATCCATTACACAAACAAGCCTTCCATCCACTGACTCTGTCTACACTTCCTGCTGCCTCAGAAAAGCAGCCAGCATAATTAAGGACCCCACACACCCCAAACTTTCTCACTTCCATCTTTTCCCATTGGGAAAAAGATACAAAAGTCTGAGGTCACGTACCAACCGACTCAAGAACAGTTTCTTCTTTCCTGCTGTCAGACTTTTGAATGAACTTGCATTAAGTTGGTCTTTCTCTACACCCTATGACTGTAACACTACATTCTGCACCCTCTTGTTTCCTTCTCTATGAACGGTATGCAATGTCTGTATAGCGCATGAGAAACAATACTTTTCACTGTATGTTAATACATGTGACAACAATAAATCTAATCAAACAAACTGGGCCATCACTGAGTACTGAGGGTTGCTGCCTTTTAGATTAAAACATTATTTTGACTGAGGGATAAAAATGGCCGTGACACTGGGGAGAACTCTCCCCAGCAATGTCTGCCCACCAGCATGAGCTGGAATATTTCACCAAGTTAGTGACTGCTTCGTTTGAACATTTCTGACCATGCAGCACTCCCCTCAGTGTAAGACAGGAAGGTGAAATGTGGGATATCACAATCTCTCTAACTGACAGTGTTACACTGAGCCACACTGCACACAGTTAAAATCCAGAGGCAGCTGTTGTGTAAAAGACATTCATTACATCTACAAATACTCTCTTTCTGGGTGTACTGAAATCACATCCCATCCACCCAAAGTGAATCCAGCCTTTCCCCACTCACCATGAAGAGTAAATCCTGGTCAACTAATTCACAGCCAGACTCTCAAAAGCCTTTCATCCCCACAGGAGCCACTCCTTCCCTTCACAACTCCACTTCCTCCATCCTCTGCAGCTCATTCCTGTGCTCACTGCCTGCCCTCAGTGTTAAGCTGAGTCTTTCATTTTGAACCTACAGCAATGTGTCTCGATGTTTTAGCCACAGATTGAGTTGAGCCCAGCAGCACACAGACCCAAACCGGGTTCTCGCTCTTACGTGGTTCCTGGTCTTTTGATCCAGTTGCTCTGCTTTGTCCAATGGAAAACCAGGCACCAGCTCTGTGGTGAGGATACGTTTGCTGCTCAGATGGTCAATAACCCGAGGCACATAGAAAAAAGGATCATCCTTCACCAGCTCCCTGTACCAGGGGGAAGAGAACAGATTAACAAACTGCTGAGGAGCAGGAAGCTCCACGTCCCAAAAGGAGCCGATACCAGCACCAGGAGGAGGGGAGAGAGGAGAGGGTGGCAAAGCCGATAGAGACACCAGAGGGGGAGGAGAGGGGAGGGGACGGCAGACCCGAGACTGACACCAGGAGGGGAAGGGGCAGCAGAATCAGCAATAGCAGCTGCAGTACTTGACCGTAACTCTGCTGTAACAAACACTGCCAGTAACGTCAGTATTATACCCCAGCCTTCACTCTACGTGGAGGTTAAGGAACGGGAGGTGGTGCCTCAGTGTGACTGCATTAATATAGCAATAATCTGAGAACTCCAGCTTGAATCCCACCACATGGCGAATAGACATCATCCTTGAGGCTTCTACCAGCTAGAACCTGCAAATCTCTCCCCCCCCCGCCCAAAGTCACTGACCGATGTGGAAATATTTTGTTCGTTCCTGGGACATGGACATTGCTGGCTGGGCCAGTATTTATTACCAGCCCTATTCACCCTTGAACTGAGTACCTCACTCAGAGATTTCAGAGTCAGAGTTAGAACATAGAACACTACAGCACAAACAGGCCCTTCGGCCCACAAGTTACCCACAAGGTAACTCCGGAGAGTAGGAAGTAAGATCAGAGAGTGCCTGAGGGCCTTCAGTGCATGTGTTTTAATGCGAGGAGTGTGACTGGCAAAACAGATGAACTGAAGGCAATAATGTTCGAGAGGAAGTTGGAAGTGGTGGCGGTGACTGAGACATGGCTAAAGGAAGGGCAGGACTGGCAATTGAATATTCCGGGGTATAAGTGTTTTAGGCATGATAGAGGTGGTTTGAGGAGAGGAGGGGGAGTGGCATTATTAGTTAAGGATCACATCATAGCAGTGCAGAAGGAGGGTGGTATGGCTGAGTTAGGAATCGAGTCACTATGGGTGGAGTTGAGGAATAGGAAGGGAGAGGTTACTATGTTGGGTGTGTACTACAGACCGCCCAACAGTCCGCGTACCGTGGAAGAAGGGATATGTAAGGAAATTTTAGATAAGTGTAGGAACAATAGGGTAGTTGTAACGGGAGATTTCAATTTCCCTGGGGTAGATTGGAAGGTGCCGAGAGCGGAAGGTGCGGACGGGGAGGAATTTGTACAGTGTGTTTTCGAAGGGTCCTTGGAGCAGTATGTGGATAGCCCGACTAGAGAGGGGGCTATACTGGATCTGGTTCTGGGGAATGAGCCAGGGCAGGTGGTTGACGTTGCAGTAGGAGAGCATGTGTCTAATAGTGACCACAACTCTGTCTGCTTTAGGGTATTAATGGAAAAAGATGAAGCCTGCCCTAAGGGGAGGGCTAATATAGCCAGATTAGGCAGGATCTTAAGGATACCAACTGGGATAAGCTGTTCGAGGGTAGGTCGACGCTGCACATGTGGGAATCTTTCAAGAGAAAACTAAAATTTTTGCAGGATAGACACGTGCTGGTAAGGAGAAAGGATGGGAAGGGTAGGATTAGAGAACCGTGGGTTACTAGGGATGTTGAGGACTTGGTCAGGAAGAAGCGGGAGGCGTACGTCAGATCCAGGCAATTGGGGACAGAGGCAGCGCTGGAAAAATATAGAAAGTGTAGACGGGATCTTAAAAGGGGTGTCAGAAAGGCAAAAAGGGGCCACGAAATGGCTTTGGCAGGTAGGATTAAGGAAAATCCTAAGGCATTTTACTCCTATTTAAGGAGCAAAAGGATGGTTAGAGGGAGGATTGGACCTCTCAGGGACAGAGGAGGGGAACTATGCTTAGAGCCTGAGGGGATGGGGGAGATCCTGAATGAATACTTTGTGTCGGTATTCACGCAGGAGAGGGGCCTGATGTCTGATGCCGGCTTTGAGGATTTTGAGGACCCGTTAAAGGAAATAATCATTATGAGGGACGAAGTGTTGGGGCTTTTAGGTAGCATAAAGACTTATAAAGCCCCAGGACCTGATGGTATTTATCCCAGGCTGCTAAGGGAGGTGAGAGATGACATTGCTGGGCCTCTGATGCAAATCTTTGTCTCTTCTTTGGACACAGGTGAGGTCCCAGAGGACTGGAGGATTGCAAATGTAGTACCGTTGTTTAAAAGGGTCAGAGGGATAACCCAGGGAACTATAGGCCGGTGAGCTTGACTTCAGTTATAGGTAAGCTAATGAAGAGGATCCTCAGGGACAGGATGTATGAGCATCTGGAGCGCTGCGATCTGATCAGGGATACGCAGCATGGCTTCGTTAAGGGAGGTCGTGCCTTACGAATCTAGTGGAATTTTTTGAAGAGGTGACAAAAACGGTTGATGAAGGACAAGCCGTTGATGTCATCTACATGGATTTCAGTAAGGCGTTTGACAAGGTTCCCCATGGTAGGGTGATAAAAAAGGTGAAGGCACATGGGATACAGGGCCAGGTATGTAGATGGGTTGAGAACTGGCTTGGGAGGAGGAGACAGCGGGTATTAGTGGAAGGCTCTTGTTCCAACTGGAGGTCAGTCACTAGTGGTGTGCCACAGGGCTCAGTACTAGGACCTCTTCTATTTGTGATTTATATAAATGACTTGGAAGAGGGGGTAGATGGTGTGATCAGCAAATTTGCTGATGACACTAAGATACTTGGATTGGCAGGGACTGAGGAGCAGTGCCAGGCAATACAACAGGACATAGGCTGGTAGATTGGGCAGATAGATGGCAAACGGAATTTAATCCGGATAAATGCGAGGTGATGCATTTTGGCCGGAATAATGTAGAGGGGAGTTATAGGATAAAAGGTAAAACTATCCGGAGTATAGAGACGCAGAGAGACCTGGGGATGCAGGTTCACAAGTCTCTGAAGATGTCAGTACAGGTAGAAAAAGTGATAAAGAAAGCGTATGGTATGTTAGCCTTCATAGGAAGGGGTATAGAATACAAGAGTAGGAGTCTGATGTTGCAAGTGTATAGAACGTTGGTTAGCCTCACTTGGAGTACTGCGTCCAGTTCTGGTCGCCGTACTACCAGAAGGATGTGGAGTCCCTGGAGAGAGTGCAGAGGAGATTTACCAGGATGCTGCCTGGTATGGAAGGGCTGTCTTACGAGGAAAGATTGAAAACACTGGGGTTGTTTTCCCTTGAAAGACGTCGGCTGAGAGGGGATCATTTAGAGGTATATAAGATTATGAGGGGTATAGATAGAGTAAATGGTGGTAAGCTTTTTCCACCATTAGATTCGGATAGAACGAGGGATCACGTCCTTAGGGTGAGGGGGCTATGTATAAGACTAATATTAGAGGGCATTTTTTCACACACAGGGTAGTGGGGGTGTGGAATGCACTACCGAGTAAGGTGGTGGGAGCAGGCACGCTAGGGTTGTTTAAGGGTCTCTTGGACAGCCACATGAGCGGTCTGCAGATAGAGGGATATAGGAGGACTGTTTAAACACTTTAATTGTTTCCACAGGCTGTTCGGTCCACCTTGTTGACCAACAAGGTGCATGCATTCGACAGGTCGTGCGAGGGCTGCTCCTGGATGTTACTTCAGGAGTAGCCTAGTGCTTCACGTCGTTAGTGTATGCTTAAACTGGACCATCAGATGGGCAACATGACAGCTCAGAGACTATCGCTGTTGCTTTGCAGACACATGGATTTGGGCCTGTGTCTGCGGGAGTTTGCGCGTTCTCCCCGTAGTTGCATGGGTTTTCTCCGGGTGCTCCGGTTTCCTCCCACATCCCAAAAATGTGCTCTTAGGCTGATTGGGTAACAAATTGTCCCTATATGGGTCTCTATATGTCATTAAGACGTTAGGACGGCGGCGCGGGCTCGTTGGGCCGAAGGGCCTGTTTCCCGTGCTGTGTTGTTCTTTGTTCTTTGTAAGTTGTGCCGATCATATCTATACTTACCAGGTCATAGAACTATCTGTTAACCACATTCCTGTGGTTCTGGAGTCACACATAGGCCAGACCAGGTAAGGACATTAGTGAACTAGACGGGTTTTTCTGACAATCGACAATAATTTCATAGTCATCAGTAGATTTTAATTCCAGATTATTATTGAATTCAAATTTCACCACCTGCAGTGGCAGGATTTGAACCCACGTCCTTGGAACCTCACCCCGAGTCCCCGGAACATCACCCCAGGTCCCTGGAACCTCACCCCGAGCCTCACCCCGGTGCCCGGAACCTCACCCTGAACCCCCGGAACCTCACCCCAAGCTTCCGGAACCTCACCCCGGTGCCCGGAACCTCACCCCGAGCCCCCGGAACCTCACCCCGGTGCCCGGAACCTCGCCCCGAGCCCCCGGAACCTCGCCCCGAGCCCCCGGAACCTCACGGACGTTAGGACGGCGGCGTGAGCTCGTTGGGCCGAAGGGCCTGTTTCCCGTGCTGTGTTGCTCTTTGTTCTTTGTTATCACCCCGCATCCCCGGAACCTCACCCCGGGTGCCCGGAACCTCACGGACATTAGGACGGCGGCGTGAGCTCGTTGGGCCGAAGGGCCTGTTTCCCGTGCTGTGTTGCTCTTTGTTCTTTGTTCTTTGTTATCACCCCGAGTCCCCAGAACCTCACCCCAAGTCCCCGGAACCTCACCCCGGGTGCCCGGAACCTCACCCCGGGTGCCCAGTCCAGTGACAATCCCACTATGCCAATGCCTTCCACTGGCCACTTCCAACATCGCAACATGCAATGGTTGAAGGTGGCAGCTCACCACCACTTTAAGGGTAATTAGGGATGGTAATAAATGCTGGCCAACAAGTGACACCCATATTCTACAAAATAACAGGTTTTAACTTTAATAACAGTAGCTTCAGGTGAGTGAGGGGACATCCTCTCCACTATTATCATCATTTACTCCCCTCTCACCTCAGTATTGAATCCTAAAGGCAGAATTATTTACACTCCTGCCCCTGGGGAATCCCTACAGGGAGGCGGTAGATGGCTTAATATCTAATGAATAGTGAGTACATTGGGTGCAAACTCCAGTCCTGCCGTGTGTATGAACGTGGGAGTGCTGAAGTGTTGGAGTGCTGGAATGTTGAAGCGTGGGAGTTGGGAATGTGCACATGTGCACGTATAGGCAATATGAGGAGGGTGACTGTTCACCAGCATTTACACAATCCCAAACATACCTGAACTGTTTGTAACAAGCTGCCTCTCTCTCATAGTCACATTCCAGCGAGAGCTCCCGGCTCATCACCTCGATCATGTGCTCAGGAAACAAACCTAGCGTTAGAAGGAAAGAGTTTTCAAAATGGTTTCCAGGAACCAACTGGCATCTCAGAAACAGAGTCTCAATAAAAATTTCCACCACGTTGGGAAAAGCTTGCGAGAGTATTGGTTAATAAACAGTGACAACGAGCAGGACAATTAATGGAAAGCTGTAAGGTTTTAAGGATAGTGTACACCACAATAAGGATGTACTTGTGCAGTGCGATATCTGTGTAATAATGCAGGAAACTCAACAGCTAATGGCACACAGCAAGATCCCACAAGGTGATAATGACTGTTTTTAGTTACAAGAATTGAGGAATAAATATTGGTCAGGACACAGGGATAACTGGAAAGACAAGATTTGGGTTAATAGCTGATTCAGGGTCGAGGGGAGGGGTAGAGATGATGGAGGGGCCGATTTCTGAGCCTGCTGCCTCCCAGAGGTTAGGTGATTTTTGTATAAATCTCAGCTTTCCAGTGATGGTGCGTAGTTGCCCTGATAAGGCACACTGGGCCTGGTTTTCTGGATGATAGCCAGCTTGGCACTGAATGTATTGTGTTCAGTGAAGAGGCCAGTGATCAAACAGAGATAAATCAGATATTCTTAGTAAAATAATAACTGCCAGATGAGTATGAAAATAGGAATCGTACCCATTTTCAGAGTGGGCTCACAGCCACAATAAAAAAGGGTCCAAATGTGATTCTCGCCAGAGCGGTAGTGGGCGGAGCTGTTGAATTCTAACGGCACTATGGTGCAGGTACCCTGATGTCTGACTGCACTGTCACTGCCATCACCCCCATTCACCAGTCCCCTCCCTCCCAATCTCCATCCCAACACCTCCGGCCGACCGATCAGCTACCCACCCGCCAATCACCACCCTCCCAACCCCACTGAACTATTTACACAAAATTCTCCGGAAACCAGGATAGTTGATGAAAAAGCGAGGCTCTATTGGGGGAGTATCAGTGACCACAGATGAAGGACTCATTAATTAAACTCCCCATCTCTCCAAACCGCTGTCTGTGAGAGAGAGTATAATTGGGATAATTTATATCTCTGTATATACAGCTCAACTCACCTTCAGGTAAAGCATTACTCATGTTCATTACTGTTATCACATTGGCCACATCACTGGTAATACTCTGAACAACACCGGGATACTGCCGATAAAAACATAGGAAAACTGTTAATACCAAAACACAAACACACAGACCCAGGCTGAACCCCCTTTCCCAAAGACTTTAACCACACATCCCCACCTCACTCCAAGCTGGAAACCCCCCCTTCCTGAGGACCTTACCCACCCCTCACAATGCTGGGACCGCCCCCATGCTGGACACCAACCCCTCCCAAGGACCTTGCCCTCCCTCCCTCAAGGCTGGGACATCCCACATGAAGACCTTAACCTCCCCCACCCCCAAGCTGGGACCCTCTTCCTGAGGACCTTGAATCCTCTCCCTCCCAACACCAGGTTGGCACCACCTTCCTAAGAACATTAAACCCACCCCAGCCCAGCCCAGCCCAAGGGCATTAAACACTCCCCTACCCTGGAACCCCCTCCAGAAACACTCCAAACCCCCCCTAGGCTGGGATCCCCTTCCCCTTTCCCAACTGCTGTCCCTTAAGCCATGAACCTCTCCCACCCACTCACCCCCAATCTTACCTGCCCCAGGACTGAGTCTTCCCCAGGGCAGTAAATCCATCCCCCAACCAATACACCCAGACTGAGACCCACCCCTCCACAACATTACCCCATTTCCCAACACTGACAAACCAATCCACCTCCTCCCACTGGGGTATAATCTCATCCTCTCCAAGATATCAGGCTGTGACCCTGCCCCCAGACTGCAGATAGCCCCCAATCCCCAGCCCCAATATGTACAGGCTGTGACCCTCTCCCTAAACTGCAGGGGGAAGCTCACCACTCCCTATAGCCCCAGTATGATGTACTAGCTGTGACCCTCCCCCTAGACTGCAGGATACACCCCCATAACCGGCACAACATCGAAGGCCGAAGGGCCTGTTCTGTGCTGTATTGTTCTATGTTCTATAATCCAACCACCCCGACCCAATAGCCTCAATATACTACACAGCGAGAATATAAAACACAAGTCAATAATGCAGGAGGAGAATCTGAAATTAGATCAGAAAACTGGAATAGGAATTGAGGAAAAAAGTGAGGGAGAGAGACCGAGAACTGGAGGGAGGGAATTCCAGAGAATGGGGCCTCAGAAATTAAAGGCAGGAAAATGAGTGGCGCAAGAACTGTGATTGGAAATTGACAGATGGGCAGAGGAAGAGGAGATTACAAAGGTAGGGAGGGATGTAGGGATTGGAGGAGATTACAGAGATAGGGAGGGATGTGGGGATTGGAGGAGATTACAGAGATAGGGAGGGATGTGGGGATTGGGGGAGATTACAGAGGTAGGGAGGGATGTGAGGATTTGGGGAGATTACAGAGATAGGGAGGGATGTGGGGATTGGGGAGATTACAGAGATAGGGAGGGATGTGGGGATTGGAGGAGATTACAGAGATAGGGAGGGATGTGGGGATTAGGGAGATTACAGAGATAGAGAGGGATGTGGGGATTGGAGGGGATTACAGAGATAGGGAGGGATATGGGGATTGGGGAGATTACAGAGATAGGGAGGGATGTGGGATTGGAGGGGATTACAGAGATAGGGAGGGATGTGGGGATTGGGGAGATTACAGAGATAGGGAGGGATGTGGGATTGGGAGATTACAGAGATAGGGAGGGATGTGGGGATTGGAGGGGATTACAGAGATAGGGAGGGATGTGGGATTGGAGGGGATTACAGAGATAGGGAGGGATGTGGGGATTGGAGGGGATTACAGAGATAGGGAGGGATGTGGGGATTGGAGGGGATTACAGAGATAGAGAGGGATGTGGGGATTGGGGAGATTACAGAGATAGGGAGGGATATCGGGATTGGGGAGATTACAAAGATAGAGAGGGATGTGGGGATTGGAGGAGATTACAGAGATAGGGAGGGATGTGGGGATTGAGGGAGATTACAGAGATAGGGAGGGATGTGGGGATTGGAAGAGATTACAGAGGTAGGGAGGGATGTGGGACTGGATTCTTACTCCCTGTGAAGTGACATGGGCTGCAGTGTTTTGCGTGTTTTGAGGATAAATGTTGGGAGCTCAGGTGTCTGGTCAGGGTTAGAGTCAATGAATGTGAGGTGAAAGGTTTCAGCAGCTGAGCTGAGAGAGGGCTGAA
Organism: Sphyrna mokarran; assembly: GCA_024679065.1. Lineage (NCBI taxonomy): Eukaryota > Metazoa > Chordata > Chondrichthyes > Carcharhiniformes > Carcharhinidae > Sphyrna > Sphyrna mokarran. The sequence continues at coordinate 11,911,001 of JAGIQG010000005.1, forward strand.
GTTGAGTGTTGTTAAGGTAAGAATGGACAGTTTGCTAGCTGGTAGAAAGCTCTCGGTGAATGTATCAGAAGGGCTGTGAACAGACTGCTGACAGGGACAGGGCTGAAAAGGTGGCTAGTATCACAGTGAGCAGTGAGATGGGAAACACACAGACACAAGTCTGCCCACATTAATAACAGCTAGAACCCATTCAGCACTCAAACAGATTAGCAAGGTGAGAATCGCGAGATACAACCTGAATCTTCATAGCCACTTCTCTCCCATCTTTCAGCTTGGCCAGATGGACCTGCCCAATGGATGCTGCAGCAAAGGGTCGGTCTTCAAAAAACTCCAGATCATCTTTCCAACTGGGCCCCAATTCACTGCTCAGCACTTTCTGGAAAAAGACAAACCCAGCAAGATGTGAAAGTGGCAACCAGCAGGTATGTGGTCGGGGGCACAGGCTGGGGATGGGTGGGGGCTCAAGCCTGCTCCGCCATTCAATAAGATCATGGAGTTGATCTTTTCATGGATTTAGCTCCACTTACCCACCCACTCACCACAACCCTTAATTCCTTTACTGTTCTAAAATTTATCTATCCTTGCCTTTAAAACGTTCAATGAGGTAGCCTCAACTTCTTCACTGGGCAGGGAATTCCACAGATTCACAACATTGTGTGTGAAGAAGTTCCTCCTCAACTCATTAAAATCTGCTTTCTAGTTCTAGTTTCACTTGCCAGAAGAAAAAACTTCCCTGCTTCTTTTTTATCTATTGCCTTCATAATCTTATATGTTTCTATTTGATCTCCTCATTTTTCTGTATTCCAATGGTATAGCCCCAGTATACTCAGTCTCTCCTCATAATCCAACCCTCTCAATTCCAGAATTAACCTAGTGAATCTCCTCTGCACCCCCTCCAGAACCAGTATATCCTTTCTCAAGTAAGGAGACCAAAACTGTACACAATAACTCCAGATGTGACCGTACCAGCACCTTATACAGCTACAGCTTGTGTTTTTAAACTCCATCCCTCTAGCAATGAAGAACAAAATTCCATATGCGTTCTTAATTATCTGCAAACCAATTTCTTGAGATTCCTTCACAAGGACACCCAGATCCCTCTGCACAGCAGCATGCTACAATTTTTTTTTACCACTTAAATAATAGTCCATTTTGCTGTTAATCTTACCAAAACCTCACATTTACCAACACTGTACTCCATTGCCCATTCACTTAGACTATTTATATCCTTTTGCAGACTTTCAGCATCCTCTGCACACTTCGCTCTACCATTCATCTTAGTGTCATTTGCAAATTTTGACACACTACACTTGGTCCCCAACTCCAAATCATTTATGTAAATCATAAACAATTGTGGTCTCGACATTAATCCCTGAGGCACACCACTAGTCACTGATCGCCAACCAGAAAAATACCCATTTACCCCCACTCTTTGCTTTCTGTTAATTAACCAATCTTCTATCCATGTTAATACATTACCTATAACACTGTATATCTTTATCTTATGTAGCAATCTTTGGTGCAGCACCTTGTCAAATGCCTTCTGGAAATTCAGATACACCACAGGTTCCTCATTGTCCACTGTACTTATAATGTTCTCAAAGAATTCTACCAAATTAGTCAAACATGACCTGCCCTTCATGAACCCATGCTGCATCTTACCAATAGGACAATTTATATTCAGACATCTCGCTATTTCTTCCTTGATGATAGATTCAAGCATTTTCCCTACTACAGAAGTTAAGCTAACTGGCCTATAGTTACCTGCCTTATGTCTACCTCCTTTTTTAAACAGTGGCATCACATTTGCTGTTTTCAATTCTGCAGGAACCATCCCAGAGTCCAGCAAATTTTATTACCACTTGTGCATTTGCTATTCTTCCCGCCATCTCTTTTAGCACTCTGGGATGCATTCCACCAGGACCGAGAGACTTGTCTACCTTTAGCCCCACGAGTTTGCCCAACACTACCTCTTTCGTGATAATGATAGTTTCTAGGTTCTCACCTAGCAAAGCCTTCCTATCATGGTGGGAGGGGCAACAGCATTAACTCAGCACAGCAAGCGATATGGTGACAAACCTGTGGAAGATCTGCTTTGTAACTGTCAGGTACAACTAAACCCTTAGCTGGCAGGAACTTGGGGTCATTCAGGGAAGGTCACTGACTGGGTGCCCAACTACCACACTCCACAGACTGGGAGCATGGAACAATTTCTCCCAGATACAGAGTAGGGGCTCGGAATACAAAACTGTTCAGTGTGAGGGGTGGGGGAATATACAGAACACGGTGAAAGATGAGGGAGGCACAGGGAGCGGGCACAGAGAGTGGGCAGGAGGTTCTTACCATCATCTGTTTACTCGGCATGAAGTCGGCACTCTGTCGAGCCCGTTCAAAGATTTTCTGTAGTTGAGGATTGATGAAGGAATCATCTGGAGAAGTGCAAATAAAACAGAAATGATCAGGTTTACTAGGCAGAAACTCAGAACAGATAATAGTGAAACTGCTCCACTGATTAACAATAAGACATCTCACAACACCAGGTTAAAGTCCAGCATGTCTATTTGGTAATACAAGCCAGGAGGTCGGTGTGATTTTTCACTGTGGTACATCAGAACGGTCTATTGATGAATCAAGCGCCATATCCTATTCTTATGAGGGCATCTTTCAGCGTCTGGGGGTGTCTGTTGTGTGTTTAGGGTGGAAGCTGGAGGAGCGGCACATCGTGAGGTTATCTGTGGGCTTGTGATACAGTGAAGTGCTGAGTGAGCATCCTTGGTGGAGCTGCGTATGTCTAAGAATGCAATCAATTCCAGAGATGGTGGGATGGAACTTGTTGATGTATCATAGAACATAGAACATAGAACATTACAGCACAGAACAGGCCCTTCGGCCTTCGATGTTGCGCCGACCAATATAAAAAGCAATGCCCCTCCAAACTAAACCATTCCCTTCTCTTCCATACACTTATCAACTAACCTCTTAAATGCCACCAAACTTGGCACATCTACAACTGCTGCAGGCAGGGCCTTCCACTCCCGAACCACCCATATAGTATCATATAGTTGTTTCAGGGATTGTTCACCATGAGTCCAAAGGAAGAAAATGTCATCGATGTATCTAGTGTATAGCTTCAGTTGAAGGTCCTATGCGGTGAAGAGGTCACGTTAGAACCTCCAGAGGCCACTGCTCTGAATTTGACATATATGTCCAAGCCGTCAGGAGATGCGTCAATGCCAAATTCATCAACCGCACTCACAAGACAGCCTTGAATATCACCCAAGCACAACACAATGCCATCCGCCCTTTCAAAACCAACCGCAACATTGTCATCAAACCAGCAGACAAAGGAGGGGCCATCGTCATACTGACCTGAGTGGATGTGGATTACTGCAAAGAAGTGTACCGACAACTAAACAACAAAGGACACTACAGACAGTTATCCACAGATCCAATCAAAGAACATAAATGTCAACTCAACAGACTGATCAAGATCTTTAATCCAGATCTTCAGAGCACCCTCCATGCTCTCATCCCACGTACTCTCCGTGTTGGAGATTTCTTTGCCTCCTGGAGATGCACAAGGCTAACACACCCAGCCGTCCATTCATATCAGGCAATGTGCCCCTGTGTGAGAACCTTTCTGGCTATGTCGAGGACATCCTGAAACGCATTCTACAAGGAACTCCCAGCTTCTGTCGTGACACTATGGATTTCCTACAGAAACTCAGCACACATGGAGCAATTGAACCAGGAGCACTCCTTGTCACAACTGATGTCTTGGCTCTCTATACCAGCATTCCCCACGACGATGGCATTGCTGCAACTGCCTTAGTACTCAATGCTGACAACTGCCAACCTCCAGATGTAATTTTACAATTCATCCTGGATCACAATGTTTTTATCTTCAACAACCAGTTCTTCATCCAGACACACGGAACAGCTATGGGAACCAAATTCACATCCCAATATGCCAATATCTTGACTACCTGTAAAGACTCACATTCCAATCATTATTTTGAAAATTGAGTTTGTGTCTTTATATGCCCTGTTTGTGAACTGAAATCCCACTCATCTGGTGAAGGGGCATTTGTTGCTTGTGCTACCAAATAAACATGTTGGATTTTAATCTGGGTGTGGTGAGACTTTTCACTGTGCTTATCCCAGTCCAACACTGAATCTCCACATCATCACTGATTAACCTCATCACTAACAACACACGAAAGATAAAATGCTGGAAAATCTCAGCAGGTCAGGCAGCATCTGTAAGGAGAGAAAAGAGCTGATGTTAAGTCCAGATGACCCTTTGTCAAAGCTAAAAGGCATAGAAAGTGAGAGATATATATACTGCAGAATGAGGGGATGAAAGTTGAGTCATAGCTGCAGAAACCAGAGCTTTTCTGTACCTTTCAGTTTTGATAAAGGGTCATCTGGGCTCAAAATGTCAGTATTTTTCTCTCCTTACAGATGTTGCCAGACCTGCTGAGATTTTCCAGCATTTTCTCTCTTGGCTTCAGTTCCCAGCATCTGCAGTAATCTGCTTTTATCTCACATATTGAAATTGCACACAGAATCTCTCACTGCTCTGCATTGGAGTGACACAAAGGAGAATGTTGAAGTAGGGGAGAAAAACAGAGGGTGGAGGAACTCAGAAGGACAGAGAGTGAGGGGTGGGGGGGGAGAGCGAGAAGGTAAGATAGAGAGGGGGAGAGGACCGAGAGGAGGCGGTGGGCACCGAGAGGGTGAGACAAAGAGGGGGAGGGTTTTCAACAGCTTTCTTTCCCGAGATTTACAGAGATGATGAAAGTGAGTTAATTGTGGAGAATTGTACAGACTAGCTATCTGCAGTCTCTGCTGCCAATTACAGGGTGATGGAGAGGCACCAATGTACAAACCTTCATGTGAATACGGTATGGGGCTACAGGAGAACAGCTTCACAATCTCCTAATCACCTTGAGACCTCTAAGCAGAAGGCAGTTTGCTCTGTCTTAATTGCTGTGTGACAAACAAAATGGTGGCTTTGAAAACATACAAGGAATGGGGTTCACTGGGTCAGTGAAATGGAACTAACAAGTCTTCCTTATTTCATTGAAAGAGGAACTTGGAAAGTGAAACTTTTTTTAAATAAAGTGATTCCCTTGTTAAGTTATGGCAGGAAACAGGAAAGTGTGTCATCATCAGAGATTCCACAACACCTACTCTGAAACAGCAGCAACACTGGGAGTGGACATGTCACTAAATTCCACTGAGAGACGGGAAGCCCAGACATCTGCACATACAGGTACCAGCCTCTCCACTGTGACTGGGACAGTGCACTCTCAGTTAACCATCACGTTCAGCCCTGCCTTTTGCACTAATGTACTGGGCTCCTCCATCATTGAGGACGAAGGGCCTCCTCCTCCAGCGAGTGGTTTGATTGCCCACTATTTTTCATGGCTGGATGTGCAGAACTGGGAGCTGTTCTGGTGGATATTAATATCCCAGACTGCGCCTCAGTGAACTCAGGACTGGTCTCCACTGAGAGAACTCTCACAACACCAGGTTAAAATCCAACAGGTTTATTTAGTAGCAAAAGCCACTAGCTTTCGGAGTGCTGCTCCTTCGCCAGGTAAGTGGAAGTTCCGTTCACAAACAGGGCATATAAAGATACAAACTCAATTTCTAAAATAATGGTTGGAATGCGAGTCTTTACAGGTAATCAAATCTTAAATGATTAGACAATGTGAATGGACAGAGCATTAAGCACAGGTTAAAGAGATAGGTATTGTCTTCAGACAGGACAATTGGTGAGATTTTGTAAGCCCAGGCAAATCATGAGGTTACAGATAGTGTGACATCAAACAAGCTCCCGGTTGAGACCATTCTCATGTGTGTGTGGAACTTGGCTATCAGTCTCTGCTCAACAACTCTGTGTTGTTGTGTGTTGTGAAGGCCCATCTTGGAGAATGCTTACCCAAAGGTCAGAGGCTGAATACCTGTGACCGCTGAAATGTTCCCCAATCGACTGATGATTGTCGAGTGGTGTTTATTCATCCGTTGTCATAACGTCTGCATGGTCTCCCCAATGTACCACGCCTTGGGACATCCTTTCCTGCAGCGTTTCAGGTAGATAACATTGACCGAGTTGCAAGATTATATACCATGTATGTGGTGAATAGTGTTCTCATGCAAGATAATGGCATCCACATTGATGATCCGGCATGTCTGCAGTGGTCTACTGTCTCCTGAAGATGCACAAGGCAAACACACTCGGCCATAACTGATGAATGGTGTTCTCACATGAGATGATAGCATCCGTGTCAATGATCTAGCATGTCTTGCAGAAATTGCTGAGACAGGGTCGTGTGGTGTCGTGGGCTGGGTAGTTTGCTGCGGACAATGTCTATTTTGAGGTTGTGCGGTTGTTTGAAGGCAAAAAGAGGTGTGGGGATGGCCTTGGTGAGATGTTCATCTTCATCGATGACATGTTAAAGGCCCCGGAGATGTCATAGTTTCTCCGCTCCACAAGGTACTGGACAACAAAGGGTACTCTGTCCGCCATGTCTCACATTTGTCTTCTGAGGAGGTCAATGCAGCTTTTCACTGTGGTGTGTCAGAACTGTCGATCGATGAGTCGAGCGCCATATCCTGTTCTTATGAAGGCATCTTTTGGCGAGTGGAGGTGCTTGTTGCATTCCTCCTTATCTGAGCAGATCCTATGTATAGGGAGGGCTTGTCCATCGAGAATGGCTTCTTTAACACATATACGGTGGAAGCTGGAGAACTGGAGCATCATGAGATTATCCGTGGGCTTACGATACGTGAAGTGCTGAAGAGACCGTCCTTAATGCAATCAATTCCGGAGAGTAGTTCATGGTGAGTCTGATGGTGGGATGGAACTTGTTGATATCATCATATAGTTGTTTCAGTGATTGTTCACCATGAGTCCAAAGGAAGAAAATGTTATCGACATATCTAATGTATAGCATCAGTTGAAAGTCCTGTGCATTGAAGAGATCTTGTTCGACCCTCTGCATGAAGATGTTGGCATATTGAGATGCGAATTTAGTGCCCATGGCTATTCCTTGTGTCTGGATGAAGAACTGATTGTTGAGATGAAGACATTGTGGTCCAGGATGAAGCGGATGAGTTATAAAATTGCATTTGGAAACTGGCAATTGTCAGCATTGAGTGCTGAGGTAGTTGCAGCAATGCCATCATTCTGGGGAATGCTGGTGTAGAGCGCCGAGACATCCATTGTGACAAGGAGTGTCCCTAGTTCAACTGCTCCATGTCTGCTGAGTTTCAGTAGGAAAACATAGTGTCACAACAAAAGCTGGGAATTCTTTCTACAATGAGTTTCAGGATGCCCTTGACATAGCCAGAGTGGTTCTCGCATAGAATCCTATTACCCAATACGTTAGGATGGCAAGGTGTGTTTGCCTTGTGCATCTTCAGGAGGCAGTAGACCTTTGCAAGACGTGCTGGATCATCAACACAAATGCCATCATCTCACATGAGAACACTTTTCCCAAGTACACAGTATATATTCTTGCAACTTGGCCAACGTTGTCTACCTAAAACGCTGCAGGAAAAGAAGTCCCAAGGCATGGTACATTGGGGAGACCATGCAGATATTATGACAACGGATGAATGAACACCACTCAACAATCACCAAGCAAGAGTATTCTCTCCCTGTTGGCGAACATTTCAGTGGTCACAGGCATTCGGCCTCTGATCTTCAGGTAAGTGTTCTCCAAGGTGGCCTTCACAACACACGAAAATGCAGAGTCGTTGAGCAGAGAGTGATATCCAAATTCCATACACATGAGGACGGCCTCAACCAGGATCCTGGGTTCATGTCACACTATCTGTAACCCTCATGACTTGCCTGGGCTTGCAAAAATCTCACTAACTATCCTGGCTGGAAACAACACCCCTCTCTAACCTCTGTTAACCCTCTCTCCACTCACATTGTCTGTACCTTTAAGACTTGATTACCTATATAGAGTCACATTGCAACCATTATTCTATAAATTGAGTTTATGTCTTTATAGGCTCTGTTTGTGAATTGAACTCCCACTCACCTGACGAAGCAGCAGCGCTCCACAAGCTAGTGGCTTTTGTTACCAAGTAAACCTGTTGGATTTTAACCTGGTGTTGTGAGACTTCTTACTGTTTTTAACCCAGTCCAACACGGGCATCTCCACGTTATCTCCACTGAGAGCCAGGGGTATCCATCCTTATACAGTTCCTGAACTATGCAGACCATGGTCTTCTGTGCCTTCATTCAGGCTACTGAGAGAATGATTGCCTGACATACTTCTCAAATGATGCAGCAGGGAAGCAGGCCATTTGGCCCATTGTGAATGTACTGGCTCAGTACTATCCAGTTAGTCCCACATCCCAGCACTTTCCCCTTAACCCTGTCAATACTTAGCCCATGTCCTTTTGCAAGTTATTACTGAAGATACCTTTCAGGAATCTTGTCCCAGATGATCACTCACTCATTTCGAACACTTTCCTCAGCTCCACTCTGTCAATCATCTTCTGACCAAAGTAAACTCCCTCATCCCTGCTAAGTTCACCTCCTCGGCTCTCACTCTAAAGCCTCGATATTCTTGCTGTTTTGTAACGCCCAGTTTCCAACACGACACACTAGTTGAAGCTGAGCCAGTGTTTTATTTACACTGTTGCACAACTTCCTTGCTTTTGTCTCCTAATCTGTTATTTATAAAGCAGAGGATCCCGAGTGGTTTTTGTAACGACCTTATTGCACTGGTGTACAAATGCCCGCGCTCCACCTCTCCTCGTCCAGGCACCCCCATCCTGCCACCTGCCACCTCCCCCCGCAATGCCCCCTGCGCCATCCTGACATCCCCGACTCTCCTCATCCCTGTGCCCCCCTCCCCGGCTCTCCCTGTTCCTGTATCCCCGTTCAGCGTTGTAATCTTTATTTTATTCTCTCCCTTATTGTTCCTTCAATAAATGTATCACATTTATTGGCGTGGAGTTCCTCTGCCCTTATCTGTCTGTGTCTGTTTCAGACACATTACTGTATTCTTTGCTGTTTACTAGATTTGCAAATTTCACCTCATCTACACCACTGACAGATGTCTGTACAGCAAAATTCAGATCACTAATCTGAAAAGTAGCCATGCTCCCTGTGTACACCACTTGGGGACACTGTTGTAAACGTCCCTCCATCTCAAATGGCAACTGTTCAGCACATAACTTTCTGCTCTCCTCCTGTTCTCCCGCTCTCTCTCCTCCCTCCTCCATTCTCCCTCTCTCTTCCCCCTATTCCCCCACTCTTTCTCACTCTCTCCCCATTCTCCCTTTCTCTTTTACCCCATTCTCCCTCTCCCTCCCCTGTTCTTTCCCTCTCTCTCTCTCTCCCCCCCTTCTATCCTCTCTCTCTTTCTCCCTCTCCCTCCCCTGTTCTCTCTCTCTTCTCCCATTCTTTCCCTCTCTCCCTCCCCTGTTCTATGCTTATCTCTCTCTCTCTCTCCCTCCCCTTGTTCTATCCTTCTCTCTCTCTCTTTCCCCCCCTTTTCTATCTCTCTCTCCCCCCCCGTTCTTTCCTCTCTCCCTCCCCCCATTCTATGCCTCTCTCTCTCTCTCTCTCTTCCCCTCCCACTTCTATCCCTCTCTCTCTCTCTTCCCCTCCCCTTGTTCTATCCTTCCTCCCTCTCTCTCCCTCCCCTTGTTCTATCCTTCTCTCTCTCTCTCCCCCTCCCCTGTTTATCCCTCTCTCTCTCCCCCCCGTTCTTTCCCTCTCTCCCTCCCCTGTTTATCCCTCTCTCTCTCTCCCCCCCTTTCTTTCCCTCTCTCCCTCCCCCCGTTCTATGCCCTCTCTCTCTCTCTCTCTCTCTCTCTCTCTCCCCCCCCCCCATCCCTCTTTCTCTCTCTCTTTCTCTCTCCTGGATTGCTCATTCCCACACGGTGGGAATTTGATAAATAGAAATGTTCGTGTTTCCTGAATTTCAAAAAGGCCAGCTTGATTTATTTAGGTTTCACACATGTTCTAAAATCAGATATTGGCAGTGCCAGGTTTGTTTATTTCCACCTCTAATACTGACCATCCTCAGTCCTGTCTCAGCCCAGTGGAACCCTTATCCATGTCTCTGTTAGGGTCCAGACATGACACACTCCAGGCTGCACTTCCAATTATCCTCTGTACACTCCAGGTCACCTAAAACCTGTGTCCATGTCTAACACACACCCATTTACACATCTCACTTGCAGAGACTCTTGGTCTAGCAACACTATGATTTTAAAAATGATCATCTTTCTTTCCTCAGCCACACTACCCACCAGTATCTGGGCTCCTTTAATTTTGGCCTCTTGTGTATCCTTGAATTTAATCGTTCCACCAATGATAGCCCAACCTTTGGGATTCCCCCTCCAATCACATTGCTCCTTTAAGATGCTCGTTAGAACTACCTCTTTGACCGAACCTCTGGTCTTCTGACCTAATGCCTCCTTAATATCAGATTGTGTTTAAAAATATCGTGAACTGACGAGGGATGTTTCAATCTCATAAATTTAAGCTGATTAACTGAACCATTTGACCCATCGACAAAACAGTGGCTGAAAAATATACTAGCTGCGTCCCTGTCCATACCCCTGTGGGACACAAGGAAAACAGGAGCGTTTAGAACACAAATGATCCAATGAACTTTTGTGCAGTGAGCGACTACTGAAAATAAACTCTTTAGAAAAAACCCAGATTTTAATAAACCCACATCTAGCTGTTAAAGTATTCCAGAACGTCAGGGAAATGCCACGTAAAGTGAGAAGTAGCTCTGAGCAGCATCTGTTTACAGCAAGTTTTAAACTGATTATATTTTGACAACCTCCTGTATTAAAGATCACATTGAAAGTCCAATCTGAAGTTCATATTCGGAAAAGGGCCAATTAATCCCCTGTGTTCTGCTATCAGGAATTTACAACAATGGGATTACATGTTTGCTTTCCATAGCTTTTCCGACCATTATACTGCCAGCTAACATTAAACTGTCCTAATCCAAGATGTGCTTTTCCTGCTCCACTGAGCTGACAGCAGTGTGTAAGCAAACCCTGCCAGGAATATAGCTGTAATTACATCTCACTGAGATTTCACAGTAAGTTTCCATTATAAACTGGCAGGAGCACATACAGTGTATAGCTCACAGAAAGTCAAAGGATACAATACGCTGTGACTTTCACTATGATGGCAGAGTTAGCATTGTACCCGAGATCTTTAAAAGTCTCAATCACAGATTCCTCAATCATCACTGTCAATCATAAGAACAAGTGGAGGACATTCAGCCCCTTGAGCTGATCCCAGGCAGTGGCATAGTGGTACTGTCAATGGAATAGTAATCCAGAGACTCAGGGTGATGCTTTGGGAACCCAGGTTCAAATCCCACCACAGCAGATGGTGAAATTTGAACCCAATAAAAATCAGAAACAAAAAGTCTATGATGACCATGAAATCATTGTCAATTGTCAGAAAAACTCATCTGGTTCACTAATGTCCTTTAGGGAGGGAAATCTGCCATCCTAACCTGGTCTGGACTACATGTGACTCTAGAGCCACAGCAATGACCAGTTCAAGGGCAGTTAGGAATAGGTAGCAAATGCTGACCCAGCAGCAACAGCCCTGTGCCATGAATAAATAAATCAAATCAGAATACCACTGTTGTGTATTTTAATTCTATCCAGCTGCTGTGGCTCCATAGTCTTTCATGCCAAAGAATTTTATTGTTTGTTATTTGGACCTTGTACTTTACCTAGTCTCAATAAAAGCAGAAATTGTGGCTGTTTCTTCTCAGGTCTCCTGAAAGCTGACACTAGAGAATCACAGAATCCCTACAGTGCAGAGGAGGCCATTCAGCCCATCGAATCTGCACCAACAATCCCAGTTAGGCTCTATTTATCCTGCTAATGCCTCTGGCACTGGGGTTAATTTAGCATGGCCAATCTACCTAACCCACACATACAATGTTATAGTTTGTCTGAAAGCTCCTTTTACAGCTGATTTGCTGAGCTGGGATTTCAGGAATTTTTTGTTCCACATTCAAATTGTAGGAGCAGTGCTTCAGTGTAAGAGAATGCTCCCAGCCAGTGTAAATAAGTTAAACAAATAAATTATTTAAACAGAAAAAAATAAACGTTTCCTGATAATATCCCCCAGACAGCTTGGCTCTAATTTAAAGATTATACCCTCGTGTTCTGGACTCTCCCACCAGATGAATTATATCTATTAACTTGATCAATTTCTTTAATCATCCCAACACCCCAATTAGATCACTACTTGATCTTCTATATTCAAAGGAAAAGCCTTGTCTATGTCAGCAGTCTTCACAGTTCAACCCCTCAGTCCTGTAACCACTCTGCTGATTACTAAAACGTGGAGTTCAGAAGTGATCGCAACATTCCAGAGGAGATCTAACTAGAGCTTCACGTAATAACCACCTCAAGATAAAGACCAATATTCCATTAGTCCTTTTAACTATCTTCTGTACTGTAATATTTAATAATTCAGTAATTGATGCCCAAAGTCTCTGTTCACACACAGGCTGGAATTTTACCACCACTCAGGATGGGGGAGATTCGCAAAGCCGCATTCTCCGCCTGCCTCATGTGGGATATTACCAACCTTGGGCAGGCAAAGTGGTAAGATTCCAGCAACAGTTCCTGTGCCACCATTTGGAATGCAGCCAAATCTATCCTTTATGCAGAGAAACTCCTGTTCGATAGATGGTGGATTATCAGACCTTGCACTCCATCAGGTTCACTGTATCTCAGTTTTACATTATCTGGGTAGTTGCCGTTCCTTATGCTATGCTGTTGTGGAGGAGCTGGTTCAACATGGGAAAGTTATGGAGGTGTTTATTTATTAGTGTCACAAGTAAGCTTACATTAACACTGCAATGAAGTTACTGTGAAACTCCCCTGGCTTTCCTTCCAGTCCTCAGGATTGCTGTTGTTCACTGATGTACATTCCAGGCCAAGTTTCAATGATTTTCACATTGCTGACTTGCTGCTGGCTTGGCTATCTCCAGCTCTCCTAACAAGATGCTGCCATTATCTCAATTCTTTTTCCCTCAAAGTGCCACCATGGCACAATGGCATAGTGGTTAGCACTGCTGCCTCACATCGCCAGGGACATCTCATCCTCCTCCGCTCTAAAGAGAAAAGTCCCAGCTCTCTCAACCTTTCCTCATAACTCTTACCCACCAAACCAGGCAACATCCTGGTAAATCTACTCTGCATTCTCTCCAATACTTTCACATCCTTCTTATAGTGAGGTGACCATTGGTCATGCTAAGTTCTCCTTCAGTGTACCCAAATAGGCAGCAGAGTGTGTCGACTCAGGGTTTTCACAGTAACTTCATTTCAGTGTTAATGTAAGACTATTTGTTAGTCATAAATAAATACGCTTAAACTGTCCACCCAGGTTTCCCCCAGCTTATCCTCCTGTTGTCTGATCTGGCATTATTCCTCTGACAGTCTCCATTTAAGCTCGCTATGCAGTTCCCTCCGCACAAAGAACCATATAGTCATGGAGTTGGATGAAGAACGCAAAGGCTGAAAGTTCAAACCTCATCACAGTAAGCTTGGAGATGGAAATTTCAAAGGCATCTGTGAACTGACAACTATCCTGAAGGCAAAACCTGGAGATTTCTTGGGCTAGTATATTTTTGATTCTCGTGTCACACCAAACACTGATCAAGAAATTACGTTTAAAATTTCCATTGTGCTCAAATCCCTCTGTCAGGTAAATAAATAGAACAGGCTCGATAAGAAGAATTTGTGTTACACAAATCTGATCACTAACATCAGCTTATTATAAATTAAACTGATTCTATTCCAGGCCTCAATATTGTGGTCCTGTTTCTAACCTGTACAGTTTTCAGAGTATGCCTTCTTCCAAGGGATGGAGCACACATCCTTGTAATGAAGTGTGAACATTCACTCAGTGACATAGCTGAGAAAGGCAAGGTCTCAACAAATTGGTTTCCATCTTTGAGACTAACTTTGTGGGATTTTATAAACCTGCCAGCAATGAGCACCATTGCAGAAGTGAACTGGAAAATTTGGCCAAAAATCAATTGATTTTAGGTTGTTCTCTGAATTTCCTTGTCCCACTGCTGATGGAGCCAGATAATCCTGGCCAAAAGCAAAAGACTTGCATTTCAATAGCACCTTTGACTACCTCAGGATGTCCCAAATCATTTCACAACCAGTAAAGTATTTCATGAAGTTCAGTCATAAAAGCACAGCATCATAAGAAACTGGAGTAAGTCATTTGACCCAATGGACTGCTCTGCCAATCAATAAAGATTACGGTTGAGCTGAGTGCCTGTCCCCCCCATAACCTTCAACTCCTTTATTAACAATCTGTCTAACTCAGTATTGTATATATTCAATGACCCAGCCTCCACCGCTCTGGATTGAGAATTCCAAAGACTAACAAACCTTCTATCCAGAAATTTCTCCTCATCTCTCTTAAATGGGCAATCCCTTATTTTTAACCTGTTGCCATGATTCTAGATTCCCTTGTGAGGGCAAGAGCCTCCCAGTGTCAGTGTTTCAATAAGATCATCTCTTATTCTTCTAAACTCCAATAAGGACAGGCTCAACCTTTCCTCATAAATCAATCCCTTCATCCCAGGAATCAGCCAGGCGGAGGTGATGGCCTAGTGGTATTATCACTGGACCATTAATTCAGAAACTCAGCTAGTGTTCTGGGAGCCCAGGTTCAAATCCCACCTAACTGAATTTGAATTCATAGAACATAGAACAATACAGCACAAACAGGCCCTTTGGCCCACAAGTTGCGTCAATCACATCTACCAATCCACAGGCCTATCTATAACCCCCTATCCTATTCTTTTCTATATACTCATCCAGAAGTCTTTTAAAAGACCCCAGTGAGTTTGCCTCAACAACCTCCGATGGCAGCCGATTCCATTCACTCACCACCCTCTGAGTGAAAAATTTACCCTTAACATCCCCTCTGTATTTGCTTCCCTGCACCTTAAATCTGTGTCCTCTCGTAGTGACCATTTCAGCTCGGGGAAATAGTCTCTGAGAGTCCACCCTATCTATTCCTCTCAACATTTATAAACCTCTATCAGGTCGCCTCTCAACCTACGTCTCTCCAGTGAGAAGAGTCCCAGCTCCCTCAACCTATCTTCATAAGGCCTGCATCCCAATCCAGGCAGCATCCTTGTAAATCTCCTCTGAACTCTCTCAATAGCCTCTACATCCTTCCTATAATGAGGCGACTAGAACTGCGCACAATACTCCAACTGGGGTCTGACAAGAGTCTTATAGAGCTGCATCATTACCTCCTGACTCCTAAACTCTATTCCTCGATTAATGAAGGCCAGTACACCGTACGCTTTCTTGACCGAGGCCGATTTAAGAGTCCTATGGATGCGGACCCAGAGATCCTTCTGCTCTACAACACAGCTAAGATTCCTACCCCTTATATTGTACTCCTTCATCCGATTATTCTGCCAAAATGGACCACTACACATTTATCCGCGTTGAAGTCCATCTGCCACTTCTCCGTCCAGTTTTGTATCCTGTCTATATCCCGCTGCAACTTTTGACATCCCTCCAGACTATCCACAACACCACCGACTTTTGTATCATCGGCGAACTTACTAACCCATCCCTCCACTTCCTCATCCAGGTCATTTATGAAAATGACAAACAGCAGGGGTCCCAGAACAGATCCCTGGGGCACTCCACTGGTTACCGACTTCCATGCAGAACAAGACCCATCCACAACCACTCTCTGCCTTCTGCCGGCAAGCCAGTTCTGGATCCACGAGGCCAAAGGCCTTTGGATCCCATGCCCTCTCACCTTCTCCAGAAGCCTTGCATGAGGGACCACCTCCTCTTTTGCCACCAACCCTGTCCCTCCTGAAGCATCTGAATTTAATTTTTAAAGATCTGGAATCAAGAACCTACCATGATTCTATCCTCTTAGCCTGCTTTCTGCTTTGGTATCATTAGTAAGTTTATTTATTAGTCACAAGGAATCTTACATTAACACTGCAATGAAAATCCCCTAGTCGCCACACTCCAGCATCTGTTTGGGTACACTGAGGGAGAATTTAGCATGGCCAATGCACCTAACCAGAAAGTCTTTCGGGCTGTGGGAGGGAACCAGAGCACATGAAGGAAACCTATGCAGACACAGGGAGAACGTGCAGACTCTGCACAGACCGTGATCCAAGCTGGGAATTGAAGCCAGGTCTCTGGCACGGTGAGCCAACAGTGCTAATCACTATGCCTAAAGGCAGGGAGTAATTTGAGGAGATAAAACAAGAGTCTTCACACAAGGAAGAGACTCAATAACACAAATAGGGCTTTTGTCATTGTGAATCACTTTACATCAAATCCATTCGGCCTCTCTAGGCTGTACCAGTATTTATGCTTCATGAGTCTCCTTCTATCCCATTTCATCACAGCCCATCAACATTTCATTCTAATCCTCGGCTTCCCCACAACCATTCGCAGTGGGAACCAGTTGTGTAATTAATAGATATCAAATATATTCAAGAGGCGGCTGGATATAGCACTTGAGTGGATCAAAGGTTGTGGGGAGAAAGCAGGATTAGCTTATTGAGTTGGATGATCAGCCATGATCGTAATGAATGCGGAGCAGGCTCAAAGGGCCAAATGATTCCTCCTGTTCCTATCCTTTATGTTTCTATATTAGGGGTTAGGCAATTAGTAAATATTGGCCTTGGATATCAGGAAGATCTCACCAGCCTTTTTCAAATGGGTCACCTTAAAGGTGCATATAGGGCATCAACTTAATGTGTCATCTGAAAGACAGCACCTTTGACAAGGCAAAAGTCCCTCAGTGCTGCACTTGTAAATTATGCATTCCAATCATTGGAACAGAACGTGAAGTCAGAACCTACTGAGTTGAAGGTGAGGATAACAGCAACTGGAAAAGTGAACAGCCTGTGGCTAAGTTTGAATTTATTTATTAGTGTCACAGATAAGCTTGCATGAACACTGCAATGAAGTTACTGTAAAGATCCCCTATTCGTTTCACTATCCTCCCCAGCTCCTGCTGGGTTATTTTGTGATTCTTCTATATTGTATTGGTATCCCTTTCCAGTTAGCATCTGTACTTGCTGCTCACAATGCCATCTCCACTTTGACAATCAGTTTGGATAGTAAATGGAACCACCTTACCTTGAATGCTCAGCATCTGGCCCAGTTTGAGAGCAGCACCTCGCACCTTGCACAAAGTGTTCACAATTCTCTCAGCATTAGCTTCAGATAAGAAGGGACTGCTATCCATCATTGCTTTCCCACCTGCTGAGGGACAGAATCAAACCACCATTAAAATAAGATAGCAAATTCAGGAACACACAGTCTGCTTGAGCTCTAACATCCTACACTGATAATCCCATCGTACCGGACACTGCCAGAGCTAGAAAGAAACCAAATAAACTGAGGGGAGACCAAGAGGGGTTGGGCAAGGGGGCATGTCCGAGGGGAAGCATGACCGAGGATGGAGTGGAGGGGCTCATTTCCAAAAAAGAAAACGCTGGACAATCTCAGCAGATCTGGTAGCATCTGTAAGGAGAGAAAAGAGCTGACATTGAGGCCAAATGACCCTTTATCAAAGCTCAAATATCTCTCTGTTTCACTCTCCTCCCTTAGCGATCGTTCTCTTCCCACCTTGGCAATTCAGCATTTTACCAACAAGCAGTTTATTCTGAACCGAACTGTATTCACACTGGGCTTAATGGCAAGTGACAAATGGCTCAGCACATTTCTGGGTGTTTGTACACCTGATTATTTCTCAGCTTCATCTTTACCTGACACTGCTGTCAACTGAACTTAATCTTGTATAATCCAGCTTTATTTGGTTATGAGATAGCGAGACTCAAGTTTGTAAGAGGTAACCTGCACTCTAACAGATAGAAGAACACAGCGGTGGACTGAATATAGAATAAAACGGGTGAAGAACAGTGAGAACAGGAGAGAGTATGTTGTTCTATCCGAACCGAGAATAATCTATAAGCATCAAGCAGGGACTGGAAGAAGGCAAGAGGTCAGAATGCAGCCTTTAGACATTAAACAGAAGATGACTTGTTTTTTGAATTAATTCTTGGGATATGGACATTACTGGTACACACTGCTACCACTGTTTTATCAGTGGTGGAGAGACTGGATGTTTGTGAATAAGCTGCCAATCGAGCGGGCTGCTGTATCTTGGATGGTGTTCAGCTTCTCGAAGGTTGTTGGAGTTGCATTCATCCAGGTAAGTGGGGAGTATTCCATTACAATACTGACTTGTGCCTTGTTTGTAGTTCCAGCTCATTGTGGGTCAATGTGAAAAACAAACTCTAAACTGGAAGGTCTTCACCAACTAGAACTAGCTTCCCCACACAAACACGTTCCAGGCAATGTTGTATCAAACAAAAAGCAATAACTAACGGTATCTTTGATGATTACAGCCTCAGGAACCTGCACAGACTGAGTCAGCCTCAACGCATTGACAAACAGAAACGACAGTCAGAATGCTGCTGTGATTGAACACAGTGGCTCCAGTCAACGAAGCTGGGTTATAGTGAGGCAGCTCTGAGACATGGGTCCATGCACCCCAGCCTGGTCTACAAACCACTGTACAGTCACTGGGTGGAAATCCTCCACACTGGTAATGCAGAATCAGAATTCAAAACTTCACACAGACAACAAGCCCATCTTCAATAAACAACTAAAAACAGTTACATTAAAATTAGAACTGTATTTTGTGAAGAAAGCCATGCTTTAAATTCATCACCCATACAGGAATGGGCAGGAGAATGGGGCAATTTTGTTATTTCATCCATTCATGGAGTGTGGACATTACTAACTGTGCCAGTAATTATTGTCCACCCAAAGGCAGTTTGTTCTGACTGTGGGCCTGGAGTCACGTGTAGACCGGGTAAGGTTTTCCAACAATCAACAATGGTTTCATGGTCATCATTAGACTTTTAATTACAGATTTTTATTGAATTCAAATTTCACTATCTGCCATGGTGGGATTTGAACCCTGGTCCCCAGAAGATTACCCAAAGGCTCTGGGTTAAGTTTTAAGTTTATTTATTAGTATCACAAGTAACGTCATAATTAGTGTCACTGCAGTGGAGTTATTGTGAAAATAACTGAGTCACCACACTCTGGCACCTGCTTGGGTACACTGACGGAGAATTCAGCATGGCCAGCACATCTTTCGGACTGTGGGAGGAAACCAGAGCACCTAGAGGAAACCCACGCAGACATGGGGAGAATGTACAAACACAGACAGTGACCCAAACCAGGAATCAAATCCAGTTCTCTGGCACTATAAGGCAGTAGTCTAACAAAGTCCCACAAAGGAGATTATTGTGCAAGATTAAAGCAAATGGGATTGGGGTAGTGGATTGAGATGGATAGAAAATGGGTTGGCAGACAGGAAACAAAGAGTAAGAATTAATGCATACGTTTAAAGTTGGCAGGTTAGTGGAGTACCATAGGGATCAGTGCTGGGACTCAGCTATTCATTTGGATGAAGGAACAAAATGTAACATCTCAAAGTTTGCAAATAATACCAAGTTGAGTGTGAGGGTGAACTGTGATGAGGATGCAGAGATCCTTCAGAACAATTTGGACAGGTTAGGTGAGTGGGCAAATTAATGACAGATGCAGTATAATTGGGATAAATGTTATTCACTTTGGAAGCAAAATCAAGAAGGCAGATTACTACCTGAATGGCTGTAAACTGGGAGAGGGGAGTGTGCAGCAGGACCTGGGTGTCCTTGTGCATCAGTCACTGAAAGTAAGCATGCAGGTGCAGTAGGCAGTAAAGGCGGCAAATGATATGCTGGCCATTTCGAATACAGGAGCAGGGACGCATTGTTGCAATTATACAGGAACTTGGTGAGGCCACACCTGGAATATTGTTTGCAGTTTTGGTCTCCTTTTCTGAGGAAGGATGCTCTTGCTCTCAAGGAAGTGCAGCGAGGGTTTACCAGGCTGATTCCGGAGATGGCCGGACTGACATATGAGGGGAGATTACTAGGTTAGGATTGTTTTTACTAGGGTTCAGGCGAATGAGGGGGGAACTCAGAGAGACTTATAAAATTCTAACAGGACAAGACAAAATAGATATAGGGAAGACATTCCCAATGGTGGGAGAGTCCAGAAGCAGGGGTCATAGTCAGAAATAGGGTAGACTGTTTAGGATGAAGATGAGCAGATATTTCTTCACCCAAAGAGTGGTGCGCCTGTGGAATTCATTACCACAGAAAGTATTGATGCCAAAACATTGAATGTATTCAGGAGGCGGCTGGATATAGCACTTGGAGTGAATGGGATCAAAGGTTATGAAGAGAAAGCAGGATTAGGCTATTGAATTGGACAGTCAGCTATGATCGTGATGAATGACCTCCTGCTGCCCCTATCTTTTATGTTTCTATATTTCTAACAACTGTGCCACCGTGCACAGTGGTTAGTATTGCATTATTAGCCCAGAGACAATGTTGCTACACTACAGCTTCCCTTATACAATAACCAGAGGTTGAGACACAACAAATTGGCGATATTTCCAATGGAGTAAGGAAGATAAAGAGCAAATTTAATAGAGTTCTTCTTAAATTGTGAACAGCTTTGACAAGGAAGAACTGTTGTTTCTGACTGGGGAAAGGAGGTGTCCTTGTACATCAGTCACTAAAAGTAAGCATGCAGGTGTTGTAGGTGGTAAAGAAGGCAAATGATATGTTGGCCGTTTCGAGTACAGGAGCAGGGATGTGTTGTTACAATTATACAGAGCCTTGGTGATGCCACACTTGGCATACTGTTGGCAGTTTTGGTCTCCTTTTCTGAGGATGGATGCTGTTGCTCTCAAGGAAGTGCAGCGAAGGTTTACCAGGCTGATTCCGGGGATGGCATCCATTTAAAAGTTTGATGTTTCTCCACTTGGTAAGTGGAGGAACTCCGAATGCTTTGTTTCAGCTGAGATCATTATGTCTTTGAAAGGAAGATAAGTCCCTAAAGCAAAAAACACAGCAGGGATATAGGAGGATCACTCCACAGACACAAGAGGCTGAATGGCTTCCCTCTGCTCCTCTAAGACAAAGAACGAGACAGCAGAGAATTTCTGGGAGAGGCGCTGGAGATCCAGTCTCTGCAATCACTCAAAAGCTGCACTTAAATAACTCCCACTGTACAAAACTGCAACTAAAATTCCTAAAAACACCAAGAAAAATGCTGTCAACTTCCCAGCCCTCAACACGAGATTTAAATTTGGGAATAAAAGTCTATAATTTAATTTGAAATGGAATGAGATTTAAGTGTGGGCTAACATGAGAATTTTTATAGTCTGAAAATAACAGCAGGGGGAGAGAAATGAAGGAGAGACTGTCCCCTCTGCTGTGGTTCCTGTACCCTGAAACTGCACTTCACAATGTAACGGAGGGCCTGTAAAGAACTCTGGGGACATCCCAAGGTCACGGGAGATATCGAAATACATGTTTGTACCAAATCTATTTACCCCATGAAAGCTATTCTGAAATATGTGTCCTCTCACTGTTTCTAAAAAAAGATGCCAGGAATTAAATGGTGAGAGCCGTTAAAAAGGGGCCTCCTCCTACAAATAACAAAACAACTGCAGCAGGCTCTCCGGCAGCCTGCACAAGCCGGAGTAGCTTTTTCTAGCAGACGAGTTTCCTCTAGTCCTTCTGGCACTCGCCCGAGGAGATTACAGCAAAGTGACCTTGGAGAGAGACCAGGGACTTTTCTTTCTGAGCCTCAGCACTTGTGTCCGGCAACAATCTGCTTCTCTGCTGAGCTCCCCCACGGCACTGTTTATATAGGTGCTGTTTTCTCTAGCTCCCGTACTGCTCATGCTGTGTTTATGTTCAGCAGGTTATTTAGATGAAGCTGATAAGAAGTTCAAAAACATACACAGGACATAGTAAGCACGTGGGGAATCCCAACACAGCAGCCTGCAAGCTCAGTAATAAATCCCTCACAGAACCAGGAACTGAATGGCCTATTATGTCCCTACCAATCTACTCTCTGTCAGTTCTCGTTTCAGGTTCTTCCTTTTCCCACTCTCCAGAATATGTTGCCAGGTTTTGCTGCATAGAGTGAACTGGATGCTAGCTTGTGGGACTGTGGCGTTTTTGTTCTTCTAGCTGGGGGGGAGGCGAGAACCAGGGGTCACAGGCTAGGTCACTTAGGATTGGGACGAGGAGAAACCCTTCCACTCTTGAGGGAGGTGAACCTGTGGAATTCTCTACCCCAGAAGGTAGTGGGGATCAACTCAACAAGAACAAAATGGATATACTTCTAGATTCCAGAGGTGTCAAGGGAAATGGGAACAATGTCGAGGTATGATATTGAGGTACAGGAGCAGCCATGATCATGTTGAATGATGGAACAGACTGAAAGAACTGACCCCTACTCATATTTTCTATGTTAGTTCAACAACTGGACAGAGTGACACCACTGCAGCAGAGGTCACTGTCCTGTAGGAAGCAGCTTCTCTGTTTCTATAAGAACAGCCACTCAGTGAAAGCACTAGGTGGAATTTAACCCTGAAAAGGAATCAGGCAGGGCAGGTAGACTTTACCAGAAATATTAAAAACAAAGTAGGAGGGTGCTGCAAAAAACTGAGGGACAATAACACGTGAAAGTACAGTTGCAAGAGAGAGAAAGAGCACGTACTGAGAGACAGACAGAGAATTATCACAATCAATACTGATTACAGAGCCAACCTTCAGAAACAGTCAACTGTGCCAATTCAGGCAAAGTTACTGAAGGTCAAACGCCACGTTTCTCCACGATGGTCAATTTCTCAATGTAGTTTTTTAAAACAGGAGTACAGGTGGTGAGTCCCGGAAACAGCTTAAAACATTGTTGTAGAACATAGAACATAGAACATTACAGCACAGAACAGGCCCTTCGGCCTTCGATGTTGTGCCGACCAAAATAAAAAGCAATGCCCCTCCAAACTAAACCATTCCCTTCTCCTCCATATACTTATCACTTAACCTCTTAAACGCCACCAAACTTGGCGCATCTACAACAGCTGCAGGCAGGGCATTCCACTCCCTAATCACTCTTTGAGTAAAGAACCTACCTCTGATATCCGTCCTCTAACTCATACCCCTTAATTTAAAGCTGTGTCCCCTCGTGCTAGCTTTCTCCATCCTAGGAAAAAGGCTAACACTGTCCACCCTATCTAAACCTCTAATCATCTTATATGCTTCAATAAGATCCCCTCTTAGCCGCCTCCTTTCTAATGAAAACAACCTCAAATCCTTCAAACTCTCTTCATAGGACCTGCCCTCCATACCAGGCAACATCCTGGTAAACCTCCTCTGTACCCTCTCCAATGCCTCCACATCTTTCTTATAATGTGTGGACCAGAACTGCACACAATACTCCAAGTGCGGCCGCACTAGAGTTTTGTACAGTTGCAACATGATGCTGCGGCTCCTGAATTCAATCCCCCTACCAATAAAAGCTAAGACTCCATATGCCTTCTTAACAACTTTATCCACTTGACTGCCTACTTTCAGGGATCTATTGACACATACACCAAGATCCTTCTGTTCCTCAACACTATTAAGAGCCCTACCATTAGCCCTATACTCTACAAATTTATTGTTCCTGCCAAAGTGCATTACCTCACACTTTTCCACATTAAACTCCATTTGCCACCTCTCGGCCCAGCTCTGCCACTTGTCCAAGTCACTCTGTAAACTATAACACCCCTCTTCACTATCTACCACTCCACCAACTTTAGTGTCATCTGCAAATTTACTGATCCATCCCTCAATACCCTCATCTAGATCATTTATAAAAATTACAAACAGCAGGGGCCCCAAAACAGACCCCTGAGGCACACCACTCGTCACCGAACTCCACGATGAATATCGCCCATCAACCACCACCCTCTGTCTTCTATCTGCCAGCCAATTCCTAAACCAATTAGCTAAATCACCCTCTATTCCACACATCTGCATTTTCTGTAGAAGTCTTCCATGGGCCACCTTATCAAACGCCTTACTAAAGTCCATATATACTACATCAACCGCCTTACCCCCATCCACCTCTCTGGTCACTTTCTCAAAAAAACTCAATGAGGTTAGTAAGGCATGACCTACCCTTCACAAAACCATGCTGACTATCCCCAATCAATTCATTTCTCTCTAAATAACTATAAATCCTATCCCTAATAATTCTCTCCAATACTTTGCCACAACAGAAGTAAGACTCACTGGCCTATAATTCCCTGGAAGGTCTCTCTTCCCCTTCTTGAACAATGGGACCACATTCGCTATCCTCCAGTTCTCCGGAACCACACCCGTAACCAACAACGACCTGAAGATCAGAGCCAGAGGCTCTGCAATCTCCTCTCTTGCCTCCCAGAGAATCCTAGGGTAAATACCGTCCGGCCCAGGGGACTTATCCAACTTCAAACCCTCGAGAATTTCTAACACATCCTCCCTATCTACTACAATACTTCCCAATTTGCAACCCTGTACCTCGGTGTTCTCCATAGCTACATTTCCAGCACTCTGCGTGAATACCGAAGAGAAATATTTATTCAGTGCCTCACCAATCTCTTCAGGCTCCACGCACAACTTCCCACTGCTGTCTATGACTTGTGTATTTGTTTAACACTGTCAGGGAAGGCAGGGTCACTGAACATCACAGATACCAGGGTTTACAATACAGATGAGAAGAATGGACGGAGCAGGAGATAGAAATCGTTCCATCAGGGGAGAATCCACAACTCAGAAATTAGAGAGAGGTCATACTGGGTGATATCAGGAAGCACTTCCTCACAAAAAGGGCAGGGAATTCTGGAAAGAAGTGGGGGGGAATCCAGAGTGGGCAGTAAAGAAAGGCCACGTGTGGAACCATAACCACGGTGAGAATCCGAAGCGTTTCATGGGTGGGATAGGCCTCTGACACTCTCCCAACTCCAAGGTCTAGTGTTAATAACATCTAACAACATTATTCACCTAATAACTCCAGCAAGTTATTAGTAACACTGAGGCTGCTTGATCAACACTCCAACCTGCATTCAGATCGGTTCCTAATATTATATATATATATAATATACACACACACACAGTCTTACAGTGCAGAAAAGCCTCCTCAACAATACAGTGAAGTCTTTCTCCATATGGCCTATGCTATCCACCATTTTAATGCACTATTCAGATTATGAACCCAATTCTCATCCATTTGGAATCCTTCCTCTTACCTTCTCTAGATCTTTTCATAGGAACTGCCAGTGTCTGTGTAGTAAGTCTTCAGAGTAGAAATCCCTCCACCAAAATCCTTTTATTTACAATTCCAACAGCAATACACAGAGTGCTATCAGTCAGCAGTTTACCGTTGGGATTACCAGAGAAACTGACACTCTGTATTTTGATGAATTGACTTCAACCTTTCAGAGATGGAAAACCAGCCCTCTGACACCTCATTGTACCTTCCTGGGCCATCACAACAACATCAAACATAAAAACAGTATTTTCCAGACTGTCACTGACCTTAATAGACGATGATATTGATGTATTTGTTTTTATCCTATAGGTGCTTTGGTCCACCTTGTTGTCTAACAAGGGGCATACACACGGTGGGTCGTGAGAGGGCTGCTGCTGGATTTTTTTTTGAGAGTATCCTAGTGCTTCACATTGTTAGTGTATGCTTGACTGGACCATTTGATGGGCAACACGACAGCTCAGTGACTATCGCTGTGCTGTGCAGATACGTGAACTTGGGCCTGTGTCTGTGGGAGTTTGCGCATTCTCCCCGTGCTTGCGTGAGGGATCACGGGTAGAGGTGGGAACATCGGGGTGGCGGCACAGGCTCGTCGGGCCGAAGGGCCTGTTTCCCGTGCTGTTTTGTTCTTTGTTCTCTGTACTGGGTTTCAGAACTGAGGAGATCCCAAGGGCTGACAACATTGCATTCCTGGTCCTCCCTTCAGTCCCCACTGCACCCAGAATAAACCCTCTCTCCTTATCTCTCCTGAAAACAATGACTCAATGAGGTAGAGGAAAAAGGCTAATGACAGTAGAGATCCCAGGATAGAAGCTAGGCCTCTGGATATTAGCACAAAGCAAAGCAGAAACCCGCAGGGCTTCCTCTTCTGTTGCGGAATTGAATTTCCCAATGACTGATGTCAGGCTAACTGGCTTATAGTTCCCAGTTTTCTCTCTCCCTTCTTTCCCAAATAGTGGTGTTACATTCTGTCAACTCCTAATCCACACCATGGTCTGGGGTATTCTGTGAAATCACAATCAGTGTAGTCACTATCTTCGTGGCCACTCTTTTGGAAACCAAGGACACGAGCCACTGAGTACAGGGATTTGTCAACTTCTATACCCATTAATTTTTTGATACTTTTTTTTACAAATATTATGTCGCCAATTCCCCAGCTTTTCTGGTAATTTTTTTGATCTACTGGGAGGACAGGTACAAAATATTTGTGTAGCATAACTGTTTCCTTATTCCCCATTATATTTCTCAGTCTCAAAGAGTATACTTTAGCTACTCTCTTCTTTTTTACAATCTGAAACGTATGCAGGCAGAATTGGAAGCTTACTACAATCTAGCCTGAAGTGTTCATGTTCTGAATTATAGAACATAGAACATTACAGCACAGAACAGGCCCTTCGGCCTTCGATGTTGCGCCGACCAATATAAAAAGCAATGCCCCTCCAAACTAAACATTCCCTTCTCTTCCATATACTTATCAACTAACCTCTTAAACGCCACCAAACTTGGCGCACCTACAACTGCTGCAGGCAGGGCATTCCACTCCTTAACCACCTTTTGGGTAAAGAACCTACCTCTGATATCCGTCCTATAACTATCACCCCTTAATTTAAAGCTGTGTCCCCTCATGCTAGCTTTCTCCATCCTAGGAAAAAGGCTATCACTGTCCACCCTATCTAAACCTCTAATCATCTTATATGTTTCGATAAGGTAAACACTAAGGTATACACTAGGCGAGTTTTGATTCGTCTTCCTAATATCACTAAAATGCCGCAATCTTTTAGCAGCAGCTGAAACATTCCCTCATACATTAAAAACTCTTACTTAATCTCCTTCATGAGCCATAAATGGGTCATTTAACATTTGATTTGACACGTATTGGTATACAATGAAAAAATATTGTTTCTTGCACGCTATACAAAGCATGCTGTTCATTGAGGAGAGGGTGCAGAATGTAATCACAGATAGGGTATAGAGAAAGATCAAGTTAATAAATAGTAGGTCCATTCAAAACTCTGACAGAAGCAGGGAAGAAGCTGTTCTTGAGTCAGCTGGTACGTGACCTCAGACTTTTATATCTTTTAGAGGGTCATTGCTTTTTCTTAATTGGTTGGCGCAACATCGAGGGCCGAAGGGCCTGTTTTGCGCTTTAATGTTCTATGTTCCCGATGGAAGCTGGAAGAAAGAATGTTCAGGGTGGATGGGGTTCTTGATTATGCTGGCTGCTTTTCCAAGGCAAAGGGAAGTGTAGATAGATTCAATGGATGGAGGCTAGTTTGCTCTCGACCTTTTCTACTTTATCACCATTGATGTAGATACGGGCATGTTCTCCTTTACACTTGATGACAATCTCCTTCGTTCTGTTGACATTGAGGGAGATTATGATCACTGCAGCAATTCACCAGTTTCTCTATCTCATTCCTGTGTTCTATTTCATAGAACATAGAACATTAGAGCGCAGAACAGGCCCTTCGGCCTTCGATGTTGCGCCGACCAATTAAGAAAAAGCAATGACCCTCTAACCTAAACCATTCCCTTTTCATCCATAAACTTATCTACTCACCTCGTAAACGCCCCCAAACTTCATTGTGGTTTGAGATCCGACCCACTATAGTGGTGTCGTCAGCAAACTTGAAAATCAAGTTAAGAGTCTTTATGGACTATATAGTTTTGGAGAATTATAAAACTTTAAGTGATCACTATTGCTGTGAGTGTGAACGAATGGGAGCTGGAGATCCTGGAATGCGAGATTAAACTCTGATAAATGACCAATCCTGGAACTTTTGAAATGAAAGGTGAGAATAATCCTAATGGATCATCAGTCAGTCTCTTGAACTTCAAACTCCTTTAGGTATGGTTACTGCTTTCTCCACAATCGCATACAAACACTATTTGACACTGTCAATTCATTCCGAGTCACCTTCAGAAGGTGCAATACAATCAGATACTGCTGTTCAAATTTAGAAGAGATAGATTCTAATTTAAGCTCTCCTGTGTTGCTTTCAGTCACAATGACATTCACCCACAGGTTTCTACAAGTTTGCATGATAGCACCACTCCCTGCTTGTCGCCACAGTTTAAAAAATGTGGATATTTTATTTCGCAAAAGGACAGATGTATTTATTTTTCTCTTTCAAAAGAGCCCAAACAGATTAAGCATGTACTTACATTAAAAAAAAAGACACAGACGCCTTTGTACACATGCACAGACACCCACGTGCATGCAAACTGATGGATGGATGTTCAGATGCCTAAACTCAGTGAGCAAGCTCCCCTCAGAATTACTGAGAGAAACTGCTGGAGATCCCAGCCAGCTCACCATCTTACAGGGAGAAGCTGGAATTACAGTTAATTCTGGAATGATCCATCCTTCAAACTTCATTCAGTTATTTCTCTTTCCAAATGCCAAGTAATCAGCTTTGTAATTCAAGTTTTTCCCTTTCCATTCTGCCTTCCAAAATTTATTGAGTTTTTAATACTGGCCCCTGTCAGACTGCAGCAGCTGAAGGGGGCCCCATCTCAGTGGCTCCTGCTTCTGCACTCAGGGAGCAGGAAAAGCTCAGGCCAGAAGCTTCCTGCAACATGGAAAGGCCCCAAGGTTTACTGCAAAGAATAAGAAACCTCTCCCACTTAGTTCAAGTGTCTACTGTTGAATTTAATATTAATCCTGAAAGAACTTGCAAAGGGATGGGAATTGGGCAATAATAATTGTTCCCTATGAGATAGCAAATTTCAACAATTCTCCATGAATGCAGAACTATACTGGACATCAAGTTAAAGGAGGAAATATTGGAGGGATTAGGAGTGGAGAAACGTGTGTGTTGATGGGGGATATAGTGGGTGAAAGCTCAGTCTTAGTGGTGTGAGGAGGATCTTAAAGCAGAGAGGAGATGTGGAATGGCACAGGGACTTACAGAGGGAATTCCAATGCAAGGGGATTAGACTGAAGGAGGTATGGCTACCAGTGGTGGTGGGATTGAGGAAACCCAGAAGACTGGAATCAGACAGAAGCAGAGTTTGGTGGAGGGGGTAAGATGTGTGGAGGCGAGGTGAGAATGAGGCTCTCTTTTCTCTCAAAACATCTTCCTCAGCACATCTCAAGGCTTCTGCCATTGACCATCTCATTTGCTGGTCTGGCATGAACCTTCCGAGAGATCAAACAGCTGGCCAAACAAAGAGGATTTTCACCAAAATAAAAATGTTCTCTCCAGGAACCACTTGCATTGATCAGGTTCCTGACTTAAACCCATCAGAGCTTCAGGTTCACTGTGGACACTGACATAATCTCATCCACCTCAGACATCACCATCGAGTCACACAATGCAGAAAAGGCCCTTCAGCCCTTCGAGGCACAGATATTCTAAGATTCTACCCAGTTTTCCATGAAAACGTTATGTGATCCTCAAATATCGACTCAAATTTTCCCGTGGCGGAGGTGACTTGCTATCAACTCACCAACAAGATCTTTTGGTCCCACCAAAGTCAATATCAATTGACATTTCTCACTCATGCTGCTGACTGGAGTCAACTTTGGTGGGACTGAAAGATTCCCAGTGGCGAGTAAGGTTAGAGAATTCCACACTAAATCTTCAAACTGATCCTTCGACAACGCACCAAAAATAGAATCATTTGTTTTAATTGTGCCTCATGAATCACTGTTTCTGACATAGCCACATCTTACCCACATAAGGACATAAGAAATAGGAGCAGAAGTAGGCTGTCCAGCCCTTCAAGCCTGCCCCGCCATTCAATAAGAACACGGCTGATCTGAAGTGGATCAGTTCCATTTTCCCGCCTGCTCCTCATAACCCTTAATTCTCTTATCAATCAGAAATCTATCTACCTGTGACTTAAACATATTCAACAATGTGGCCTTCACCACTTCAATGAGCAGAGAATTCCAAAGATTCACCACCCTCAGAGAAGAAGTTCCTCCTCGACTAAATTGTCCCCCAACTTATTTTGAGGCTGTGCTCTCTAGTTCTACTTTCCTTTCTAAATGGAAAGAATCTCTCTATCTTTACCCTATCTAGTCCCTTCATTATCTTTTAAATCTCTATAAGATTCCCCCCTCAGCTTTCTAAACTCAACAAGTACAGGCCCAGTTTATTTAATAAGAACATAAGAAATAGGAGTAGGAGTAGGCCATCCAGCCCCTCGAACCTGTCCCACCATTCAATAAGATCACGGTTGATCTGTAGTGGTTCGGTACCACTTTCCTGCTTTCTCCCCATAACCCTTAATTCCCCTGTCAATTAAAAACCTATCCACTCTTGACTTGAACATATTCAATGAGGAAGTCTCCACCACCTCATCAAGCAGAGAATTCCAAAAATTCACCACCCTCTGCATGAAGAAACCCCTCCGCAACTCTGATCTGAACCACGCCCCCCCTAATCTTGAGGCTGTGCCCTCTAGTCCTGCTATTTTTGCTAAGCGGGAAGAGTCTCTCAACCTCTACCCTATCCATCCCCTTCATTATCTTATACGTTTCTATAAGATCCCTTCTCAGCCTTCTAAACTCCAAAGAGTACAAACCTAGCCTATTCAGTCTCTCCTCATAATCCAACGCCCTCATCTCCACCTTCTCCTGCACCCCCTCCAAGGCCAATATATCCTCCCTCGAATGCGGCAACCAAAACTGCACACAGTACTCCAGCTACGGCCTCACCAGCACCCTATACAGCTGCAACAGTACCTCCCTGCTTTTATATTCTATCCCCCTAGCTATAAAGGCCAACATTGCATTTGCCTTCTTAATCGTAAGTTAACCTCGTTGGTTACGGGTGTGGTTCCGGAGGACTGGAGGATAGCGAATGTGGTCCCATTGTTTAAGAAGGGGAAGAGAGACCTTCCAGGGAATTATAGGCCAGTGAGTCTTACTTCTGTTGTGAGCAAGGTATTGGAGAGAATTATTAGGGATAGGATTTATAGTTATTTAGAGAGAAATGAATTGATTGGGGATAGTCAGCATGGTTTCGTGAAGGGTAGGTCATGCCTTACTAACCTCATTGAGTTTTTTGAGAAAGTGACCAAAGAGGTGGATGGGGGTAAGGCGGTTGATGTAGTATATATGGACTTTAGTAAGGCGTTTGATAAGGTGGCCCATGGAAGACTTCTACAGAAAATGCAGATGTGTGGAATAGAGGGTGATTTAGCTAATTGGATTAGGAATTGGCTGGCAGATAGAAGACAGAGGGTGGTGGTTGATGGGAGATATTCATCGTGGAGTTCGGTGACGAGTGGTGTGCCTCAGGGGTCTGTTTTGGGGCCCCTGCTGTTTGTAATTTTTATAAATGATCTGGATGAGGGTATTGAAGGATGGATTAGTAAATTTGCAGATGACACTAAAGTCGGTGGAGTGGTAGATAGTGAAGAGGGGTGTTATAGTTTGCAGAGGGACTTGGACAAGTTGCAGAGCTGGGCCGAGAGGTGGCAAATGGAGTTTAATGTGGAAAAGTGTGAGGTAATGCACTTTGGCAGGAACAATAAATGTGTAGAGTATAGGGCTAATGGTAGGGCTCTTAATAGTGTTGAGGAACAGAAGGATCTTGGTGTATGTGTCAATAGATCCCTGAAAGTAGGCAGTCAAGTGGATAAAGTTGTTAAGAAGGCATATGGAGTCTTAGCTTTTATTGGTAGGGGGATTGAATTTAGGAGCCGCAGCATCATGTTGCAACTGTACAAAACTCTAGTGCGGCCGCACTTGGAGTATTGTGTGCAGTTCTGGTCCCCACATTATAAGAAAGATGTGGAGGCATTGGAGAGGGTACAGAGGAGGTTTACCAGGATGTTGCCTGGTATGGAGGGCAGGTCCTATGAAGAGAGGTTGAAGGATTTGAGGTTGTTTTCGTTAGAAAGGAGGCGGCTAAGAGGGGATCTTATTGAAGCATATAAGATGATTAGAGGTTTAGATAGGGTGGACAGTGATAGCCTTTTTCCTAGGATGGAGAAAGCTAGCACGAGGGGACACAGCTTTAAATTAAGGGGTATGAGTTATAGGACGGATATCAGAGGTAGGTTCTTTACTCAAAGAGTGATTAGGGAGTGGAATGCCCTGCCTGCAGCTGTTGTAGATGCGCCAAGTTTGGTGGCGTTTAAGAGGTTAATTGATAAGTATATGGAAGAGAAGGGAATGGTTTAGTTTGGAGGGGCATTGCTTTTTATTTTGGTCGGCACAACATCGAAGGCCGAAGGGCCTGTTCTGTGCTGTAATGTTCTATGTTCTATAATCACCTGCTGCACCTGCAGACTGTGTTTTTGCAATTACCCCCAGGTCCCTCTGCACCGTCGCATGCTGCAGCTTTTCTCCATTTAAATAGTAATCCTTCCTACCATTATTCTTACCAAAGTGGATAACCTCACACTTGCTGACATTATACTCCATCTGCCAGATCCTCGCCCACTCACTCAATCTATCCAGATCCCTCTGCAGGCTTTCCAAACCTTCCACACAATTTGCTTTTCCACTCATCTTCCTGTGTGATTAATCTCTCCTCATAAGCTAACCTCCTCATCTTCAGTATCAGCCTGGTGAACCTTCTCTGAAGTCCCTCCAAGGCCAATACATCCTTTTGCAAATAAGGGGACCAAACTGCACATGGTACTCCAGTTGCAGCCTCACCAGTGCCTTCTACATTTGCAGCAAGACCTCCCTGTTTTTATATTCTATCCCCCACATCTACTAAACCTCTACATATCTCTCAACTAGCCCCCAACTAAGTGGAACCATTGCTGCACACAAGAATTATAGTAATTACAATATAACAGGAACCTAATGACTCAAAAACTCCTCACTGATGATAGTTGCATAAATGGAGCTGCCTGTTCTCATCTTATCCCAAGAGGCAGGAGGTTGTGAGTTCAAGTCCTACACCAGAAATTTGATCCAGTACAGTACGGAAGGAGTGTAGCACCATTCAGGATGACTCACTCAGCTCACCATAAGAAATTCTCGGGGCTATTTGAAGATCAAGAAAATTCCTTACTCTCCTCTTCCTCCTCCTTTTACATAAATTCTTCAAAGCTCCACATTAATGTGAAAGGCAAGTCAAATATTGACCTTCCAATAAGGTTTTAGGAGGCCCTGTTCTTATGGTGTCAGTTATAGAAAAATTGAGGAAGGCAGGAAATTTGGGATGTCCACTATGACTCTCACCAACTTCTATAGATGCATTATAGAAAGCATGCTTTTTGCTTGTATCACAGCTTGGTATGGCTCCTGCTCTGCCCAAAACCACAAGATACTACAAAGGGTTGTGAATGGAGCCCAATTCATCATGCAAACCAGCCTCCCAACTACTGACTCTGTCTATACTGCCTGTTGCTTCAGAAAAGCAGCCAGCATAATTAAGGACCCCACGCACGACGAACATACTCTCACCAATACCTTCTTCCTTCGGGAAAATGATACAAAAGTGTGAGGTCACATATCAACCAACTCAAGACAGCTTCTTCCCTGTTGCCATGAGACTTTTGGATGGACTTGCCTCACATTAAGCTGATCTTTCTCAGCACCCTGGCTATGACTATAACACTACATTCTGCACTCTCTCCTTTCCTTCTCCCCATGTACTCTATGAATGGTATGCTTTGTTGTATAACACGCAAGAAACAATACTTTTTAATGTACACTAATACATGCAACAATAACAAATCGAATCAAATAACGTAAGCAGGTTCAATTCCCAACCCACACTTTGAAACAAATCACCTAAAGCACCGATTAACCTGCCCTTTAAGGGATCTTGTCGTGCATCCCAGGCTTCCTTCAAAATAATTTACAAGATGCAATGTGATATTGAGGAACAATACTGAGAGCGGCACAGTGGCACTGTGGAGGCGCAACAGTGTCACTGTGGAGGCGCAACAGTGTCAGAGTGGTTAATACTCTCTCTTCTTTCCTCCCCACCATCCTCTCCCAAGGTTGGGCATCTCGACAGACGGATGAAAGCATAAACCGAATATGTACAGACGTACAGCAAGACATTTAGAACAGAGCAAAATCACAGACTGCAATCACAACACCAACATTAACAAACAGTGGTGGATTCATTCAGTCAGAGTTAATACCAGTGGCCTCACAGTGCCAAGGATCTAGATTCAATTCCCGCTCGGGTCACTGTCTGTGCAGAATTTGCACAGCCTCCCTGTGACTGCATGGGTTTCCTCCGGGTGTTCCAGTTTCCTCCCACAGTCCAAAGATGTGCAGGTTAGGTTGACTGGCCATGCTAAATTGCCTCTTAGTGTCAGGCATTTAATAGGGTAAGTAAGTAGGGTCATGGGGATTGTAATCAGTGCAGGCTCAATGGGCCAAATGGCCTTCTTCTGCACTTACGAATTCTATGATTCTATAAATATGCTAAATAAAACAGAAGGGACAAAACAATAGCGAGCAGGAGGAAGGAGAAGAAAAGATGTAATACGTTCCAAAATAAAACCTTAAGTAAATACTGACCCTATCCATGTTAACCCCTGTAAATACTGATCCTCTCCTGGGACTCTCTGTAAATACTGGCCCTCTCCTTGGCCCTCTAAAAACTGACCCTATCCTGGGCCCTCTATAAATACTGCCCCTCTTCTGGACTCTCTGTAAATACTGGCCCTCTCCTAGGGGCCCCTGGTAAATACAGACTCTGTGTACCCCCCCCCCCAACCGCCATAAATGCTGACCTTATCCTGAGGACCGCCTGTAAATAGAACGTAGAACATTACAGCACAGTACAGGCCTTTCAGCCTTCGATGTTGCACCGACCTGCAAAACCAATCTAAAGCCCAGCTAACGAACACTATTCCAATATCATCTATACATTTATCTAATGACCATTTAATTGCCCTTAATGTTGGCAAGTCCACTATTGTTGCAGGCAGAGCATTCCACGCCCTTACTACTCTCTGAGTAAAGAACATACCTCTGACATCTATCCTATAGCTACCATCCCTCAATTTAAGGCTTTGTCCCCTTGTACTAGCCATCACCACCCGAGGAAAAAGGCTCTCATTGTACACCCTCTCTAATCCTCTGATCATCTTATATGCCTCTATTAAATCACCTCTTAACCTTCTTCTCTCTAACGAAAACAGCCTCAAGTCCTCAGCCTTTCATCATAAGACCTTCCTACCATACCAGGCAACATCATGGTAAACCTCCTCTGCACCCTTTCCAATGCTTCCTCATCCTTCCTATAATACAGCAATCAGAGCTGTACGCAATACTCCCAGTGCGGCCACACCAGAGTTTTGTACAGCTGCAACATAACCTCTTGGCTCTGAAACTCAATCCCTCTAACAATAAAAGTTAACATACCATCCACCTTCGTAACAACCCTATCAACCTGGGTGCCAACTTTGAGGGATTTATGCACATGGACACCAAGATCTCTCTGTTTATCCACACAACCATTAGCCCCGTACTCTATTCCTGTTACTCCTTCCAAAGTGAATCACCTCACACTTTTCCGCATTAAACTCCACTTGCCACCTCTCAGCCCAGCTCTGCAGCTTACCTATGTCTCTCTGTAACCTGCAACATTCTTCTGCACTTTTCACAACTCCACTGACTTTAGTGTCATCCCAAATTTACTAACCTATTCTTCTACGCCCTCATCCAGGTCATTTATAAAAATGACAAACAGCATACGGACCCTATCCGGGGCCCTCTCCAGATACGGACCCTATCCGGGGCCCTCTCCAGATACGGACCCTATCCGGGGGGATGATTTCCTTCTGTAAATACTGACTCTGGTCAGGAAATTCCTGTAAAGATTAGTACACTCCTGGAAAACCCCTATAATCACTAATGTGCTGCTGGGAATCCCATGAGAATACTGACACACTCCCAGTTTCTTCTGAGAATCATTTCAAAGTTGACTACACCTCACGAAGTTTCATTGCTGTAAAATACTTTGGGACATCCAATAAGCATTAGAACATAGAACATAGAAGATTACAGCGCAGTACAGGCCCTTCGGCCCTCGATGTTGCGCCGGCCAGTGGACCCTCTAACCTAAACTATTCCGATATCATCCATATGCCTATCCACTGAACATTTGAATGCCCCCAAAGTAGGCGAGTCCACAACTGCTGCAGGCAGGGCATTCCACGCCCTCACCACCCTCTGTGTGAAGAACCTGCCTCTGGCATCCGTCCTATAACTACCACCTCTTAATTTAAAGTTATGTCCCCTCATGTTGGTCATCACCATCCGAGGAAAAAGGCTCTCACTATCCACCCTATCCAATCCCTTGATCATCTTATACGCCTCAATTAGGTCACCGCGTAACTTTCTTCTCTCTAATGAAAATAACCTCAGGTCCCTCAGCCTTTCCTCATAAGGCCTTCCCACCATACCAGGCAACATCCTGGTAAACCTCCTCTGCACCCTTTCCAATGCTTCCACATCTTTCTTATAATGCGGCGACCAGAACTGTACGCAATACTCCAAGTGCGGCCGCACCAGAGTTTTGTACAGTTGTAACATAACCTCACGGCTCCTAAATTCAATCCCTCTACCAATAAAAGCTAACACACCGTACGCCTTCTTAACAACTTTATCAACCTGGGTGCCAACTTTCAAAGAGCTATGTACTTGTACCCCAAGATCCCTCTGCTCGACAACACTATTAAGGGTCCTTCCATTAGCCCTATATTTCATATGCCTGTTATTCCTACCAAAGTGAATCACCTCACACTTATCCATATTGAATTCCATTTGCCACCTCACAGCCCAGCTCTGCAACCTATCTATGTCCCTCTGCAAACTGTAACATCCATCCTCGCTGTCTACAACTCCCCCACTTTGGTATCGTCAGCAAATTTACTAATCCAACCCTCTACACCCTCATCTAGGTCATTTATAAAAATGACAAACAGCAGTGGCCCTAAAACAGATCCTTGAGGTACACCACTTGTAATGGCACTCTAGGTTGAATATTTCCCATCAACCACCACCCTCTGTCTTCTATCAGCTAACCAATTCCTAATCCAAACTGCTAAATCACCTTCAATCCCATGCATCTGCACTTTCTGCAGTAGCCTACCATGGCATTAGTGGTAAAGCATTTTCCATTCCGAAGGCCTTATGGAAAAACCCTTCAGTCTGCCACCCAACATCCACAGAAATCTATGTCATCCCACAATGCAGACTCACAAATGAAGACAGCCAGTCCAAATTCAACTTGAACTGATGCTGTGAACTATATAATCACATCCTGCCCTCACCCTCATCAGATCTCATTTTATATCGCTTCTTTTTATGTACTTTACATTCCTTTTGTTGGCCTTAATGACTACTAATGCGGAGTTCTCCCTATCCAGTAACTCTCAGAAACATTGCTTCTATCTTCCCAATTAATTCTCCAAGTAACAATCCCAACTCTGAATAAAAGCAAATTACTGCGGATGCTAGAATCTGAAATCAAAAGAGAAGACGCTGGAAAATCTCAGCAGATCTGGCAGCATCTGTAAGGAGAGAAAAGAGCTGACATTTCGAATCCAGGTGATCCTTTGTCAAAGCTAAAAGGCATAGAAAGTGGGAGACATTTGTACTTCAGGGTGAGGGAATGAAAGATGAATCATACTTTGTTTTTGTGGCTAATCCCAACTCCATGCCCCTTGTTATTGCGGCACTTGACACACTCCTGTCTAGTCTCCCAAGTTCTACCCACTAAACTAGTATTAATCCAAAACCTTGATGACACAAAATCTCATTCATTTTACCCCATGCTCATTAACTTGCTCTGACTCCAAGTCAAATTCCTCCATGGTCTCCCCTGACCACCCAACTCTCTCTTTAACCTCCTCTAGCCTCACAACTCTCCCAACATATCTCTGCTTCTCTAATTTGCCCTCTTGTACATTCCCAATCCTATTCACTCCATCTCCAGCTGCTCACATCCCAAACTCTGGAATATGCTCCCTACACATCTCCGCCTATCTAATTTGCTTTCCTCCTTGAAGACACTCCTTAAAAACCTCTCCTGAGACCAGGCTTTGGATCACCTGCCCTAATGCTGCCTTATGTAGCTGTGTAAGAAGTCTCACAACACCAGGTTAAAGTCCAACAGGTTTATTTGGTAATAAAACCCACTACTTGTCAGGTGAATGGAGAGTTCTGATCACAAACAGGGCAGAACTCTCCACTCATC
The DNA here is from genome assembly GCA_024679065.1 of Sphyrna mokarran. NCBI lineage: Eukaryota > Metazoa > Chordata > Chondrichthyes > Carcharhiniformes > Carcharhinidae > Sphyrna > Sphyrna mokarran. The sequence goes on from JAGIQG010000005.1 coordinate 11,949,418, forward strand.
TGACGAAGGAACAGTGTACAAAAAGCTTGTGAGTTTTGCTACCAAATAAACCTGTTGGACTTTAACCTGGAGCTGTGAGACTTCTTACTGTGTTTACCTCAGTCCAACATTGGCATCTCCATATTACGTAGCTGTGTGTCAGGCTGATTCTAAAAACACGCCTGTCAACTGACTTGTGACATCTCATGGTATTAAAGGTGCTACACAAATGTTGTTGTTTCTCGACCAGAACAAACAGCCCCTTTGTGCAAGTTCCACCCACTGCAACCAGTCTCTGCCCAATAACAAGACAGCTCAGTCACAAGTGACAAGAACAGAAACAGGACACAGTGACGGACCCAGACCCCAGCTCCATGACCAGCAGCTGCTCTCTCAGGGGTACGGTACCTCAGCGCTGAACATGCTTCCACTTACCCTCCCGCTCCTCAGGCCTCCACGTCTTCTTGGCAACTTCTGCCAAGGCTCCAATTCCAAGACCTACAGCCAAACCTGTTCAAAGAGAAACAAGAAGTGTGAGCACTTGGTCAGGAAACCATCCGCATCGACAGCCAGAAGATTATTGAGGAATTCAAATAATCTCCCTGCGATTGCTCATTGAGGAAGGTATAGTAAGCATTGCCAAAACGGCCTCAGGTGCCTCCAAGCTAACATTTGCTAACTTCCCAGTCAGCCTGGATTATAATCAGAAAGTCAGCACAGAATCTTTCCAAATCCCTCTGAGCAAAAAGACTGACATGGTTTTTCAGAATCTCATCCATAAATGGCACCTTTGGCAGTGCAGCACTCCTTCAGTGCTATAATGGAGCATTAGCTAGACTCAACTGGACAAAAGATCATAAACTAAATTTTATGGAGAGAAAAGTGAAACAGGTTGTAGAGGATTCCTTCCTCTAATGTCTACTAATGTCCTGTAGGAAAGGAAATCTCCCAGTCCGTCTCAATCTGGCCTACACCTGACTCCAGTCTCTGAGCAAACGTCGTTGACCGTTGACTGCCCTCTGGAAGCCACTCAGTTATATCACAAAGAACAGGACATTCAGCCCTTCTAGCCTATTCTAGCAATCAATAAGATCTTCTACCTCAACCCCACCTTGCCACAGTATCCTCATATTCCCTTAATGCCCAAATATCTACCTTGAGCACAATCAATGACTGATCATCCATGCAATCCCAACCTTTTGAGTGAAAAGATTTTCCTGCATCTCAATCCTAAATGGCTGAGCTCTTATTCTGAGACTACGACCCCTTGTTCGAAAATCCCCAACCAAGAGAAACATGCTCCCCAGCAAACCCTTCATACGTAGTGGCACAGTGGTTAGCACTGCAGCCTCACAGTGCCAGAAGCCCAGATTCAATTCCCAGCATTGTGTGTGGAGTTTGCATGTTCTCCCTGTGTTTGCGTGGATTCCCTCCGGGAGCTCCGTTTTCCTCCCAGTGTCCAAAGATGGATCGGCCGTACTAAATTGCCCTAAGCATCGGGGAAATGAGCTAGTACAAATGCATGGGCTTACAGGGATAAGGCGTGGATGGGATTGTGGTTGGTGCAGACTCGATGGGCTGAATGGCCCCCTTCTGCATTGTAGAATTCTACGATGATTCTAATTTCCCAACTACTGATGTTAGGCTGACTAGTTTATTGTTCCAGCTTCCTCCTTTTTCGAGTGGCAGAATAATGTTTGTTACCTTCTAATCCATGGAGATTGGTCTAAAATTTAAGGAATTCTGGGAAGTTAAAAACTGTTATGGCTTTTTGTATTCCATGGGATGGAGCAACCTCAGCATTTCTTGCCTGTTCCTGATTGCCCTCTAGAAGGTTTTCTCTTTATGTTTACCCACCAACAGGTTTCTGCCCCTTCCAGTTGGTTCCAATGGTCCCACTTCCAAGGGACGCATAATCAACTAAATTTCACTATAAGAATGTAGAAATCACTCTACCATTTGGCAGAGATTTTCCACTCAAAGAGATGGGCAATTGTAACCAGTAGCATAAAGTAAAAGTGATGCAATAGCACACTGCCTAAAATCAATCAACCTGATGTAAAATGGAGGGGAGGGGGTTTCAGTGTGAGGGGGTGTCCGTGTGTGTGTGTGTCCGTATATGTGTTTGTGTGTGTATGCCTTTGTGTGCATGTGTGAGAGAGAGTGTGTTGTGTGGATGGCAGACAATGCTCACTATCTCTCAGCTCTCTCCTCTTGATAAAATTATTCCCAGAGGATGATAAATGTTTCAAAATTATATTCCAAACAAGGTAAGAGACACAAAATGTATCAGGTAAAACTGCACAACACCAGGCGGTGTCTAAACGAGTACATGCTTCACTTGGCCTGGACTTGCTGAACAGGTTGTCTCCTGTCTGACCCGCCCTTTTAGCTGGAGCACTCTGAGTTCACAATACCTGATCCAGCAGCTGTGAGCCTCACACATAACAGCACCTGTCCACCCTTTGGCTGACAGTTCCAAGGTTTCTCTCACAACTAAGGTCAATTGAGTTGCTGGCGTGATCTGACTGCAATGTTTACAAAGCTGTTCAAAATGATAAAAGATTGTTCTACAGGAAATAGGGAGAGGCTGATTTCACTGACAGGAAGGTCAGTACGAGAGGATGGTTTAAAAGGGGAGGAGCGGAGATCATTTTAAAACATAGTGAGTTATGAGAATTGCCTGAACGGACAATTGGAATAGTAAGTTTAAAAGTGGAATTGGAAAAATGCTTCAAGAATTAGCAGGGCAATGGGGAAAGAGCAATATAATTGGATTAGCAGAGATCTTTCAAAAGGGTTGGCAAAGACACAATGGGCCGAATGGCAGCCTTTGTATTGTATGATTTGATGTGATTCCATCTGCCCTCCGAAAGCTCCTCTGGTTGGGAAGAAAACCTGAATTTACTTGAGCAAGATGGTTAATAAGGATCAGATCGGTAGCATAGTGGTTAGCTCTGCTGCCTCACAGCGCCAGATACCAGGTTCAATTCTGGCCTTGGGCGACTGAGTTTGCACGTTCTCCCTGTGTCTGCGTGGGTTTTCTCCTGGTGCTCTGGTTTCTTCTCACAGTCCAAAGATGTGCATTGGTGCATTAGCTTATGTTCAATTGTCCCTTAGTATCGGGGGATCAGCAGGATTAATACATGGGTTGATGGGGATATGGCCTGGGTAGGATTGTGGTCGATGCAGACTTGAGGCGATGAATGTCCTCTGTAGACATTATAAGATCAGCCTGGACAGTGTTTGGGATGGTCAATACTGATTGATAAACTCTAACAAGATGGTATTAATTAAGGTTCATACTCAAAGCAAAAGGTACTGTTTTTTTTCCCCTCAAAGAAATTATCAGAATGTAGAATCTATTCGTACAAGGAGCTGATGAAACCCAGTCAACAAACTCAATCAATGCTTCTAAAAAATAAGATAAAGGATAAGGCGGGGAAACAGGAAGAGGGGAAATACAGCAACTCCAACGTGCAGCTAGCATGAGATGGGCAGATTTACAACCTAAACAGCAATCCCCCTGTAGACAGCTGCTGAGTAAGCACAAATTCTAACCAAGGCCTAGCCACACTGAGTGGATGCTACAACCCTCATCCCACACACATCCTGACTGCTGTTAAAGTCAGCCCAAGGAACTGTAGTTACTTAAGGGTGAAATGGTTTACTGTGAAGTAATAACTAACTATAAATAGAAAGTTTTGCAACTCTCCAAATGCTTTAGACATCACACTCAAGTGTCAAAGTATATAAAAACAAAGCAAGAAAGCCAGGCATTCTGTACTGCTTTGATGCTGGCCTACAGTCAGAATTTTAGAAGCACCTGCCATTCTGTACTTTTCCCTCTCCCAAATGTAGTTAAAGTCTAAGTGAGCTTCCACTATGACCCGGATTTTGTTCCAGATTGTGTCAGGCAGGTTCAGGGAAGTGCATAGAACATCTCACAACAACAGCTAAATGGTGTTTTCACATGGAGGTGAAATGTGACAGATTGTTCCATCTCTCCAACACTGAACATCAAGGTCATTATTTGTATTAATTAACACATGCCCATCAGCCACTACGCCTGAACGTGGGAGATGTACCAACACAAACAACCCCAGAACACTGCACAGCTATCCAGACAGATCAATAACTCTCCACACTAAACCCTATCAAAATCTGCCATCAAGTGAACCTCGCTCCCAAACAGCCTTTCTTCTCCAATCCTACCTGTTGTTGCCAACTTCTTCAATCACCTCAAACTTAATTTCTCCCCCACCAACCTCAGTGGAACCTCAGACTTTACCTAATAGAGATAATAGTATCTTCACACCAACCCGAACGGGCACTCAGTTTAACGTCTCCTCCAAAAGACAATACCGTCCAACAACACAGTATTCTTTCAGTGTTGTTAAACAATCTGGACCCATAGCTTCCAAATTGAGGAGAATCAGCAAGCACTCATTTAGAAAGGACTAATGTCCTTTAGGGAAGAAAGTTTGCTGTCCTCCACAAATCAATATACAGAATTGATGCACAAGTTCACCACCTTTAACTGAATCACCACGACACAAAGTGACAGACACAGAAAGGTCAGAAAACGCTCCAAGTGCCTTACCTCCGAAGTTGGCCAGCCGACCAATTCGAGTGGATGGTACTTTGCGTTCACGTGCCCGCTCGCTGAGCTAGGGGAAATAAAACAAAGACAACGAGGTCAAATGGAGGGGAGGGCGAGAGAGAAACTTGTCCACAGCCTCAGGATGTGCCAGTGTGTCAATCGTAGCTCAGATGCTGGAACAAAAAGAATAATAAGGGAGTCAAGTTCTACTCCAGAGACCAGAGCACAAAAATCTATGCTGATTCTGAGTGTTAGGGTCCCGACAATACCACTAACCACTGCCTGTCATTTGGAAAATGACTCGTTTATTCCTACACTTTGTTTCTTGTCTGTCAACCAGTTTTCTATTCTTCTCAATACACACCTCCAATGCCATTTAATTTTATTCTTTCATCTCTTGTGACACTTCGTTGAAAATCTTCTGAAAGTACAAATAAACCACTTCCATTGGCTCCCCCTCATTAACTCTACTAGTTACATCCACAAAAAAATTCCAATAGGTTTGTCAAGTACGATTTCCCTTTTGTAAATCCACGCTGTCCAATTCATCAATTCTTTTCCAAAGGGTCTGTTGTAAGTTTTTTTTTAAATAATGACTTGAGCGTTGTCTCCACTACCGACACAGGGTGGCACAGTTGTTAGCACTGCAGCCTCACAGCACCAGGTCCCAGGTTCAACTTCAGCCTTGCATCACTGTCTGTGTGGAGTTTGTGCATTCGCCCCATGTCTGTGTGGGTTTTCTCTGGGAGCTCCAGTTTCCTCCCACACTCCAAAGATATGCAGGTTAGGTTGATTGGCCACGGTAAATTGCCCCTACCATTACGGGGATTAGTAGGATAAATGCATGAGGTTACAGGAATAAAGACGGGAGAGATTACAATTCGTACAGACTTGATGGGCCGAATGGCCTCCTTCTGTACTGTAAGGGTTCTGTGACATTCTATGACCCCCCATTCACTCATGCTTGTGCCAGCTCTCTGAACTCATCCCACACCTCTGTTCTTTCCCTACAAAACAGTAAGAAGTCTCACAACACCAGGTTAAAGTCCAACAGATTTATTTGGTAGCACAAGCATCTAGCTTTTAGAGCACTGCCCCTTCATCAGGTAAGTGGAAGTTCAGTTCACAAACAGCGCATATAAAGACACAAACTCAATTTGTGAGCAAAACTCCCACTTACTTGATGAAGGGGCAGCTAGTGACTTGTGCTACCAAATAAACCTGTTGGACTTTAACCTGATGTTGTGAGACTTCTTCCTGTGTTTGTCCCAGTCCAACGCCAGTATCTCCACATCATGGCTTTCCCTAGAACCCAAGTATTCATTCAATTTCTTTTTTAATTCTCTTCTGAGCAATCCCAGTATGTTATTGCTACGCTGATAACAATTTAAGATCATGAGTCGAGCTGGTAGCATGACCCAGTTACACTTTAACACACAGAGACCCATCTTCTACAACCAAAAGAAATATGTTCAAGCCTTGCACTTTTTTTTTAAATCACTCAGGAGTTTCAGGACCCTATAGTTCCCCATTATTTTGCCTATGACAACACCTCAGCCACAGCAGATTTGGCACCCAATCTGCTCCTGTAGCATAAATTGTGATTATTTGAAATTCTTGTCCTGATGAGTGCAGGACAAAAACCTTCAGAGACATGTCTCTATTCAGCCACATCCCTTCTTTATGTTACTATCGAATCTGCTTTCATCTTTCCTTCATTCAGACAGTGCATTCCAGATCACAAAGATAATTCTCTTCATTTCTATTAATTTTTTAATCATGTAGCTTAAATCTGTCCCCTCTGGTCACTAATATACCTGTTATTGATAATGGATTCTCCTCATTTACTCTGACAAAATTGTTTGTGATTGTGAATGCCTTGATTAAATCTCCCCTTAACCTTCTTCGCTTTACAGAGAATAGTACAAGAGGATTTCTTGGAACATCCTGAGATTGTGGAAGGTACTGTCGAAATGTAAGCTTTTCTTCCTCTGATTTTTGGGACTGATCTCACTAACCTCAAATGCATCACTTTCACAGTCTAAACTGAAACTTAGGATTACAGTGACCAGTGCCACATATCCCCTGGGCTCCGGTTTGTGGGGTACTGTTGTATGTCATCCAGATCTTTGCTGTCCATAATACTTTTCTCTTCTCACACTGAAAGAGAATGAAAGGGAGGACTACAAAGAGCCTGAATACTAGTGAAGGGGCAGGGTTTAGCTGCAGACTGCAGTCTTCAGTCTTCAACTTCCAAAAATGGGCCTAACAAAGAGAAGGAAAGTAATCCAGGAGGAATTGGAGTGTATAGGAGAGTTGGCGACTGTGTTTCTTTTACACTCTCCCCAATGACTAAAGGTCACTAGCCTTATATGGTACACAATCAAAATAAAAATTATTTAAGCGGATAAAATACATACACAGATAGGGATTCCAGCTGGCTGGAGACCATGTATACTGGACTCATTAAGCTTTCATGTCTCAAACTTTTCTCAAAACACACAAGAGAGGTAATTGGACCATAACTTTTTATTTATTCATTTGGGGGATATGGACATCGCTGGCTGGCCAGCATTTATTGTCCATCCCTAGCTTGCAGAGGGCAGTTGAAAGTCAATTGCTGAGGTTCTGGAGTCACTTGTAGGCTAGACCAGGTATGGACAGCAAACTTTCTTCCCTAAAGGACATTAGTGAACCAGATGAGTTTTAATGACAATCAACAATGGTTTCATGGTCATCAGCAGATTCTCAATTCCAAATTTTTTTTTATTGAATTCAAATTTCACCATCTGCAGTCGCAGGATTCGAATCTGAGTCCCAAAAACATTAGCTGACTTTCTGTATTAATAGTCTAGCAATAATACCACAAGGTATTAACTCTACTATCTAACTAATCCTTAACATACAAGTCAAAATACTACTGAAAGAAAAACTTGCAGTTATATAGCACCTTTCATAACCTCTAGGTACCCCAAGAACTTTGCAGTCAATAAAGTACTGATTGCATTGTGCTTGTAGGAAACACAGCAGCCAATTGGTACACAGCAAGCTCTCAAATAAACAAGGAAAACTAATGGTGAGGTTCGCTCTTAAAAGGCAGTCCAATAATAACAGTCACTACTATCCAAACACAGGTGTCAATAGTTGATTGGGGTGTGTACTGAAACAGCTAGAATCAAATTCTCAAATATTTAGCTAAGAAAATGCTGTGGTCTCATTAGCACCCTGCTCCAAGTCTTGTACCAGAGACCCAAGCAACAGAGTCTAGGCTAACACACCAATGCAGAACTAGGGACTGTTGCACTCTCAGAACTTGCAACAAACTTGCACAGAAGGTCCCATCAGTGTATCAATTTGTCTCCATATTTAGGGAAGGTTGCACTCTGAGGCAGTATGGCAATTGGTCATTAGATTGATTCCTGGGATGAGGGGCTGAGGAAACTGGATCTATATTCTCTGGTGGAGTTTAGAATGGGGAATAATCTCATTGAAATAGTCAATATTATGAAGAAGCTTGTTAGAGTAGATAGTGAGAGGGTGCCTTCCCTGGGCAGGAATAAGAGGATATAGTTCAGGATAAGAGACTGATTTAGGACTGAGATGAGAACTGTTTTCAATCAAAGGGTTGTGGAGGTTCCATCATTATTTAAGGCTGAGGTAGATAGATTTTTGATCTGAGAATGAAGGGATACAGGGAGTTGGTGAAAAAATGGATTTTAAGTTAAGATCAGCCATGATCATATTCAATGGCTGAGAGCTACATGGCCAACTCCTGCACCCATTCTGAATGTTTCCAAAAATCACTTAGAAAAATTATTTGTCGTTATCATTTATTGTTGTGGGAACTGCTATATGCAAAGTGGCTGAGGCATTTACTAATTATAATAATTACTAGAAACATAGGAAGAGGCCTTTGAGTCTGCTTGGCCATCCATTTTGATCATGGCTGATCACTGAATTCACTATCCTGATCCCCTTTAGCCCCAAGAGCTATATCTAATTTCTTCTTGAAATCAGACAACATTTTGGCCTCAACTACATTCTATGGTAGTGAATTCCACTCATTTCTCCTCACCTCAGCTCTAAAGGACTCCCCCACCACTGGGAACATTCTTTCTGAATCTATCCTGTCTAACCTTGTTAGAATTTTCTGTGAGATCCCTTCTCACTCTTCTAAAGACTGAATATAATTCTAACCGACTTAATCTCTCCTCATATGACAGACCTGCCATTCCAGGAACCTTCATTGCACTCGCTCTATAGCGAGGACATCCTTCCTTAGACAAGGACACCAAAACTGCATACGGTTGGCCTCACCAATGCCCTACACAATTGCAGCAAATCATGCCTATCTCAACATCCAAATCTCTGAAGACCAACGTACCATTTGCCCTCTTTACTGCCTGCTGTACCTGAACGCTTACTTCCAGTGACTGATGCACGAGGACTCCAAGGTCTTGTTGAATATCCATCTCTCTCAATTTACACCCATTCAAGTAATAATCTATCTTCCTATTATTGCTACCAAAATGAATAATCTCACATTTATCCACATTGTACTGCATCAGCCTTGCAGATGCTCACATTCAGCCTGTCCAAATCACACTGAAGCATCTCTGCATCCTCCTCACAGCTCATCCTCCCACTCAACTTCATATCATCTGCAAATTTAGAGATAATACATTCAGTTTCCTCTTCCAAATCATTAATATATAAAATGAACAGTTGGGGTCCTAGTACAAATCCATGCGGAACTCCACTAGTCACTATCTGCCAATCAGAAAAAGATCCATTTATGCCAACTCTTTGCTTCCTATCTGCTAACCAGCTTTCTAGCCATCTCAAGATATTACTTGCAATCCCATGTGCTTTAATTTTACATAGTAGTCTGTTATGTGAGACCTGGTCAAAAGCCTTCTGAAAATCTAAATAAACCACATCCACTGGTTGTCCTCAGTCAACTCTGCTAGTTACATCCTCAAAGAATTCCAATAGATTCAAACAATGCTGAGTTATGAAATCCTTAATAGACTCTAGCAACTTCTCTAGTACCAAGGTTAGGCTCACAGGTCTATAGTTCCCTGTTTTCTCTTTAATTACCCTCCAATCTGTAGTAACCAGTCAAGAGTCCAAAGAATTTTGGAAAATAACCACCAATAGATATATATTTCTAGGGCCACTTCCTTAAATTTTCTGGGATGAAGATCATCAGGAACTGGGAATTTATCTACTTTCAATTTCCCCAAATCCATTACTTCATTAATGCTGATTCCCTTCAGCTCCTTACTAAAACATGTTTCTCTCAGCACTTCTGGCACATTATTCATGTCTTTCTTTGAAAACAGTAAGCAGTCTCACAACACCAGGTTAAAGTCCAACAGGTTTATTTGGTAGCACAAGCTTTCAGAATGCTGCTCCTTCAGTAGGTGAGTGCAGGATGTGTTTCACAAATAGGGCATATACAAATAGATTCAATCACAAAATAATGGTTGGAATGTGACTCTTAACAGGTAATTACATCTTTACAGATGCAAACAATGAGTGGAGAGAGGGTTAAGCACAGGTTAAAGAGGTGTGAATTATCTTAGGCCAGGACAGTTAATAAGATTTTGTAAGATCAGGCAAGTCATAGGGGTTACAGGTACTGTAACATGAATTCAAGATCCCGGTTGAGGCCGTCCTTATGTGTGCAAATGTTGGCTATCAGTTTCTGTTTGGCGATTCTGCGTTGTCATGTGTCTTGAAGGCCACTTTGGAGAACGTTTACCCAACAATCACAGGCTAAATGCCCTTGACTGCTGAAGTGTTCCCTGACAGGAAAGGAAAATTCCTGCCCACTGATTGTCAATTGGTGTCCATTCATCCATTGTCATAACATTTGCACAGTCTCACCAATGCTTTCAGAGATCCTTTCCTGCAGCGTATCAGGTAGATAACTTTGGCCAAGTCACAGGAGTATATACTGTATATCTGGTGGATGGTGTTCTCATCTGTGTCAATGATCCGACACGTCCTGTAAAGATTGTTGTGGCAGGGTTGTCTGGTATCATGGTCGCTGTTCTCCTGAAGGCTGTATCACCAGGCAGGATTGTTGCCTTCCTGTTGGGGAACACTTCAGTAGTCAAGGTATTCAACCCCTGATCTCTGAATAAGTGTTCTCCAAGGCAGCCTTCAAGATACACGACAGCGCAGAATAGCCAAGCAGAAACTGACAGCCAAGTTCTGGCACACGTGAGGACAGCCTCAAATAGAATCTTGGGTTCGTGTCACATTATCTGTAACAACATACCTTGCCTGGGCTTGCAAGATCTCACTAACTGTCCTGGCTTGAGATGAGTCTTTAACCTGTGCTTAACCCTCTCTCCACTCTCATCGTTTGCACCTGTAATGTCATGATTACCTAAAACTTGTTAAACTCGCATTCCAGCCATTATCTTGTGATTGACTCTGTGTCAATATATATTGTGTTTGTGAAACAAATCCTGCACTCGCCTGATGAAGCGGGAATATTCTGAAAGCTCGTGCTATCAAATAAATCTGTTGGGCTTTAACCTGGTATTATGAATCTACTTACTGTGCCCACCTCAGTCCATCACCAGCATCTCCATATTATTCCTCTGAGAAGACTGAAACAAAGTACTAATTTGATTCCACAGCCATTTCTTTATTCCTCCTGTTTCTGATTAAAGGAGTTCATTTTTTTTTCAAACTTAATCAGTTTTTAATGTTTTCTGCTGGCTTACTTTCATACTACACTTTTCTCTTCTTAAATCCTCATTTGGTCCTCCTTTACTGAATTTAAGACCTATTGCCTTTTCTTGCTAATGTTTATGCTTCTTCCTTGAATCTGATTCTCTCTCTAATTTCCCTTGTAAGCCATGGTTTGGCTGATGGAGCAAAGATATAGATCCATCATGATCTAATTGTATATAAATTAGATACAAATGCTCAATGATCTGTTCCTATTGTTAATTTATGATGGTGTACATAAACTCCTTAATTTTATTTTGTGTTTGTATATGCATCTGATTTTCTTGTGATCACTCTTCCAACTCTTCATTCTTTCTTCCACCTTCTTCCGTCAGGAAAAAGACACAAAAGTCTGAGGTTACGTACCAACCGACTCTGCTGCTGTCAGACTTTTGAACAGACCTACCATCTATTAAGTTGATCTTTCTCTATACCCTAGCTATGATTGTAACACTGCACTTTCTCTTTTCCTTCTTTATGAACAGTATGCTTTATCTGTACAGCACACAAACATAGAACATAGAACATTACAGCACAGAACAGGCCCTTCGGCCTTCGATGTTGCGCCGACCAATATAAAAAGCAATGCCCCTCCAAACTAAACCATTCCCTTCTCTTCCATATACTTATCAACTAACCTCTTAAACGCCACCAAACTTGGCGCATCTACAACTGCTGCAGGCAGGGCATTCCACTCCCGAACCACCCTTTGGGTAAAGAACCTACCTCTGATATCCGTCCTATAACTATCACCCCTTAATTTAAAGCTGTGTCCCCTCGTGCTAGCTTTCTCCATCCTAGGAAAAAGGCTATCACTGTCCACCCTATCTAAACCTCTAATCATCTTATATGTTTCGATTAGGTCCCCTCTTAGCCGCCTCCTTTCTAACGAAAACAACCTCAAATCCCTCAGCCTCTCTTCATAAGACCTGCAAGAAACAATACTTTTCACTACATACTAACACATGACGCTAATAATAAAATATATCTATCCTGCTACTGGTAAATAGTAATAGTAATGATTTCATTAGTATAAATTAAATCATAAAATCCTAATGGGGTTCAGCAACAGAAGCACCCGGGGTTCTGTGTACATAAATCTCGGAAGGCGGCATTGCAAATAGTTAGAAAAACAATATGGGACCCTTGGCTTTAAACATTTGGGCCTTTGAGTACAAAAGCAAGAATTTATGCTAAATCTTTTTAATAACGCTGGTCAGGTCTGAACAGAAGTGATATATTCACTACTGGGCACCACACTTCAGGAAGAATAGCAAGGCCCCAGCATGGTAGTAAAGATGAGGGAGCTGAGTTCTGGAGAAGCTGGGATTGTTCTCCTGAGGCCAGCAAAGTTGAAGGGAGACTTAACTGAGGCATTCAAAATCAGGTACAGTTTTGGATAGAGTAAATACAAGACAAACTGGTGCCAATGGCAGGAGGGATCAGTAGCCAGAGAACATGGTTTTAGGGTAATTGTTAGAAGCAGAGTGTAACTGAGGAGAATGTGTTGTTTATGCAGCAAGCTATTGGGATCTGGACTCCACAACCGAAATTGGGAATTAGATAAAGACTTGAAGGGGAAGAATTGCAGAGCTGAGGATGGAGCGGGGAAGTGGTTTTGTTACTAGATCGAGTGAATTATATAACTGCAGCTGCTTGTTGATCAGAGCTGTGCAGTAAGACTAAGAGGCGATTCTAAAATTACTCTCTCCACATCAGCGCAAACATGGCCAAGTAACTTGAGCCCAACATTTCTTTCAAGCGTGAGTGAACAGCAAAGAGCAGCTTCCGGAAGCTTCTATTACCCACGTGCACTTTAAGTTTGCAATGGCTCATCAATATGGTGGGATTAGTAGAGTCCAGCCACACTGACAAAGCAGGTGTAGAATGGAACGTACCATCTGTCTGTAAGGCTTGTCTGTGGGAGTCACTTTGGCCTCTCGGGCCTTGTCAATATCTTCAGCTGTTAGCCCACTGACGGAGCGGTGGTCTTGATGGAAGGATCGCCTCTGGGTCCCAGATGAGAAGGGGCTGCTCGATTCTGTGGAACGTCCAGCAAAGACGCCAGCTTCTTTCTTGGGAGATGCTGGGTCAAAGGCCACAGAGTCAACAGGTTCCTGGTGACTGTCTGCAACAAAATCTTCCGTTGATCCCTCAGAGGCCGTGCCATCAAGGTTCCACTTTGAAGCAAAATCTGTGTCCAGGTCCGAGAGGTTCTCTTGCTGTGACACAACGTCCTAGAATGAAAAAATAAATAAACAGCAGATATTTAATCACTAGAAAAAGCCCAGAGCATATCTCCTACTGCATAACAGATAAACCACTACTCGTGATAAAACATGGCAATATGCCTTTGGAGAGAGGTCAGAAAATATTCACTAGATTGATTCCTGGGATGAAAGGGTTGTCTTATTAAAGTTAAAAGTTTATTATTAGTCTCAAGTCAGGCTACATTAACACTGCAATGAAGTTCATGTGAAAATCCCCTAATCTTCACACTCCTGTGCCTGTTCGGGTGCACTGAGAGATAATTTAGCATGGCCAATGCACCTAACCAGTACATTTTTGGATTGTGGGAGGAAACCAGAGGAAATCTACAAAGCTGTGGGGAGAATACGCAGACTCCACACAGACAATGACTGGAATTGAACCTGGTTCTTGGCACTGAGAGGCTGTGCTGCCCCAGAACGATTGAGCAGATTAGGCCTACACTCGGAGTTTAGACAAATGAGAGGTGACATTCCCCTCCTAGGAAAATCTGGGATAGACACAGTTGCACAGTGGTTAGCACTACTGCTTCACAGCTCCAGGAACTCGGGTTTAGTTCCAGCCTTGATGAATGTGTGCAATTTGCAACATCTCTCTGTGTCATTGTAGGCTTCCTCCCACACTCTAAAGATAAGCGGATTAAGTAGATTTTCCGTGATAAATTGCCCCTTAGTACCCCAAGAGGTATAGGTTAGGGAAATTAGCCAAGGGAAATGTATGGGGTTACAGGAATAGGGCAGGGTAGAGGACCTGGGTAAGATATTCTATCAGAGAGTCAGTGCAGGCACAATGGGTCAAATGGCCTCTTCTGATTGTAGCCATTCTATATTATTGAAACATTTAAGATTCTGGGGGGCTCGATATTTTAGATGCTAAGAGGATGTTCCCTTCACTGGGGAATCTAGAACGAGGGGGCACAGGTTAGAAAATAGGGATCTCCAATTCAAGATGAAGAGGAAGAGGTATTTCTTCTCTAAGGATCATTAGCTTTTGGAATTCTCTTCCTCAGAGAACAATGGAGGCTGGGTCATTGAACATATTCAAGTCTGAGCTGAATAATCTGATCTGTAGATTTGATCTATAGGAGAGTAAAATATAGAATAGAATCCTATAATACAGAAGGAGGCCATTTGACCCATCGAGTTGTACCAACCACAATCCCACTCAGGCCATATCCTCATAACCCCCACAGTTTTACCCTACCACGTGACACCAGGGTCAATTCAGCACGGCCAATAAATCTAATCTGCACATCAAAGGGTTACGAGGACCAGGCAGAAAGTGAGGCCACAATCAGATCAGCCATGATCTTACTAAATGGTGAAGCACATGAGGGACCAAATGCCCTACTTCTACTGCCACCTTCTCAAGGGCAATTAGGGATGGACAATAAATGTTGGTCTAGTCAGCAATGCTCATGTCCCCTGGATGAATTAACATATATAAAACATGTTTCTGTACCTGCACCTTTCCCACTGCCGAACTGAAAGCATCTTCGGCAGATGCCTGCCAGTCCCTCGCCATTGCCAGGGCTTCTCTGCTCGACGCAGCAGCACGCATCTGCGTGGTCTGGTTTTCAATGATAGCCTGGCTTAGCTTGGCTAGGCCCCTCATCAACATGATCACATCACTGGCCATGGTGACGTTTCCGATTTAATTTTCCACTGCAGAAACACAAGATACAAATCAACAAGTGAACACAAAAAAAAGGAAACACCCCAGCAAATGACAGCGCCCTGGAACAAGGCTGCATTTCAAACTCAAACCTCCTCACTTTTCTCAGACAGCACAAAGCCCATCACACACTGGCAACAACAGGAATGGTATTCAGCAGTTAAATGTGACATATTTTTCGTATGCACGACTACGCTCAATGAGAACAGCCACACTATATTTATACATCGCTCTTAATGTAATCAAATGTCCAAGGCACTTCACAGGAACATTAGACAATAAGCAGTGAGCCACACGAGACAGCGTTAGACCGAGTGACGAAAACCTTGGGCAGACAAATAGATTTAAGAGGTGTCTTAAAGCTGGGAGACAGTGGTATTGTCATTGGACAGTAATCCAGAGCCCCAGAGTAGTGCTCTATGGAGCCCAGTTCAAATTCAATAAAAATCCTAAGTCTAATGATGACCATTGATTGTGGTAAAAACCCCTGCTTTAGGCAAAGAAATCTGCCATCTTTACCTGCTCTACCCTGCATGTGACTTACCTGGCAAGTCACTCACCCACGCAGTGGCACTCACATCCCATGAACGAACAAAAAAATAGTAAAGTGGGTCAAGAGAGATGGACAGGTGTAGGGAGGGTATTCCAGAGTTTAGAGCTTCGCCAACTAACAGCAATAAGCTCATTGCTGTTAGTTAAAAATCAGAGTACAACACATGTCTCAGAACTGTGGCAGGAGATTACACAGATGTAAAGGGATGAGAATTTTTAAATTGAGGCATTGCTTAATTGATAGGTCAGTGAGAACAAGAATGGTGGGTGAATACGACTTGGTCAGGACGCTGGCAGAGTTTACAGAGGATGGATGTTAGGGAACCTGCCAGGAGTGTGTTGTAAGAATCAAACCTAGAGGTAAACAGAGGCATGGATGAAGGCTTCTGCAACAATTAGCTGAGACGGAGCAGACCAGGCCGATATGGAAATAGGTCGCATCAGTGATAGCATAGTTATGTGGTTACAATCAATCTGGTTCAACATCAGGAAATGGATGGAGTTGGCAGGCAGCAAGCTACTGGAGTTTATAGCTTTGATCTTCTGTTACCAATCCTACTGAACATGTCTATTTTTATCTGGTTAATAAGCAATTCTACAAGAACATGAGCAATTGAAGGAGGAAAAGATCATACAGCCCTCTAAGCTTGTTCCAGTTGATCAACTGCACTTTTCCATCCACTCACCATAATCGCTTGGGTCATTAAGTTCAATCACAACTCTGGATGTACTCAATAGCTGAGCATCCCCATGTGAATACAGGAGGTGCTATACTCCACCTGCCTCAGTTCAACACCAGCTAGTGATAGATTTCTCTAATTCTAGCTGGTGTAATCACCCTCCCTCCATCCTCAGCCTCTGTCCCTCCATTACCCAATCCTCAACCTACTGACCTGCATCCTCACTCCCTGAGGAACAGGTGACACCCCCTCCGCCAACCCCATTGCTGCTCAAACTGTTCCATAATCTCAACACCACCCCCACATGCTGCTGCCTCCCTCCTCACTCTCAGGAGCCTCCGTGAAACCTGCTTCTCCGCTTCATCTTGTCCGAGTTTCCACACACTGCTTGGGCAAGACCCCAGAACTATTTCATCAAGTTTGGATGCCATCAGCAAAAGGCCAAAGTTATTTTCCCAAGACAACAATTTTGCTCGCTGACGTCTAGAGCAGTAAATGTTTTAAACACTGCTCAAAGGATAGGGCATAGCAGATCAATATGTACCATGTCCTAAATCCCTGGATCTCCCTAATTAACTGACACCATCCTCCTCGAAACCTCAATCCCACCATGAGAACCTGTACCAAGGCTGCTCCATCACACTAGCCTCTTTACTGCTGTGCACAATCAGCAATTTCCCACCCATATGATCTTCATCACATAATCCAGGCAAATATTCCCCATCCCGAGGGAACGCTACACTGTCAGCGTAATATTCCCCATCCCAAGGGAATGCTACGCCATCAGGCTGACATTCCCCATCCCGAGGGAACACTACGCCATGAGACTGACATTCCCAGTACTGAGCTACGCTGTCGGTGAAAATATCAGCTCTCTCTAGTGGGCGTAAAAAGGTCCCACTTCAAACAGAAACAGAGTTAATATTTCAAATCCAAAACCTGGAAGGTTAACCATTTCTCTCACCACAGCTACTATCAGACTTGCTGCGTTTATCCAGCATTTTGTGTTTTAATAACAGTTGCTGTGTATAACTTGGCTGCTCTACAGTTACAATACTTCAAAAAAATAATTCAATAGCTGCAGAAGCTTCCTGAGGTTGAGAAAGTTGCTTCAGAAATGTACATTCACTCCTTTCTCTCATTCCACCCTCACAGTTGGCATGAGGGCTCCATAGCATTCAGGAATTGGAAAAAAACCAGGAATCTCATCCTTACAGAAAAAGGAACTAGACTGCAGTCCTCAGAAACCTCGGACTTCCTTCAAAGAAGTTGTTTGTGTTGAGCGATATGGTTTGAGTAAACTCACAGCTGCCGCTAATGGAGCAATACCAGAATATGTTAAAGGGGAAACACTACTTTCACAGATACTCGATTATAGCACTGTGCCTCAAGAGTGCAAGAACACACCAAATCTCAGCAAGCTGTCTGTGACAGGAACAATTAAAAAAATCAGCTTCTACATTGTTACTCAGTCATAGCATCCGAGCATCACTGACAAGGTCAGATTTATTATCCATCTCTAATTGTCCTAGTGATGGTGGCACGAAGCTATACTTTTAAACATAACCAATGGGCTTTCTGAACCATTCCAGCAGTCAGTCAGGAATCAACCACATTGCTGCAGGCCAGGAGTCACTAACAGGCTTCCTTTCCTCAATGACATGAGAAAATCAGAGAGGCTTTTATAATAATTGGCAATTTCATGTTCAGCATTGCTAAACTATCCCAGCTTTCTTTAACTTAATTTACATTTATCCAGCTGCTGAGGTGCATTTTGAATGCAGGTCACTAGTGCAAAACCTCAGGGAACTGAGATTAGTAGCAGAACCACAATATTGACAATTACACAACACTTTTAATAATCTCAATGTCATTCAAAGATAATTAATTCCTTCTGTAGTCCCAACTATTGTCCCCATTGGGACTTGTGTGAAAACTGTTTTCCGGTTGGGATTGGTGTGTACTAAAAGATGATAACCACAGAAGGTGACAGATAACTTACAATGGACTCTATTTTCATTGGAAGGGAGGTTGTTTGTATTAAGAAAGGTATATTTGCTGTTGATATTGTGATTAAATCAACAGTGTTGTAATAATTTATCATTGTGAAATTATAATGCATTGAAATAATGTGTGTTTGGATTGCAATGCATTTGGATGAACTGTTTAAATAAAAAGTTGTAGCAGAGAGGAAAAAGAGGGATGAAAAGGGCAGAATGAATGAAAAGAGCAAGAAAGCCAAAAGAAGAGAGGGAATGAAAAAAGAAATGTAAGCACATTTACTTTTATCAATCATAGAAAATAGTTTCTCAGGAAGTGTAATCAGAAAGTGGATGAATAAGCAATGATACTGGCTTTCAGAGATGGGTTTTAAATAACATATTCCAGAAAAACTCAGCAGGTCTGGCAGCATTTGTAGGTACAGCAAATAGAGTTAACATCTCAAGGGGTTTTAAAGAATGGTTACTGAATGGTTAAGGGAGGGAGGGAATTCCAGAGAATGGCCATAAAACAGCAGTGCAAAGAGAGGAGCTAGAAGTGTGTTAAAAAAAAAAGTCAGTCAGAACAAATCCCTGGAGGACTGCTTAGGCAAGAGAAGTTTGAGAAGGGCAAAACAGACTATGAAGGTACTTATGGACAATCATAAATGATAGGCTTTGGGAGCCAATGTGATGGACTCTCTTGTCATTTTGTCTGAGCAAAAAGACCAGTTTACAATCAAGGTCGATGGCATCTCATGTGTGGCATTAATTTAAGTCTTGATTTGCATAACTTATTGCAAACACTGCACACATAGTCAGTGTTGGAGGGATGGAAGAAGACATAGGCTTTGCAGTGCAAAGCCTATCTTGAAAGTTCTCCTCATATGCCCCCCACCCCCACGAAGCTCAGCTCTGATGAGCACATTCCCGATGCCAGGTATACAGCACAAGAGTTGCTGATTTTGTCCTGAGGTATAATTGATCTCAATTCCAGTTGTTTGATGTGATAATGTTAAGTTGTTCAAGTTTCTCATCCATAAAGCAGTGATGCAAGAACCATTGTCTGCTAGACTTTGATTTTTATTCAGGGATGAACTCCATGCTCTTTCCAAAGTATGTGTGTGTCAACCTGCCAAACGCTGAGCTTGCTTTTCCCAGGCGATGTCTGATTTTGTGATTCAGTGTAATGTTATTGGAGAGGATACTCCCAGGATAGTAAAATGTTTGTACTGAACACAGGTGCGTGGGGCCAGGGATGCACCGATACAAGATCTCCAACTTCTTTAGACTTGTCAAACCAAAGAGTTCGGAGGCTAGAGCACAGCGATCAGCTGAATGTCCTCTTGGAGTATGTGCTTCAAGAGAAGCTGTCGTCTGCAAATAAGGGTTCACTCAATAGCTGTTCCGTTATCTTTGTGCAAACTCTGACCCTTTGCCAACTGAAGAGGTTGCCATCTGTCCTATAAGGAATGTAACAGATTATGTTAGTGCCAATGAGAGAAAGAGTGCAAGTAAGAGAATGCGAGAGAGACAGAGAAAGGTATAGCTGAGATGTATTTGCTGATGGAGCTGGGGCCAACAGCAATCCTTAATCAGTGCTGTCAGTGACAGCAAAGGCATTCATTCTGTGCCGCTCTGCATCACACTGCTCTTCATATTCTTGTCAAGCAAGCAAACGACACCGATCATCTTCCAGGTCAGCCATTTTGTACAGAATCTTTAACAGGCCATCCCAGTTTATTGTATCAAAAGCATTAGTGAGGTCAACAAACACCATATAGGTGGACCTTATTCTATTCACAGGACTTTTCTTGATCTATGAGCATCGTGCACTTTGTCTAGAAACTTACCAAAATTTCAGTTGCACCATAATATTGGTGTTTCCCTTTAACAAATCCTAAAACCACAGATGCCACGTTATAAGTTTGACTTTTTCCAAGAATCTTTATTGCAATATTGTCCTCCAGGGTCTCATTCTGGTGATTAAAATAGTTTTCTAGTTCTTGTCTTTCACAAATAGTTACATCAAACTGCCTTTAAAATCGAAGGCATTGAGCCACAATCTTCAAAAAGAGACAATGCTCCTGACAAGCCAATGATCAAGGCCAGCATTCTGCACCTCAAAAGGAGCAGATGGAGCTCACGGCATTGAGATTCTCTGTTGTACAGTAACATCTGTCTGTTTGCTGCGGGAGTTTGCTCTGTCAATGCTGTGGTGTACTAGTACTCCTCTCTACGTGTTACAGTCTGTGTCCACTCAGTTACTGAAATCACCAAGATATGAGTGTGCTCTGCTGGAGTTCTTCTCTAATAATCTCATACAAGTCATTACAGATGCTTCTTTAACCTTCCCTGGGTCATTGTTGGAACATGATTGTGATCAAGTGTAGCATGTTGGCTACTGGCAAGACTTGAATGAAAAATCAGGAGTTAAATACTAATCCCTTAAGAAGGGAGTCAAGATAGCATGCTACCTCAGATTAAACGGCAAAGCCTAAGGCTGACTCAGCAATCCAGGAGAATGTGTGCTGCCTGCACCAAACTCCTGAGGTCGAGAAGCCTCCGTGAGCATTGTTCTGCTTACCCATGTCTACGTCGTATCTGTTCAACATTCTGCATAGGAAAACTGTTAGCTTTACATGATACTCCTTTATATTTTGACCTCAGTGAATGGATAACCAGCCAGGAGCAGTAAGCTGGTAGGTGCAGGGACTGCAGACTGTGTTCAGGGTTCCTTTCCATCTCTTCCACTGACTGGGGAAGAGCAGCGTTGCACCTGAAAAAGTCTGCTGTCTGGCCTTAGGATAAGAGCTCTATATCTGACCCAATCTGATTTGAATGACTATTACCCTGATGACAATAACATTCTCTACCAGCCCCCATCGTCTCTGGGTTTGGTTGTTGAACATAGGTATTGAGTATATTGAAGTGAGTGGGGCTTGTGTGAGCCTCTCTCACTTCCTTATCCAAGGAAGCTAATATTGGCGTAATGAAGCAGCCGAAAGGATGCGGGTTTGAGTTTGGAGTTGTCCTTCTTCTATATAAAGAGCTTCATTTATCCTTGACATCGCCATCTAGTCCCCTGTAATACATGTGACCTTGTGACTATTGACTGACGTACACGTTATTCGTTAATCATGACTGTGGGGTTTTGAGATCAGAATTATTTTCTGCTAAGTGGATTGCCAAAGGATTTTCTCCTAAGAGGATTGATTACACGAAGTGAGACTGTTTGAGACATTGATCATATGGGATTTTCTGTGAATGAAGGGCATCTCAACACTCTTCATAATTCTGGTCTTTCAGAAACCTTTCGACCCCAAGCCAATCTAGGTTTGGAGTGGAAATTGGTGCAAGAAAGGATAGGGAAGAGCAAAAGTTCAGATGGGAGAAGAGGCTGGGAAATGGGAAAGCGTCCAGGTTTCAGCAGCAGGCAACCTGAGGCAGAAGCAGATCTGGGTGATGTTACAGAGAATGGTGAAGTTAGCAGACTTGGTGATGGAGAGGAGGGAACATGGAGCTGGAAGCTGAGGCAGACATCACATCAGACGCTAATGACTGAGATGCTCAGGCCGGATGTGAAGCTGAGTAATGGGGTAATTCAGTCAGTTGGTGCCTGAACACCGTGTCATGTGCTGGGAATTTGAGAGTGGCAAATGGTACATTGCAAATTAGTGAAAATAAAAACAAGTATTCAGAAATAGTGGGTGGATAGGGAATTACTCAGCTCAGGAACATCATCATTTACTGGACAAGAGTGTTCTGGACCCAGTTAACAACTGACACCAGTTAATAAGAAACAAAATACCATGAGGCTGGAAACCTGAGATTAGCTGTGGATACATTCCATTTGACATACAACATCTTAGGCCACCACATCAAAAACAGTTTCCACAGTGCCAGCAACTCAGCCATCCTGGCCCCCTCCCTGACCCCTCACCTCCCTCCAACACAGCTCATTCTAAATACTGTATTGCTGAGACCAAAGGATGAGCCACAGGCTGTTTTTCAGGCAAGTTACACAGTAGCCCAGTACAGATCACCCTTGTTTGTCACATTCAGTGACTCCCACTCCAAGTTCATACCCACCCCACCTCCGATCCCCCCAAAACTGAATCTCCATTCACCATGCCCCTTTCCAAGTCCATTCAAGCCACCCATTGCTGTGCCCCACTCCAAATCCATTCCCCCAAGCCAACTATCACTGAATCTCTCTCCAAATCCATCCCCCTCTCGCTGCCAGTCACTGAATCCCTCTCCCAATCCATCCCCTCCACTTAGCATTCTCCATTCACCGAGTTCTTCTCCAATCTTGCAATGTGAAAATGTCCTATATCACAACAGTGTACACATTTCAAAAAGGATTTAATTCACTCTGGAATTATGAAATGTGAACAAAAAGCCATTCAGCCCACTGAGGCTGTTCTGCTGCCATTCAGTGGTTGTTTTGTGACCAAACTCCACATACCTGGCTTTGCCCCATATCCCTCAACGCCTTGGGCTAACAAAAATTTCTCAAGTTTTTAACATCAATCTTTCGTTGAGCATCAATTGCCTTCCGTGGAAGAGTTCCAAGTTTCTACCACCTGCTGTGTGTAGAAGGGTTCCCTAATTTCACTTATGGAAGTCCTGCCTCTGATTTTTAACCATGTTTCCCCAGTCTGTGACATCAAAACCAGCAGACACTTTCTCTCTGTTTTCCCTACCTTTTCAGTTTATTGTGAAAACTTTGATCAAAACACTAAATTCCAAAAGAATACAGCCCTAATTTGTGTAATCTCTCTTCAGAGCTTAACTCTTATCACTGTTATAAATCTATGTTACACTCCCTCCAAAGCTAATATTTCCTCTCAAACAGTGGTGCCTAGAACTGCTCACAGAATTGGAAGTATGTTCTATCCGAGGTTTTGCATAACTGAAGTTCGACCTCTAGCCCCTCATATTCTCCCAATACCCAAGGCCAGATTTTTGTTTTTATTACTCTCTGTACCTGTTTGTGGTAATTTAATGATTAGTCTATCCAAATGCACTTATAACCCTGCATTTGCCTACACTGAAATCAATTTGCCAGAGCTTTCCCCCTTTCAATTAATCCATTTTGTCTCTTTGTAATTTTACAAAATTGCAAGTTAAGTATGAGTTCTCTCTTGCTCCTGATTCTCGCCTACGCTTCTCCCCACTCCACCCATTGCTCCATTAACTGCCTATCATCCCTTCAGCCACCAGCGATAGGCTAGTGATATTATTGCTAGACTATTAATCCAGAAATTCAGATAAATGTTCTGGGCACCCAGTTTCAAATCCCATCATCGCAGATGATGAAATTTGAATTCAATAAAAAAAATCTGGAATGAAGAATCTACTGAAACCATTGTCGAAAGTTGTAAAAATCCATCTGGTTCACTAATGTCCTTTAGGGAAGGAAATCTGCCGTCCTTATCCGGTTGGCCTACATGCGATTCCAGCGCCACGGCAATATTCTTGACTGTCAACTGCTCTCCAAGGGCAACTAATGGGCAATAAATGCTGGCCAGCTAGCGTTGTCCATGTCCCACAAATGAATTTAAAAAAGTGTTCTGGAATTCCTACCTCCTTACAAGCCTTGCCAAAACCCACCCTTTGACCAAGATTGGGGTCTCCTCCTTCTTTGGTTCATCCTACATTTCTCGATGACAACCTGGAATGCATTTCTATATGAAAATACACAATTTTAATAAGTGTGTCTAGTCAGCCAGTGCTCCCAGCTTTATCCGGGACAAGGCATCAAAGCTCACACCTACCTATGCTCCCCTGAGCAGTGGGTTTCCCTGAATAATCCAGTATTTATTTTGCCTTAGCTGCTAGCAATTCAAAACATTGTTTCAGTTTAGGACTTTCAGATTGGGCTGGAAGGAGGGGGTGGGATTTTATTGTTGCAAGGTTTATTATTTACAAAGCAAATACGGATCCTGTCAATCGGATTGCTCCAAGCATTGAGCAGCCTAGGTTAATGCTCAAAGTGCAAGGTTGGACGGTGCAAGAGTCAAAAAATAATCAGGTCAGATCAGATCAAAGGGGGCTATATCTCTGAGCAAAGGCTGAACAGCCTGGGCTCCTTTCTCCAGAGAAGAAAACTCAGGGGTGGCCACAGGGAAGCCTTTAATAGTATGCAAGGTTCAATAGGGTACATGTTTTCACTTGTGGAGGAGGCCAAAATTAGGAGGTGGTAAATTCAAGAGAAGCTTCTTTTACACAGAGTGTGGCGAGAATGAGGAACTTGCTACCACAAGGACTAGTTGGGGCGACAAACAGGAAGCTGGATAAACACACGAGGGAGAAGGGTACAAAGACGATCATGTAATGGATTTAGTATGCCAAAGCTTCACAGCAGCATAATTAAAATATGACACTGGCACACAGAGATATTAGAACAAAAGATCAAAAGCATAGTCAAAGAAGCAGGTTTTGAGGAGTGTCTTAAAGAGAGGTTGGGAGGCAGCAGTAATCCAGAGCGGACAGACTTGTAACAGAAGGAGGTACAGTTATCAATGGTGGAGCAACTTTTTATTAAAAAGTCATACAAAAGAGGTTTGCGTGGAGCACAAACACAGGCACAGCAGTTGGACCGAGTAGTCTGTAAATTATATGCCATTCTAAATAAAGTAGCAGGATTTAATACAAGATCAAACTTGGCTTTTGAAAGAAAAGGGAAGAGAAGATAAAACTGCTCATTTTCACTAGATTCAGATGCAATTTTACATTTGTGGGAAAAGGGGATAATGCATCTTATAATCTAGTGTACGAGTTACAGGTTCCTGTATTTTCACCTCCTCCCACTCCCTAACTGCTATTTGTATAGTACAACATGTGGCTCTCATTGGGAAATGTGACCTTGAAATAAAAAGTGCCCTCTACTCTATACTTTACAGTAAAAATGCTTCTGGCAAATGCAACATGGATTTTGTGGGGACTCCACCTCCTTGAGAAGTCATTATCCAGACTACTAGCCAACTCTTATTTTTTTTAAATGCATAAATTGGCACAACACTACCCACACTGTAGAACCATCAACCCTGTGAAGAGTCACTGACACTGCACGGCTCATACAGATAGAAGAAATAGAGCTTAAAGTTGCAAATCTGAGGTTCTTGCCTTCACCTTGCTGCTCACCCCCAGCTCTGTTCCTTGGAAGGACTGCCTGTCCCTGACACTGGCTCATGGGAAAAGGGGTGGGGAGGGAGGGAGAATGTGAGCAAGAGCACAAATACAAAATGGGCACAAGTTGCTGGGAGCTTTATGCCAGATACATTAGTGAGAGCTATGATAGCAGAGATCTCTGCCCCAAGGTGCTTTACACTCACTGCCTAGAAACCAGACCCTCCACATCCTCCTGCCCAAGACCCTCTACAGCTCAGCCCCAATACCACATCTTCCACAACTCCTTCCACATTCCCAAACCCTTCCCAAAAACTGGATCCACCCCCAGCACACCCATTAACCATCTCCACCCCACCCCTTAGAACCACCACCACATCCTCAAGCAAATCCCCACCCCGTCCCTGCTTTGCATCCCAATCTCAAGATTGCCCCCAACATCTTACTACACTACTTCCCCCTCCAACATCCCCCAAATGCCTCCTCTTCTCCCTCCCGATGCCTCCCCCCACCCCTGGACCCTTCCTCTATTCCCTCATCCGCAGTGTCCCTCTACACTCCCCCCACCCCTGGAACCCTTCCTCTGATCCCCCATCCCCAGTGTCCGTCCCTCCTACACTCTCCCCACCCCCCACCCCCTTCCTCTGATCCCCCATCCGCAGTGTCCCTCCTACACTCCCCCCACCCCCCGACCCTTCCTCTATTCCCTCATCCGCAGTGTCCCTCCTACACTCCCCCCACCCCTGGACCCTTCCTCTATTCCCTCATCCGCAGTGTCCCTCCTACACTCCCCCCCACCCCTGGACCCTTTCCTCTATTCCCTCATCCGCAGTGTCCCTCCTACACTCCCCCCACCCCCCGACCCTTCCTCTATTCCCCTCATCCGCAGTGTCCCTCCTACACTCCCCCCCACCCCCGACCCTTCCTCTATTCCCTCATCCGCAGTGTCCCTCCTACACTCCCCCCACCCCCTTCCTCTGATCCCCCATTCTTTAGGACCCCCTCCCCTGATCCGCCCCCACCCTCCCCTCCCCTCCTCCCCTCCCCTGTCCCCACCATCCCCAGGACGCCTCCTCGGCCCCCAGGATCTCTCAGTCCTGTTCTTCACTGGGTTGTTTACTTCTCTCTCTCAGAGAGTCTGAGGCAGCTCCATGTGGAGAGGATGAGCAGCGCCCAGTCTGGGACACACCTCCCCCACGGTCTCTCTGTGCGATCACTGACAGCAGCAGCTCAGGCACTCTGTCTGACTGGAGCCGGATCCACACACTGAGGGGAAGGGGCTGTCACCACCCGGCCTGCCGACTCCCTGTGTGTGGGTCAGGGCTCACTCAGCATCCCGCAACGCTGCCGGACGGGGTTGGTGAAGCCGCAGATCTTGGCGTGGGTACTCACCGAGCCGCTGCCTCAACCCGCTCGCCCGCCGCTGCTCCCTCGGCCGTTGCTCCAACTCCTGCTTCTCTCTCTCTGCCTCTCTCGTGCCGACCCCACAACAAGCCCCACTCCCGCCCATCGCCGCCGCTCATTGGCTCCTCCCGCACGTCGGCGCGCTCCGATTGGAGTAGGTCCTCCCGCTGATTCACCGCCCACCGCTTCTTACTGGTTACAGAGCCTGTCAGTCACGGCCAGCCCCGCCCAACGCCTGTCCTGCCGCGAGCTGGAGGCGGGGCTACGTCCCGGGCCCTTCAGCAAAGGTTCGCGTCACCTGTCAATCCGCGGTGCTCTGCCTTCTGATTGGTTACCTGTGCGGGCAGAATGGACAGTGCTCGCTGTTGATTGGTCCTACTTCACTGCTTGTGGCTATTCGTTGTTGCCCAGCGACGAGACAGCGTGCTGTCCGCGTGCAGGCCGAGTGCTCAGCCAATCAGGAGCCTGAGGAGAAGGAACTCAGGGCTGCACTGCAATGGATGGAGGATGTGTCAGAATCTGATCACAGACCTGTCCCCCTCCTGGAGAGAAACAGCCCAGAGTCTGACCACAGACCTGTCCCCCTCCTGGAGAGAAACAGCCCAGAGTCTGATCACAGACCTGTCCCCCTCCTGGAGAGTTCAGTAAAGTTTTACAACAATTTTAAATCCAACCAATTTATTTGATAGTAAATCCGCGAGCTTTCGATGCTATGCGCCTTCGTCAGGCAAATGCAGTATTCTGATCTGCAGAGGCACTCATATCCACACAGACAGTTACAGATTGCTGATTAGAATGCGAATCCTTACATCTAACCTGCTATTCAAGTGTTAAAGTGGCTAACAATGTGTGTGAAGGGAATCCTGAGCATTGGTTAGAGAATTGTGTATTTTCTCCAGACAGCACAGTAAGTGAGGTTTTTTGCTAACCCAGGCAAGTTACGGGGGTTACAGATAGTGTGTCATGAAGCCAAGATCCCTATTAAGACCGTCCTCATGTGTGCGGAACTTGGCTATCAGTCTCTGCTCAGCAACTCTGCGCTGTCGTGTGTCACGAAGGCCCCCTTGAAGAACATTTACCCGCAGGTCGGAGGCCAAATGCCCATGTCTGCTGAAGTATTTGCCCACAGGAAGTGTCTTCTTAAGAAGACACAAGAGTCGAAAGCTCGCTTTTTTACTATCAAATAAATCGGTTGGATTATAAATTGGTGTTGCTAAATTCTTACTGAGTTCTTACCCTCCTGGAGAGAGACAGCACAGAGTCTGATCACAGACCTCTCCCCCTCCTGGAGAGAGAGACAGCCCAGAGTCTGATCACAGACCTGTCCCCTCCTGGAGAGAGAGACAGCCCAGAGTCTGATCACAGACCTATCCCCTCCTGAGAGAGAGACAGCCCAGAGTCTGATCACAGACCTGTCCCCCTCCTGGAGAGAGAGACAGCCCAGAGTCTGGTCACAGACCTGTCCCCTTCCTGGAGAAAGAGGCAGCCCAGAGTCTGATCACAGACCTGGCCCCTTCCTGGAGAAAGAGACAGCCCAGAGTCTGATCACAGACCTGTCCCCTCCTGGAGAGAGACAGCCCAGAATCTGATCACAGACCTGTTCCCTCCTGAGAGAGAGAGACAGCCCAGAGCCTGACCACAGACCTGTCCCCTCCTGGAGAGAAACAGCCCAGAATCTGATCACAGACCTGTCCCCTCCTGGAGAGAGACAGCCCAGAGTCTGATCACAGAACTGTCCCCTCCTGAGAGAGAGACAGCCCAGAGTCTGATCACAGACCTGTTCCCCTCCTGGAGAGAGACAGCCCAGAGTCTGATCACAGACCTGTCTCATCCTGAGAGAGAGACAGCCTAGAGTCTGATCACAGACCTGTCCCCTCCTGAGAGAGAGAGAGAGACAGCCTAGATTCTGATCACAGACCTGTCCCCCTCCTGGGGAGAGACAGCCCAGAGAGACAGCCCAGATTCTGATCACAGACCTGTCCCCTCCTGGAGACACAACCCGGAGTCTGATCACAGACCTGTCCCCTCCTGGAGACACAACCCAGAGTCTGATCACAGACCTGTCCCCTCCTGAGAGAGACAGCCCAGAGTCTGATCACAGACCTGTCCCCCTCCTGGAGACACAGCCCAGAGTCTGATCACAGACCTGTCCCCTTCTGAGAGAGACAGCCCATAGTCTGATCACAGACCTGTCCCCCTCCTGGAGACACAGCCCAGAGTCTGATCACAGACCAGTCCCCTACTGTTGAGAGACAGCCCAGAGTCTGATCACAGACCTGTCCCCCTCCTGGAGAGAGACAGCCCAGAGAGACAGCCCAGAGTCTGATCCAGAGCTGTCCCCTGCTTAGAGAATTCAGTAAAGTTTTACAACACCAATTTTAAATCCAACTAATTTATTTGATAGTAAATCCACGAGCTTTCGACTTTACAGCCTTTGTCAGGCAAATGCAGTGTTCTGATCTGAGAGAGACAGCCCAGAGTCTGATCACAGACTTGTCCCCCTCCTGGAGAGAGAGTTAGCCCAGAGTCTGATCACAGAGCTGTCCCCTCCTGAGAGAGAGACTGCTCAGAGAGACAGCCCAGAGTCTGATCACAGACCTGTCCCCTCCTGAGAGAGAGAAAGCCCAGAGTCTGATCTCAGACCTGTCCCCTCCTGAGAGAGGGAGACAGCCCAGAGTCTGATCACAGAGCTGTCCCCTCCTGAGAGAGGGAGACAGCCCAGAGTCTGATCACAGAGCTGTCCCCTCCTGAGAGAGAGAGACAGGCCAGAGTCTGATCACAGAGCGGTCCCCTCCTGGAGAGAGAGACAGCCCAGAGTCTGATCACAGACCTGTCTCCTCCTGGAGAGAGAGACAGCCCAGAGTCTGATCTCAGACCTGTCCCCCTCCTGAGAGAGAGAGACAGCCCAGAGTCTGATCACAGACCCGTCCCTCTCCTGAGAGAGAGACAGCCCAGAGTCTGATCACAGACCCGTCCCTCTCCTGAGAGAGAGAGACAGCCAGAGTCTGATCACAGACCCGTCCCTCTCCTGAGAGAGAGACAGCCCAGAGTCTGATCTCAGACCTGACCCCTCCTGAGAGAGAGAGACAGCCCAGAGTCTGATCACAGACCTGTCCCCTCCTGGAGAGAGACAGCCCAGAGTCTGATCACAGACCTGTCCCCTCATGGAGAAAGACAGCCCAGAGTCTGATCTCAAACCTGTCCCTCTCCTGAGAGAGAGACAGCCCAGAGTCTGATCACAGACCTGTCCCCTCCTGGAGAGAGACAGCCCAGAGTCTGATCAGAGACCTGTCCCCGCCTGAGAGAGAGAGACAGCCCAGAGTCTGACCACAGACCTGTCCCCTCCTGGAGAGAGACAGCCCAGAGAGACAGGTCAGAGTCTGATCACAGACCTGTCCCCTCATGGAGAAAGACAGCCCAGAGTCTGATCTCAAACCTGTCCCTCTCCTGAGAGAGAGACAGCCCAGAGTCTGATCACAGGCCTGTCCCCTCCTGGAGAGAGACAGCCCAGAGTCTGATCACAGACCTGTCCCCGCCTGAGAGAGAGAGACAGCCCAGAGTCTCATCACAGACCTGTCCCCTCCTGGAGAGAGACAGCCCAGAGAGACAGGTCAGAGTCTGATCAGAGACCTGTCCTCCTCCTGGAGAGAGAGACAGCCCAGAGTCTGATCACAGACCTGTCCCCTCCTGGAGAGAGACAGCCCAGAGAGAAAGGCCAGAGTCTGATCAGAGACCTGTACTCCGCCTAGAGAGAGAGACAGCCCAGATCTGATCACAGACCTGTCCTCCTCCTGGAGAGAGAGACAGCCCAGAGTCTGATCACAGACCTGTCCCCCTCCTGAGAGAGAGAGAGACAGCCCAGAGTCTGATCACAGACCTGTCCCCTCCTGAGACAGACAGCCCAGAGTCTGATCACAGACCTGTCCCCTCCTGGAGAGACAGCCAGAAGAGATAGCCCAGAGTCTGGTCACAGAGCTGTCCCCTCCTGGAGAGAGAGACAGCCCAGAGTCTGGTCACAGACCTGTCCCCCTCCTGGAGAGAGACAGCCCAGAGTCTGATCACATACCTGTCCCCTCCTGGAGAGAGAGACAGCCCAGAGTCTGGTCAAAGACCTGTCCCCTCCTGGAGAGAGAGACAGCCCATAGTCTGATCACAGAACTGTCCCCCTCCTGGAGAGAGACAGCCAGAGCCTGATCACAGACCTGTCCCCTCCTGGAGAGAGAGACAGCCCATAGTCTGATCACAGACCTGTCCCCTCCTGGAGAGAGAGACAGCCCAGAGTCTGATCACAGACCTGTCCCCTCCTGGAGAGACAGCCCAGAGAGACAGCCCAGAGTCTGACCACAGACCTGTCCCCCTCCTGGAGAGAGACAGCCCAGAGCCTGATCACAGACCTGTCCCCTCCTGAGAGAGAGACAGCCCAGAGTCTGATGACAGACCTGTCCCTCTCCTGGAGAGAGAGACAACCCAGAGTCTCATCACAGACCTGTCCCCTCCTGGAGAGAGACAGCCCAGAGTCTGATCACAGAGCTGTCCCCTCCTGGAGAGAGAGAGACAACCCAGAGTCTGATCACAGACCTGTCCCCCTCCTGGAGAGTGACAGCCCAGAGTCTGATCACAGACCTGTCCCCCTCCTGGAGAGTGACAGCCCAGAGTCTGATCACAGACCTGTCCCTCCTGAGAGAGAGACAGCCCAGAGTCTGATCACAGACCTGTCCCCCTCCTGGAGAGAGAGACAACCCAGAGTCTCATCACAGACCTGTCCCCTCCTGGAGAGAGACAGCCCAGAGTCTGATCAGAGACCTGTCCCCTCCTGAGAGAGAGACAGCCCAGAGTCTGATCACAGACCTGTTCCCCTCCTGGAGAGAGACAGCCCAGAGTCTGATCACAGACCTGTCTCATCCTGAGAGAGAGACAGCCTAGAGTCTGATCACAGACCTGTCCCCTCCTGAGAGAGAGAGAGAGACAGCCTAGATTCTGATCACAGACCTGTCCCCCTCCTGGGGAGAGACAGCCCAGAGAGACAGCCCAGATTCTGATCACAGACCTGTCCCCTCCTGGAGACACACCCAGAGTCTGATCACAGACCTGTCCCCTCCTGGAGACACAACCCAGAGTCTGATCACAGACCTGTCCCCTCCTGAGAGAGACAGCCCAGAGTCTGATCACAGACCTGTCCCCCTCCTGGAGAGAAACAGCCCAGAGTCTGACCACAGACCTGTCCCCCTCCTGGAGACACAGCCCAGAGTCTGATCACAGACCTGTCACCCTCCTGAGAGAGACAGCCCAGAGTCTGATCACAGACCAGTCCCCTACTGTTGAGAGACAGCCCAGAGTCTGATCACAGACCTGTCCCCCTCCTGGAGAGAGACAGCCCAGAGAGACAGCCCAGAGTCTGATCACAGAGCTGTCCCCTGCTGAGAGAATTCAGTAAAGTTTTACAACACCAATTTTAAATCCAACTAATTTATTTGATAGTAAATCCGCGAGCTTTCGACTTTACAGCCTTTGTCAGGCAAATGCAGTGTTCTGATCTGAGAGAGACAGCCCAGAGTCTGATCACAGACTTGTCCCCCTCCTGGAGAGAGAGACAGCCCAGAGTCTGATCACAGAGCTGTCCCCTCCTGAGAGAGAGACAGCTCAGAGAGACAGCCCAGAGTCTGATCACAGACCTGTCCCCTCCTGAGAGAGGGAGACAGCCCAGAGTCTGATCTCAGACCTGTCTCCCTCCTGAGAGAGAGAGACAGCCCAGAGTCTGATCACAGACCCGTCCCTCTCCTGAGAGAGAGACAGCCCAGAGTCTGATCACAGACCCGCCCCTCTCCTGAGAGAGAGAGGCAGCCCAGAGTCTGATCACAGACCCGTCCCTCTCCTGAGAGAGAGACAGCCAGAGTCTGATCACAGACCCATCCCTCTCCTGAGAGAGAGACAGCCCAGAGTCTGATCTCAGACCTGTCCCTCTCCTGAGAGAGAGACAGCCCAGAGTCTGATCTCAGACCTGTCCCTCTCCTGAGAGAGAGACAGCCCAGAGTCTGATCACAGACCTGTCCCCTCCTGGAGAGAGACAGCCCAGAGTCTGATCACAGACCTGTCCCCTCATGGAGAGAGACAGCCCAGAGTCTGATCTCAGACCTGTCCCTCTCCTGAGAGAGAGACAGCCCAGAGTCTGATCACAGGCCTGTCCCCTCCTGGAGAGAGACAGCCCAGAGTCTGATCACAGACCTGTCCCCGCCTGAGAGAGAGAGACAGCCCAGAGTCTGACCACAGACCTGTCCCCTCCTGGAGAGAGACAGCCCAGAGAGACAGGCCAGAGTCTGATCAGAGACCTGTCCTCCTCTGGAGAGAGAGACAGCCCAGAGTCTGATCACAGACCTGTCCCCTCCTGGAGAGAGACAGCCCAGAGAGAAAGGCCAGAGTCTGATCAGAGACCTGTCCTCCTCCTAGAGAGAGAGACAGCCCAGATCTGATCACAGACCTGTCCCCCTCCTGGAGAGAGAGACAGCCCAGAGTCTGATCACAGACCTGTCCCCTCCTGAGACAGACAGCCCAGAGTCTGATCACAGACCTGTCCCCTCCTGGAGAGACAGCCCAGAGAGACAGCCCAGAGTCTGGTCACAGAGCTGTCCCCTCCTGGAGAGAGAGACAGCCCAGAGTCTGGTCACAGACCTGTCCCCCTCCTGGAGAGAGACAGTCCAGAGTCTGATCACATACCTGTCCCCTCCTGGAGAGAGAGACAGCCCAGAGTCTGGTCACAGACCTGTCCCCTCCTGGAGAGAGAGACAGCCCAGAGTCTGATCACAGACCTGTCCCCTCCTGGAGAGACAGCCCAGAGAGACAGCCCAGAGTCTGACCACAGACCTGTCCCCTCCTGGAGAGACAGCCCAGAGAGACAGCCCAGAGTCTGATCACAGAGCTGTCCCCTCCTGGAGAGAGAGACAGCCCAGAGTCTGATCACAGACCTGTCCCCCTCCTGGAGAGAGACAGCCCAGAGTCTGATCACAGACCTGTCCCCCTCCTGGAGAGAGACAGCCCAGAGTCTGACCACAGGCCTGTCCCCTCCTGGAGTGACAGCCCAGAGAGACAGCCCAGAGTTTGATCACAGACCTGTTCCCCTCCTGGAGAGAGACAGCCCAGAGTCTGATCACAGACCTGTTCCCCTCCTGGAGAGTGATAGCCCAGAGTCTGATCACAGAGCTGTCCCCCTCCTGGAGAGCAACAGCCCAAGTCTGATCACAGACCTGTCCCCTCCTGAGAGAGAGACGCCCAGAGTCTGATCACAGACCTGTCCCTCTCCTGAGAGAGAGACAGCCCAGAGTCTGATCACAGAGCTGTCCCCTCCTGGAGAGAGAGAGAGACAGCCCAGAGTCTGATCACAGACCTGTCCCCCTCCTGGAGAGGACCACAGTGACAGCCCAGAGAGAGACAGCCCCTGGGAAATAGCCCCTGGGGGACAGCCCTAGAGAGATAGCACAGAGAGATGCCCCTGAGAGAGAGAGAGAGAGAGAGACAGCCCTGAGAGAGAGGGAGACAGTCCCAAAGAGACAGCCCCGGAGAGAGAGAACAAGACAGCACCAGGGAGACACCCCAGAGAGTTATCGCACAGAGACAGCCCCAGACTCTGCTTGCACTGGATAGACAAGAGAAGTCCAGAGACACAACCCTGAGAGAAAACTCCAGACTCTGCTTCCAGTGAGAAGATGAGAGGCTCACAAAGGATATTATCAAACTAGAAAGAGTGCAGAAAAGATTTACCAGGTTGCTAGCGGGATTTGATGGATCGAGTTATAAGGAGAGGCTGGATAGAGTGGGACTTTTCTGTCTGGAGGGTAGGAGGCTGAGGGGTAACCTTATAGAGGTCTATAAAATAATGAAGGGCACAGATAAGGTAGATAATCTATATCTTTTCCCAAGGGTAGTGGAGTCTAAAATTAGAGGGCATAAGTTTAAGGTGAGAGGGGAGAGATACAAAAATATCCAGAGGGCAACATTTTCACACTGAGTATCTGGAACAAGCTCCCAGAGGTAATAGTAAAGGCTGGTACAATTTTATCTTTTAAAAAGCATTTAAACTGTTACATGGATTAAACATGGATAAGATGGGAATAGTTGGATCTGGGCCAAATGCGGGCAACTGGGATTAGCTTAGGAGTTTAAAAGAAAGGGCAGCATGGACAAGTTGGGCTGAAGGTTCTGTTTCCATGCTGTAAACCTCCATGACTCTATGACAGGAGGGGAACATGCAAACTCCACACAGTGATCCAAGCTGGGAATTGAACCTGGGTCCTTGGTGCTGAGGCAGCAGCGCTAGCCACTGTGCCGCCATACTGCATTCTGAAATATCCTCTTAAATATCTGCCACTGAATTTCTATTGACCTATCCCTTAATCTCATTTGCCAGTTCACTTTAGCTAGCTCCACTTTGATGCTCTCATAATTGCTCTTATTTATGTTTAAAATACCAGTCTTGGACACACTCTTCTCTCTCTGTCTCAAACGGAATGGAAATTTCAAGCATATTATAATCACTTTGACCCTCGAAGCATCTTCACTATGAGGTGATTAGTTAATGCTTTCTGATTACACAATACCAGGTCTAGTATAGTCTGCTCTCTGCCAGAACGTGCTGTTCTAAGAAATTATTTCAAAAACATTCTATGATTTCCTCACCTTGATTACCTTTACCTATCTGATTTTTCCCAGTCTATACGCAGATTCATATCCCAGCTACAGCTGTTTCAGACTCTGTAAGCCAGCATTGACTGAACTGCAGAGTGAAAACAGAGTGTAGGTACCGGGAGACTTAGAGGCAGTACCTAACCAAGCTAGAGTCCCAGTCTAACCACACAGATACCACCCGTAGGATGTTACAGGCTACAAGGTGAAGACAATTAGACTCAGAAAAGTAGCCAGTATAATTAAGGGCTCCACGCACCCTGGACATTCTCTCTTCCACTACAAATCAAAAGATACAAAAGTCTGAGGTCACATATTAACCGACGCAAGCTGCCCTGGCTGCCATCAGACATTTGAATGGACCTACCGTATATTAAGTTGATGGTTCTCTACACCTGAGACACCTCTTATAGTTACCTGAGTGACCACAACACTATGGGAAGGATTTTATATCCTTGCTCGTCCTGAAATTATAAAATCCTGCCCGATGTCAACAGAGCTTTCCACTATCCATTCCTCACCCACTCCATTCCCATGGCTGGCACTACAATAAAACTCTGGCCTAGATTCTGCCCCCTCTCCTTTCCTTGTCCCCTATGTACTCTATGAACAGTATGCTTTGTCTTTCTAGCGCACAAGAAGCAATACTTTTCACTATAGTGTGAAAACAGAGTACAGGTTCCAGGGGATTTAGAGACCATACCATCTAATATGACAATAAATCAAATCAAATCAAACATTTTGAGCTATTGAATTGTTCTCACCAGCTGATTTCCCAATCATTTTGCCCGAGGGCAATCTGGGACTGGAAGACTTTTGTTATATTTGGCTGCCAACATGTTCCTTAAAGGTCTGGTTTTTTTAATTTGTTTATGGGACTTGCGCAATACTGGCTGGGCCTGCATTTATTGTCTATCCCTAATTGCCTTTGAAGAGGTTTAATTTATTTATTAGTGTCGCAAGTCAACTTACTTTAACACTGCAATGAAGTGACTGTGAAAATCTCCTAGTTGCCACATTCTGGCGCCTGGTCGGGTATACTGAGAGAGAATTTAGCATGGCCAATGCTTCTAACAGCACGTCTTTCAGACTATGGGAGGAAACCAGAGCACCCGGAGGAAACTCACGCAGACACGGGGAGAACATGTAGATCCACACAGATAGTCACCCAAGCCAGGAATCAAACCCGGGCCCCTGGCGCTGTGAGACAGCAGTGCGAACGGCTGTGCAGCCCATAAGTAGGTTAGCTAAGAGTCAACCACATTGCTGTGTCTCTGGAGTCACACATAGGCCAGGCTGGGTGAAGACAGCAAATTTCCTTCTCTAAAGGGATGAATCAGATGGGGTTTTACAAGTGACAATGGTTTCACGGTTAGCAGGAGATTCTTAATTCCAGATTACTTTAGTGAATTCAAACTTCAACTGCAGTAGCAAGATTCAATCCTGGATTACTGTGGATCACTAGTCTAGTGACAATACCATTGCTCCACCACCTTCCCATTGCTCAAGTCTGATCTTGCCACAACTAGAAGCCGGTAAAGTATCAAATTGAGCAGTGGATTAGCAAAATCACAGAATCCCACAGTGCAGAAGAGGCCCTTCAGCCTTTTGAATCTGCCCCACCTAACCCCACTTGCCAGCACTTCGCCCACAGCCTTGAATATTATGGCGCACTAATACTCACCCAGGTACTTTTTAATGGATATGAGGCATCCCACCTCCACACCCTACTAGTTGTATAAAACGTTGGTTAGACCTCATTTGGAATACTGCGTCCAGTTCTGGTCGCCTTACTACCGGGAGGACGTGGAGACTCTGGAGAGAGTGCAGA
Source organism: Sphyrna mokarran (assembly GCA_024679065.1). Classification (NCBI taxonomy): domain Eukaryota; kingdom Metazoa; phylum Chordata; class Chondrichthyes; order Carcharhiniformes; family Carcharhinidae; genus Sphyrna; species Sphyrna mokarran. The sequence goes on from JAGIQG010000005.1 coordinate 11,986,948, forward strand.
GGAGATTTACCAGGATGCTGCCTGGTATGGAAGGTCTGAGTTACGAGGAGAGGTTAGGCAAATTGGGACTGTTTTCCTTAGAAAGATGTAGACTTAGAGGAGATCTAATAGAGGTGTACAAGATTTTGAGGGGTATAGATAGAGTAAACAGGATTAAGCTTTTTCCTAGGATGGACTCTAATAGCATGAGGGGTCACGGGCTTAGGGTGAGGGGGGTAGGTATAATTTGGATGCTAGAGGGAGCTTTTTCACACAGAGGGTGGTGGGGGTATGGAATACACTGCCAAGTAAAGTGGTGGAGGCAGGTACTCTGGAGTTATTTAAGAAATACTTAGAACATAGAACATAGAACATTACAGCGCAGAACAGCCTTCAGCCTTCGATGTTGCGCCGACCAATTATGAAAAAAGCAATGACCCTCCAAACTAAACCATTCCCTTCTCTTCCATAAACTTATCAACTAACCTCTTAAACGCCACCAAACTTGGTGCATCTACAACTGACGCAGGCAAGGCATTCCACTCCCTAACCACCCTCTGGGTAAAGAACCTACCTCTGATATCCGTCCTATAACTATCACCCCTTAATTTAAAGCTGTGTCCCCTCGTGCTAGCTTTCTCCATCCTAGGAAAAAGGCTATCACTGTCCACCCTATCTAAACCTCTAATCATCTTATATATTTCGATAAGGCCCCCTCTTTGCCACCTCCTTTCTAACAAAAACAACCTCAAATCCCTCAGCCTCTCCTCATAAGACTTAGATGGGCACATGAACAGAATGGGAATGGAGGGATATAGAAAACTGATTTAAAATAGGGATCATGAGCCTTGGGAGTCCCTGGGAAGTGTGTAAATAGATGATGATATTGATGTACTTGTTTTTATCCTACAGGTGCTTTGGTCCACCTTGTTGTCTAACGAGGGGCATATACGCGATGGGTCGTGAGAGGGCTGCTCTTGGATCTTTTTCGAGAGTATCCTAGTGCTTCACGTCGTTAGTGTATGCTTGACCTGGACCATTTGATGGGCAACACGACAGCTCAGTGACTATCGCTGTGCTGTGCAGATACATGGATTTGGCTGTGTCTGTGGGAGTTTGCGCATTCTCCCCGTGCTTGCGTGGGTTTTCTCCGGGTGCTCTGGTTTCCTCCCACATCCCAAAGATGTGCTCTTAGGCTAATTGACAAAACAAATTCTCCTTAAATTGTCTCAAATTTGGTTTTTAATCCATAGATCTATAAACATAGACAGGGATCACAAGTAGAGGTGGGAACATCGGGGTGCCGGCGCGGGCTCGTTGGGCTGAAGGGCCTGTTTCCCGTGCTGTTTTGTTCTTTGTTCTTTGTTCTAGACAGTGCATTACAGACCATCACTATCTTCTGGGTAAAGAAGTCTTTCCTCAAATGCCCCTAAACCTCCCACCCTTCACTTTGAACTTATGTCCTCTCATAACTGACCCTTAAACTAAGGGGTACAGCTGCTCCTTATCTACTCTGTCCAGGCCCCTCATAATCTTAAACACCTCAATTAGGTCACCCCCTCAGGCTTCTCTGCTACAGAAAAATACCCCAAGCCTGTCCAATCTCTCTTTATAACTTAAATGTTCTATCCCAGGCAGCATCCTGGTGAATCTCCTCTGCACCCCCTCTAGTGTATTCACGTCCTTTCTTTAATGTGGCAACCAGAACTGCACACAGCTGTGGCCTCACCAAAGTTCTGCACAATTTCCTCATGACCTCCATCAGTGACCTGTAGAATGTTCTTGAGCAGCAGAGAAACTGCACGATAGAGAAATTCCAAGTGAATGATCTCATTTCAGAATTCACAGTTTGGTTATATCTGAGTCTCTGATACTTCACACATGAATGGAATAGTGGGTAACAGTCACTGATAGTGACAGAGAACTGATGATAGTGGGAGAGACACTGCCAAATACAAATACTCAGCAACACTCTGGCCTTCTCACTATCAATCTCATCAGCTGCCTCTTTGAACATGCAATCTTTTGACAGAAGGCTATTTTTCCCCCTCTCCCTCCTCTGTGACTCTATATTCTACGGACAGTGGGGGGAGATAAACTGAACCTTCCATTTCCCCCCCCGCCTCCCAATTTTTCTGTTCCCAATTAGTGCTGTTTATTAATAAGGAGGCTGATGTGTGTATTCCTAAACTCTCGGTTAGTGTGCGGACAATTTAAAAACCTTACGACCAGTCCCCAGTCAAGGTCCCAAAATGTGTTACCCTCTGTCCCCTCTGTTCCAGATGGGACATCCCCAAATTGTGATGCTCCCCCTTTTGTTATTCAACCCCCTTGGGTGGTCACAACAAGATTAGTTCAAAAGGATCCCTTTACTTTTTGATACCTTTTCCCAGTGAAAGGAGCCAATTTAACCCAACTTTCTTGAGTTAAAGAAAGAGTGCATTTATGACAGAATTTCTACAGTACAGAAAGAGGCCATTCGGCCTATCGAGATTGCACCTACAGCAATCACATGCAGGCCTTACCCCCCCCCCTCTCCCCGGCCTTCTTAACCCCACATATTTACCCTGCTAATCTCCCTGACATGAAGGGGCAATTTAGCATGGTCAATCAACCTAACCCGCACATTTCTGGACTATGGGATGGAACTGGAATACCCGGAGGAAACCCACGCAGACACAGGGAGACATAGAACAGAGACCAATGAAAAACTACAGCACAAACAGGCTCTTCGGCCCACAACTTGCGCCAGTGATATCCTACTAGGCTTATCTATAATCCTCAATTCTATTAAGTCACGTGTACTCATCCAGAAGTCACTTGAAAGACCCTATCGAATTTGCCTCCACTACCATTGACGACAGCTGATTCCACTCACCCACCACCCTCTGAGTGAGAAATTTCACAATAACTTCATTGCAGTGTTAATGCAAGCCTTACTTGTGACTAATAAATAATCTTCTGGAGAAGGTGAGAGGGCATGGGATCCAAGAGGCTTTGGCCTCGTGGATCCAGAACTGGCTTGCTGGCAGAAGGCAGAGAATGGTTGTGGATGGGTCTTGTTCTGCATGGAGGTCGGTAACCAGTGGAGAGCCCCAGGGATCTGTTCTGGCACCCGTGCTGTTTGTCATTTTCATAAATGACCTGGATGAGGAAGTGGAGGGATGGGTTAGTAAGTTCGCCGACGATACAAAGGTCGGTGGTGTTGTGGATGGTCTGGTGGGATGCCAAAAGTTGCAGCGGGACATAGACAGGATGCAAGAATGGGCGGAGAAGTGGCAGATGGACTTCAACGCGGATAAATGTGTAGTGGTCCATTTTGGCAGGAATAATGGGATGAAGGAGTACAATATAAGGGGTAGGACTCTCAGCTGTGTTGTAGAGCAGAAGGATCTCAGAGTCCGGGTCCATAGGACTCTTAAATCGGCCTCACGGGTGGAGGAAGTGGTCAAGAAGGCATACGGTGTACTGGCCTTCATTAATCGAGGAATAGAGTTTAGGAGTCAGGAGGTAATGATGCAGCTCTGTAAGACTCTTGTCAGACCCCAGTTGGAGTATTGTGCGCAGTTCTGGTCGCCTCATTATAGGAAGGATTTAGAGGCTATTGAGAGAGTTCAGAGGAGATTTACAAGGATGCTGCCTGGATTGGGAGGCAGGCCTTATGAAGATAGGTTGAGGAGCTGGGACTCTTCTCACTGGAGAGACGTAGGTTGAGAGGCGACCTGATAGAGGTTTATAAAATGTTGAGAGGAATAGATAGGTGGACTCTCAGAGACTATTTCCCCGAGCTGAAATGGTCACTACGAGAGGACACAGATTTAAGGTGCAGGGAAGCAAATACAAAGGTGATGTCAGGGGTAGGTTTTTCACTCAGAGGGTGGTGAGTGAATGGAACCGACTGCCGTTGGAGGTTGTTGAGGCAAACTCACTGGGGTCTTTTAAGAGACTTCTGAATGACTATATGGAAAAGAATAGGATAGGGGGTTATAGATAGGCCTGTGGATTGGTAGATGTGATCGGCGCAACTCATGGGCCGAAGGGCCTGTTTGTGCTGTATTGTTCTATGTTCTAATTAAACTTTACTTTGTACAATTTCAACAGGATGTCCCAACTCCTGTATTCAATGTTCTGACCAATGAAACCAAGCATGCTGAATGCCTTTTTCACCACTCTGTCCACCTGTGACTCCACTTTCAAGGAGCTGTGAACATGTATCCCTAGATCTCTTCATTCTGTAACTCTCCCCAGTGCCCTGATATTAACTGAGTAAGGCCTGGTTTGAACTTCCACTTACAAAACCATGCTGTCTGTCCCTAGCCAGTCTTTGCCTCTCAAAATGCCTGTAGAAGCTGTCTCTCAGAATATCTTCTAACAATTTACCCACAACAGACATTAGGCTCACTGGCTGCAGTTCCCATGCTTTTCTCTGCAGCCCTTCTTAAACAAAGTACAACATTTATAACATTTCAGGCACCTCACCCGTGACTATCGATGATTCAAATATCTCGGCTAGGGAGCCCACAATTTCCTCCCTAGCCTCCCACAATGTCCTGGGATCCACTTTATCAGATCCTGGGGATTTATCTACCTTGATGCACTTTAAAACTTACAGCACTTCCTTCTCTATAATATATACACTCCTTATCACGTCACTATTTCTCCAAATTCCCTAACATCTATGCTTTTCACAAAGTATGTACTGATGAGAAATATTCATTTAGGATCTCACCTATCTCTTGTGGATCCACAGATAGATGACCTTGTTGATCTTTAAGAGGCCCTACTCTCTCCTTTGTTACTCTTTTGCCCTTTATGTGTTTGTAGAAGTTCTTTGGATTCTCCTTTTCTTTATCTGCAAAGCAATCTTGCATCCCATTTTTCGTCCTCCTGGTTTCTCTCTTAACTCTACTCCGACAACCTCTATTTCTTCAAAGGATCCACTTAATCCCAGCTGCCTATGCACGTCATGGGCCTCCTTTTTCTTCTTAACCAGGTCCTCAATATCCCGAGTCATTCAGGGTTCTGTATTCTACCAGCTTTGCCCTTCACTCTGAAAGGAACGTGCTTACCCTGAATCCTAGTTAACATATTTTTGAAAGCCTCCCACTTACCAGCCATCCCTTTGCCTGCCAACAGAGTCCCCAAGCAACTTTTGAAAGTTCCTGTCAATACCATCAAAATTGGCCTAGCCTCAATTTAGACTTTTATCAACAGCAGTGATAGCAATAACAGACATCAGATGGTAGTGACCATGATTCATATTACAGCCGTACGTTGAAATTGTGCTCATCATTAACTTTTAGTGCAAGGCTTTAATCCCAAGAAGTATCTGGTTCAAAGTCCTCTCAGGAACTCTGCAACATGCCGTGACATGGGTGCTGGAATATAACTTGGAACTAAAACTTCTCCACATACTTGCAATTTCAATTGTGTAACAGTGGGCATTTGCTATTGAGAAGCCAAGCATTTCCAGTGCAGTAGAATTAAAACAATAACATTTGTGTTTAATTATACAGTTCCATTTCAATAGAGCACTTAAATTTGCTCTAATACTGCCAATAGAGATTTTTTATTATTTGTGCATTAACAGATTTGGGATGACCAGCGTTTACTGCCCATCATTAATTGCCCTCAAGACGGTGCTGCTGAGCCAATTTCTTGAAATGCTGCAGTCCACCTGGTGTGGATATACCCACAGAGCTGGTAGGAAGGGTATAGATACCCCCACAGAGCTGGTAGGAAGGGTATAGATACCCCACATGGCTGGTAGGAAGGGTATAGATACACCCACGGGGCTGGTAGGAAGGGTATGGATACCCCCACAGAGCTGGTAGGAAGGGTATAGATACCCCACATGGCTGGTAGGAAGGGTATGGATACCCCCACAGAGCTGGTAGGAAGGGTATAGATACACCCACAGGGCTGGTAGGAAGGGTACAGATACACCCACAGAGCTGGTAGGAAGGATATAGATACACCCACAGAGCTGGTAGGAAGGATATAGATACACCCACAGAGCTGGTAGGAAGGGTATAGATACACCCACAGAGCTGGTAGGAAGGATATAGATACACCCACAGAGCTGGTAGGAAGGGTATAGATACACCCACAGAGCTGGTAGGAAGGATATAGATACACCCACAGAGCTGGTAGGAAGGGTATAGACACACCCACAGGGCTGGTAGGAAGGGTATAGATACACCCACAGAGCTGGTAGGAAGGGTATAGATACACCCACAGAGCTGGTAGGAAGGATATAGATACACCCACAGAGCTGGTAGGAAGGGTATAGATACACCCACAGAGCTGGTAGGAAGGGTATAGACACACCTACAGAGCTGGTAGGAAGGGTATAGATACACCCACAGAGCTGGTAGGAAGGGTATAGACACACCCACAGAGCTGGTAGGAAGGGTATAGACACACCTACGGAGCTGGTAGGAAGGGTATAGATACACCCACAGAGCTGGTAGGAAGGGCATAGACACACCCACAGAGCTGGTAGGAAGGGTATAGACACACCTACGGAGCTGGTAGGAAGGGTATAGACACACCCACAGGGCTGGTAGGAAGGGTATAGATACACCCACAGAGCTGGTAGGAAGAGAGTTCCAGCATTTTGACCCAGCAAAAATGAAAATCTGTTTCTGAACATGTTTAATCTGCTTCCTTTAGCTGGAGAATGTAAAATGAAGTGGGAACAATACTGAGCACCAGTACTTCCATGGCAGGAGCACCAGAAGCCAGAGGACAGTAGCTGAGAGGCAGTGACAGAGTGTCTCCCCACTTGTTTGGGAAGACGATAGGCTGCAATACTATGGACAAGTGTCAATCTCCAATGACAAAAACAAATAGCTTAACATTTATTTATTGTTAGCTACTGAAGATGAGGAATATGATAAAACAGATACATATACATTCAGACAGAATAGAAATGTGAATTTGTCCAAAATAAGTAAAAGAAGACATATATGGACCAGTCTTTGATTTTTCCATGAGGAATAGATGTTGAAATTTTAAGGGCATTTGAGATTCATGGTTCCAGCAGTTGAATAGTTGGCTTCGAAATTCCGGATTCTGAAATTCAGAGAATCACAGAATCAGAGAATCACATAGTGTAGAAGGAGTTCAAAGAATAAAAAAATCACTGCACAGGAACAGGCCCTTCAGCCTTCCAACCCTGCACTGACCATGCTGCCCATCTGAACTAAAACCCCTTACCCTTCTGGGGACCATATCTCTCTATTCTCATCCTATTTGTGTATTTGTCCAAATACCCCTTAAAGGTCACCATTGCTCCCACTACCTCCTGCGGTAGTGAGTTCCAGCACCCACCACCCGCTGTGTAAAAAACTTGCCTCCTACATCTCCCTCAAACGTTGCCTCTCACACTTTAAACTTTGCCCCCTAGTAATTGACTCTTCCACCCTGGGAAAAAGCTTCTTTAACCCATCGAGTCTGCACCGACATGTGAAAGGAGGTTTACTGTAAAAGCGTTGAGCTGCTTCCTTCTCAGTTGTGCCTTTGCTGCTTTGGCTGTTTCCAGCAATCAGAAAGAGAGCAAGGCATTTGTTTTACCTGCCAGAACAGGGGTGACTGCTGCTGTCTTTCCTTGTGTGTCACACACTCTGACTCACCCAATACTAATCCACACCAACCAGGTTTTCAGTTGATTTTTTAAGTCCAAGGCCCTTGTGTATTCCTGGAAGAAGAAAATGCACAAAACAAGTCTTGGATAAATAATCTACAGGATATAATGAATCACGTTTTATTGTCTCCACAGGAGGTGGCAGTTTTCATTTGCATGGCTTCTTCCCTTGAGGCAGGGTGTGACAATCCATTGTCTCTCTCTGGCTGTCACCTGCAGGTGAGACAGTCACGAAAATTTTATATTCTCTCAATGTACATTTTTGGCTGTCTTTAGCTTGTATGTCCATTTTAATACATATGTTTTATTTAGAAGTCTAATCCATCCATACTTCAGGGTTTTTCTCCATTGCCTTCCCAACAGTTACTAGCAGCAGACTTTCATGGATTTAAACAAGAAGGGCTATTTATTCACCAGAACTTCTAATGCTACGTCCATCGCACACGCAAGGAAGATACAATTATATAAAGTAGCGCACTTATGTAATATTAAATGTCACAACCATTCTCGTGTTTTTGTGAGTCCAATGAAGGAGGGAGCTTTTTCCACTTTGGAATTGTAGTTCAGGTAAGTTCAGATGGCTGGGATCAGATCCAGAATAACCGTAGGCTTTTTTCAAAGGGAAGGCTATTCAGTAAATCATATAGACCAGCACTACTATCGGTGATAAAGAGAGGTCCATGTTCTTTATAGGTGAATTCAGACCTTTTCAGAAAAAGGCTGGACGAGGTTTTTCAGAAAGCCTTTTAAGATTTGCAGTTCTCCAAATGCAAGAAGGAATAGCCTTTCTCTGCAGCTGTGGTATTGTTAGTATTGATCAGGTTGTAGAGGAAGGCCCGTTTCCATGCTGTAAACTTCTATGACTGTATAGTCTGCAGGTCCATAATGGATTTTAGAATAATAGGTTTTCAATAGCGGAGAACAGTTTCAATCACATGAGTAACAGCCATTGACACACGACAGAAGGCAAACTGTAGTCTTTCAGTAGTAAAGAATCGGTATCAGTCACAAGGCCAATGGCCATTGATATTCAGTGGAAGGTAAATGGTGGTCTTTGGCATTTCATTTGTGAGTGACTGATACTTTGTTCCATTGCAAATATGGAGTCACAGTGTCTCTGAAACCACTGACTCTGTGTTTGGATCAATCTACGGCGATAGAATATATGGAATTCCATAAAGGGATGCTGCTTAAACGTGTCCCTACAACGGGGAAACTCCCATCCATTATAATTAATTTTGGAACCTTCCAGAAGCTTATTAGTCTGTTGAAATGGCAAAAGAAGGTCACCTGACTCCCCTTGGCAGCCATTTTGACAGTCCATCAAGGTCTGTTTTCAAAGGAGTGCAAGTTTTTAAAAATTGTAATTTCATATCCTCGCTGGCAAGACACAGAAACATACAAACACAGAAACTATAAGCAGGAGTAGGCCATTCGGCCCTTCAAGCCTGTTCTGCCCTTCATTTTGATCTTCAGATTCGATATAAAAGCAAAATATTGCAGATGCCGGAATATGAAACAATCCTTAGGGCATCTGTATTCTGCCATTTACACATCCTGATCTCTTTAACGGACACTTTTAGCACCTCTCTCAGCCTCCTTTGTTCTCACTTATATTTCCTTTGTCCAATTACAGCCTCCGCTTCACCTCTCATGCCAGATTGAAAAAAGCACTGATATCTCAGGAAGGAAGCTGAGGTAGAGAGGGCAAGGGAGAGGGATCTGAATGCCCCGGAGGACGGTAGGAGTGAGGGATGTGAGATAGTGGTGGGGGATGGGAAGGTCAAGGGGATCGACAGGCGGTTCTGTGGGCAAAAGTGGGACTCCAGGATGGTAGTCTGCCTCCCTGGAGCAGGGGTCCAGGATGTTATGGAGAGGGTAGAGGGAATTTTAAAGGGTGGAGGGGCTAAGGCTGATGTAATAGTCCACGTGGGGGAGAAGGATGTAGGAACAAAGTGCAGGGGGGACATACGTAGGCAGTTCAGGGAGTTGGGGGCTCGGCTGAAGTGTAGGGCCTCCAGGGTGGCATTCTCTGAGCTGCTGCCGAGGCCTGGGAATGACAGGGTTAGGAACAACGAGGTGCTCCAACTGAATGCGTGGTTGAGGGATTGGTGTAGGGCGGAGGGATTCAGATTCTTAGACCATTGGGAAGTCTTCAGGAGGGAGGGGCATCTATACAAGAGGGACAGGGAACAGTTGTCTGGGAAGGGCACACATATTTTAGCTGGGAGGTTAGCTGGAGTGTTTCGGCAGGGTTTAAACTAATATGAGGGGGGGTGGGGAGATAGAGGGAACTGGGAGTGGGAGAGAGATGGGTCTGCAGATAGAGGGATATAGCAGGACTGTTTGAATATCGGGAGGACCAAATAGTTGTAGACTATCTTTTAGTTTCGTCTCGGGAATGTCTTAGTTTTTGTTTAGCATGTTTAATTAAGTCTTATTTGTTTCCGCAGGCAATTCGGTCCACCTTGTTGACCAACAAGGGGCATGCATGCGGCATGTCGTGTGAGAGCTGCTCTTGGAGGTTGCTTCAGGAGTTGCCTAGTGCTTCACGTCTTCAGTGTATGCTTAAACTGGACCATCTGATGGGCAACATGACAGCTCAGAGACTATCACTGTTGCTGTGCTGACACATGGATTTGGGCCTGTGTCTGCGGGAGTTTGCGCGTTCTCCCCGTGGTTGCGTGGGTTTTCTCCGGGTGCTCCGGTTTCCTCCCACATCCCAAAAATGTGCTCTTAGGCTGATTGGGTAACAAATTGTCCCTATATTGGTCCCTATATGGGAATCTTCAACAATAGGCATAGCCTAAAGTCAAGGATATGTCATTAAGACGTTAGGACGGCGGCGCGGGCTTGTTGGGCCGAAGGGCCTGTTTCCCGTGCTGTGTTGCTCTTTGTTCTTTGTTCTTTGAAGGTGTGAGGCCAAAGTGAGATTTGAATATGGGAGACCAATCTAGAGTATATTGAAATAGTCTAGAGATAACAAAGGGTTTCAACAGCCAATGAACAGAGACAATGTTGAGATTATGGAAGTGGAAGTAGGCAGGTTCATATCGATAGGACAAAAGTGAAGTCAAAGGCTCAACTCATAAACAGGTAAGACACCAAGTTTACAAACCGATTGGTTATTGTCTGACATTTGCCTTGAGAAGAATGCAACTCGTAACTGGGGGAGGTGATGGCCTCGTGATATTATCACTAGATTATTAATCCTGAAACTCAGCTCATGTTCTGGGGACCCAGGTTTGAATCTTATTTTTTTCGCAGAACTTGGCTATCAGTGTCTACTCAGCGACTCTGCATTGTCGTGTGTCATGAAGGCTACATTGGAGAATGCTTACCCGAAGATCAGAGGCTGGATTCCCATGACTGCTGAAATGTCCCCCAACTGGAAGAGAACACTCCTGCCTAGTGATTGTTGAGCAGTGTCCATTCATCCTGGCGATTGGTGCATGGTGTTATATATGAAAGGCTGTTCAGTCAGAAGCAATCGAAAAGATTACCAGCCACATCCCGGAGTCTGTAGCCCATGCTGGGTAAGAAGTCTCACAGCACCAGATTAAAGTCCTGGTGGTTTAGTTGGTAGCAAAAACTACTAGCTTTCAGTCTCTCACCCTTCATCAGGTGAGTGGGGATTTCTGATCACAAACAGGGGATGTAAAGACACAGACTCAATTTACAGAATACTGATCAAAATGCAAATTTTTACAGATAATCAAGTTTTAGAGATGTAGACAATGTGAGTAGAGATTATATGAAGTACAGGTTAAAGAGATGTGTATTGTCTCCAGCCAGGACAGTTAGTGAGATGTTGCAAGCTCAGGCAAGTCACAGAGGTTACAGAGAGTGTGACATGAACCCAAGATCCCGATTGAAGCCATCTTCATGTGCGTGGAACTTGGTTATCAGTTTCTGCTCAGTGACTCTGCCTTGGAGAACACTTACCTGAAGATCAGAGGCCAAATGCCTGTGACAGCTGAAGTTTTCCATCCCACCATCAGACTCACCATGGGCTACTCTCCGGAATCGGTTGCATTCTTGGACACACGCATCTCCATCAAGGACGGTCACCTCAGCACCTCACTGTGCCACAAGCCCACAGATAACCTCATGATGCTTCATTTCTCCAGCTTCCACCGTAAACATGTTAAAGAGGCCATCCCTACGAACAAGCCCTCTGGATGCACAGGATCTGCTCAGATGAGGAGGATTGTAACAGACCCCTCCAGACGCTGAAAGATGCCTTCATAAAAATAGGATATTGTGCTCGACTGATCGATCGACAGTTCTGACGTGCCATAGTGATAAACCACACTGACCTCCTCAGAAGACAAATACGGGACACGGTGGACAGAGTATCCTTCGTCATCCAGTACTTCCCCGGAGCGGAGAAGCTACAACATCTTCTCCGGAGACTTCAACATGCATTGATGAAGATGAACATCTCACCAAGACCATCCCCACACCCCATCTTCTTGCCCTCAAACAATCGCACAATCTCAAACAGACCATTGTTTGCAGCAAACTATCCAGCTTTCAGGAGTATGGTAACCACGACACAGACAACCCTGCCTCTGCAACCTCTGCAAGATGTGTTGGATTACCGACACGGGTGACATCATCTCACGAGAGAACACCATCCACCAGGTACAAAGTACATACTCTTGCAACTTGGCTAACATTGTCTACCTGAGACAGTGCAGGTAAGGATGTGCTGAGGAATGGTACATTGGGGACACCATGTAGACACTACGACAACGGATGAATGAACATCGCTTGACAATCACCAGGCAAGACTGTTCTGTTCCTGTGGGGAAGACTTCAGCGTTCATGGGCATTCGGCCTCTGATGTTCGGGTAAGAACTCTCCAAGGCAGTCTTCACGACATACGACATTGCTGAGCAGAAACTCATACCCAAGTTCTGCACACATGAGGACGGCCTCAACCAGGATCCTGGGCTCATGTCACACTACCTGTAACCCCCATAACTTGCCTGGGCTTGCAACATCTCACTAACTGTCCTGTCTGGAGACAATAACAATATGCTTAATGCTAGCTCTATTCACATTGTCTGCACTTTAAGAATTCATTAGCTGTAAAATCTCACATTCTAATCAGTATTCTGTAAACTGAGTGTGTGCCTTTACATCCCCCGTTTGTGATCAAAACTCCCCACTCACCTGATGAAAAGGCAAAGCCCCAAAAAGCTAGTGGCTTTTGCTACCAAATAAACCTGTTGGACTTTAACCTGATGTTGTGAGACTTCTTACTGTGTTTACCCCAATCCAACACTGGCATCTCCACATCATGCCCATGCTGGGTCAGGGGGATTTGTTAATGGGTAGAGGAGGTGAACAATAATTGGCTCTTTAAAGCCCTTGATAGGCCTCAGGGCCAGGGGTTAGTGGGAGGCTTATGATCACAAACAGGGGTTGTAAAGACACAGACTCAATTTACGGAATACTGATCAAAATGCAAGTTTTTACAGATAATCAAGTTTTAAAGACGTAGACAATGTGAATAGAGATTATATGAAGTATAGGTTAAGGAGATGTGTATTGTCTCCAGCCAGGACAGTTAGTGAGATATTGCAAGCCCAGACAAGTCACGGAGGTTACAGATAGTGTGACATGAACCCAAGATCCCGATTGAAGCCATCTTCATGTGTGTGGAACTTGGTTATCAGTTTCTGCTCAGTGACTCTGCCTTGGAGAACACTTACCTGAAGATCAGAGGCCAAATGCCTGTGACAGCTGAAGTTTTCCATCCCACCATCAGACTCACCATGGGCTACTCTCCGGAATCGGTTGCATTCTTGGACACACGCATTTCCATCAAGGACAGTCACCTCAGCACCTCACTGTGCCACAAGCCCACAGATAACCTCACAATGCTCCACTTTTCCAACTTCCACCCTAGAGGCCAAGAGGCCATCCCCTACGGACAAGCCCTCTGTATACACAGGATCTGCTCAGATGAGGAGGATTGTAACATAGAACATAGAACATAGAACAATACAGCACAGAACAGGCCCTTCGGCCTTCGATGTTGTGCCGACCAAAATAAAAAGCAATGCCCCTCCTAACTAAACCATTCCCTTCTCATCCATATACTTATCAACTAACCTCTTAAACGCCACCAAACTTGGCGCATCTACAACAGCTGCAGGCAGGGCATTCCACTCCCTAATCACTCTTTGAGTAAAGAACCTACCTCTGATATCCGTCCTATAACTCATACCCCTTAATTTAAAGCTGTGTCCCCTCGTGCTAGTTTTCTCCATCCTAGAAAAAGGCTATCACTGTCCACCCTATCTAAACCTCTAATCATCTTATATGCTTCAATAAGATCCCCTCTTAGCCGCCTCCTTTCTAACTAAAACAACCTCAAATCCTTCAACCTCTCTTCATAGGACCTGCCCTCCATACCAGGCAACATCCTTGTAAACCTCCTCTGTACCCTCTCCAATGCCTCCACATCTTTCTTATAATGTGGCGACCAGAACTGCACACAATACTCCAAGTGCGGCCGCACTAGAGTTTTGTGCAGCTGCAACATGATGCTGCGGCTCCTAAATTCAATCCCCTACCAATAAAAGCTAAGACTCCATATGCCTTCTTAACAACTTTATCCACTTGACTGCCTACTTTCAGGATCTATTGACACATACACCAAGATCCTTCTGTTCCTCAACACTATTAAGAGCCCTACCATTAGCCCTATACTCTACACATTTATTGTTCCTGCCAAAGTGCATTACCTCACACTTTTCCACATTAACAGACCCCTCCAGACTCTGAAAGATGCCTCGTGAGAACAGGATATGGCACTTGACTGATTGATCGACAGTTCCGACGTGCCATAGTGATAAACCGCACTGACCTCCTCAGAAGACAAATATGAAACACGGTGGACAGAGTATCCTTCATCATCCAGTGCTTCCCCAGAGCAGAGAAGCTACAACATCTTCTCCGGAGACTTCAACATGCATTGATGAAGATGAGCATCTCGCCAAGACCATCCCCACACCCCAACTTCTTGCCCTCAAACAACCACACAACCTCAAACAGACCATTGTTTGCAGCAAACTACCCAGCTTTCAGGAGAACAGTAACCACGACACAGACAACCCTGCCACAGCAACCTCTGCAAGATGTATTGGATTATCAACACGGGTGACATCATCTCACGAGAGAACACCATCCATCTGGTACACGGTACATACTCTAGCAACTTGGCTAACATTGTCTACCTGAGACAGTACAGGTAAGGATGTGCTGAGGAATGGTACATTGGGGACACCATGTAGACACTACGACAATGGATGAATGAACATCGCTTGACAATCACCAGGCAAGACTGTTCTGTTCCTGTGGGGAAGACTTCAGCGTTCATGGGCATTCGGCCTCTGATGTTTGGGTAAGAACTCTCCAAGGCAGTCTTCGCGACATACGACATCGCTGAGCAGTAACTGATACCCACGTTCTGCACACATGAGGACGGCCTCAACCAGGATCCTGGGTTCATTGTCACACTCTCTGTAACGCCCATGACTTGCCTGGGCTTGCAACATCTCACTAACTGTCCTGTCTGGAGACAATAACAATATGCTTAATGCTAGCTCTATTCACATTGTCTGCACTTTAAGAATTCATTAGCTGTAAAATCTCACATTCTAATCAGTATTCTGTAAACTGAGTGTGTGCCTTTACATCCCCCGTTTGTGATCAAAACTCCCCACTCACCTGATGAAAAGGCAAAGCCCCAAAAAGCTAGTGGCTTTTGCTACCAAATAAACCTGTTGGACTTTAACCTGATGTTGTGAGACTTCTTACTGTATTTACCCCAATCCAACACCGGCATCTCCACATCATGCCCATGCTGGGTCAGGGGGATTTGTTAATGGGTAGAGGAGGTGAACAATAATTGGCTCTTTAAATCCCTTGATAGGCCTCAGGGCCAGGGGTTTGTGGGAGTCTTACCCGCTAACCACATGATAGGGAATGGTTCAGGAGTTAGCAGGACGATCCTGGTTTGGGGGAAGTGGGTAACTGAGCACTTGCACCATTTGTAAGGTGTCAACTTTGGGAAGGAATGGGAGGATAAAATTTGGATTAACATTGCGAGTTTTTTTCGATTGTGTGATTTGATGAAGTGTTTCGGGGCGGGGGGGGGAAACATTTGATGGCCCCCTGTGGTCACATTGTTAGACAGCCACCCACCTGTGTCATACACAGGCTCTGGTGCTGGCACATACTTACTGCTGGGTAATGATTCCAAACTGGTGGCAGATCCAAACTAGCATCAAAAAACAAAGAAAATTACAGCACAGGAACAATGCCTTCGGCCCTCCAAGCCTGCACTGACCATGCCGCCCAACTTAACTAAAACTCCTGACCCATTCGGGGACCACATCTCTCTATTCCCATCCTATTCATGTATTTGTCAAAACGCACCTTAAAAGGCACATCCATATCCGCTTCCACTACCTCCCCCGGCAACGAGTTCCAGGCACCCACTATCCTCTGTGTAAAAAATCTGCCTCGTACATCTCCTTTAAACCTTCCCCCTCGCATCTTAAACCTGTGCCCCCTAGTATTTGACTCTTCCGCCCTGGGAAAAAGCTTCTGACTATCCACTCTCTCCATGCCTCTCATAATCCTGTAGATTTCTATCAGGTTGCCTCTCAACCTCAGTCACTCCAGTGAAAACAAACCAAGTTTCTCTAATCTCTCCTCATAGCTAATACCCTCCATACCAGGCAACATCCTGGTAAATCTTTTCTATATCCTCTATAAAGCATCCGTATCCTTCTGGTAGTATGGTGACCAGAATTGAACACTATATTCCAAGTGTGGCCTAACTAAAGTTCTATAAAGTGTCAACATGACTTGCCAATTTTTAAACTCAATACCCCAGCCAATGAAGGCAAGCATGCCGTATGCCTTCTTGACTACCTTCTGCACCTGCGTTGCCGCTTTCAGTGACCTGTGTACCTGTACACCCAGATCCCTCTGCCTATCAATACTCTTACATTTCCTATCTGTATTAGACCTTCCAAAATGCATTGCATCACATTTGTCCGGATTAAACTCCATCTGCCATCTCTCCGCCCAAGTCTGCAACCAATTTATATCTTGCTGTATCTCTGATGGTCCTCATCGCTATCCGCAAATCCACCATCCTTTGTGTCAACTACAAAACTTACTAATCAATCCAGTTACATTTTCCTGCAAATCATTTATATATTTCATAAATAGTAAAGATCCCAGCACTGATCCCTGAGGAACGCCACTTGTCACAGCCCTCCATTTAGAAATGCACCTTTCACTGCTACCCTCTGTCTTCTTTGATTGAGCCAGTTCTGTATTCACCTTTCCAGCTCACCCCTGATCCAATACGACTTCACCTTCTGCACTAGTCTACCATGAGGCACCCTGTCAAAGGCCTTACTGCAAGATACATCCTACAGACTGTATCAGTGACACCTGCAGAGAGGGTGGGGGTCCGTGACCGGCCCTCAAGGAGGGGTAAGAATTACAGAACATGCCCCCCTGCCCAAATCTCCCAAGCATATTCCAGTTTCAATGCTGTCCTGTTTGTACAAGCTGATTACTGTAAATGCAGCCCCTTCCCCCCCACCCCCCCACTTACCACAAGAATATCAGACTCAGTAACTTGTACAAGCACAATAGTTAGAGACTGCGATTAATTCTGCTGATCCTGCTGTATCTCAGTAACTGGAGGTGGAGTATTACTTGACTAACCCATGCTTATCACATCAGCAATTAAAACAGAAAATGCTGGAAAAACTCAGCGAGTCTGGCAGCATCTGTGGAGAAAGAAGTTAAGTTTTTTTATTAGTGTCACAAGTAGGTTTACATTAACACTGCAATGAAGTCACTCTGAAAATGCCCTAGTTGCCACACTCCGATGCCTGTTCTGAGGGAGAATTTAGCACGGCCAATGCACCTAACCAGGATGTCTTTCAGACCATGGGAGGAAACTAGAGCACCCGGAGGGAGCCCTCGCAGACACGGGGAGAATGTGCAAGCTTCACGCAGGCGGTGACCCGAGCCGGGAATCGAACCCGGATCCCTAGCGCCGTGAGTGCTAATCATTGAAACAGAGTTAACATTTCCAGTCTGTGTGAGCTCAAACCGCATCAGCTACTGGGTAGTCACTGGGTTCTGAGTGTGCAAAGCCGGTGACAGTTCCACACAGCTGTGGGTAGGGGGGCCGTGTCCAAATTCCACATTCCAGGATGCAGCGTCCAAACAGGCGTCTCCACGTTATGACAATATTTATACACAGTGAGGCAGCTCGATGTGCCGCGACGGAGACACGGTCAAAAATAAACAGGTGCCAAGCTGACACATGAGGAAGGCTGACAAAAAGGGATGAGATTTAAGGAGGACCAGGTTCTGTCAGTGTTGGATAACAGTTGGAGCACGCCCAGGCTGGACACAGACACTGGCATGGGCTGGCTGGTCCAGATTCTGTGCACAATATCCTTTCTAACCTTGGGCTGCATTTTATAACCCCCCCCCCCCCTTCTCTCGTGTTTTTAAAGGGAATTGGGGGGTGGGGGGCACATGTTACATGTCAGACCACCACCCCTGAACCACTTCCTGTAATACAGTGGGTAAGACCCCCACTACTCCCCCAGCCCTAAGGCCTACTGAAGGCCTTAATAGCCAACTATTGCCCACTTACAGCCCTCAATCCACCTCCACCGCCACAACAAACAGGGCAGTGGCCGGCGGGCAATGTGAGAAGGCCAATTCTAATTCATTTCGGTCTCCACAGCGCAGAGGAGGCCATTCAGTCCATCGAGCCTGCACCAACAACAATTCCACCCAGGTCCTATCCCTGTAACCCCATGTATTTACCCTGCTAATCCTCCTGACATTAAAGGACAATTTACCCTGGCCAATCCATCCAAGTAAGGATCTAGCAACACCAATTTTAAATCCAGCCGATTTATTTGAAAGTAAATTTGCAAGCTTTCGACCTTTTCGTCTTCGTCAGGCAAATGCAGTGTTCTGGTCTGCAATAGTACACATATCAGCACAGACAGTCACAGATTGCTGATTAGAATGCGAATCCTTACATCTAATCTGCTATTCAAGTGTTAAAGTGGCGAACAATGTGTGTGAAGGGAATCCTGAGCATTGTTGGAGAATTGTGTGTTTTCTCCAGACAGCATAGTAAGTGAGGTTTTTTGCTAACCCAGGCAAGTTACGGGGGTTACAGATAGTGTGTCATGAAGCCAAGATCCCTGTTAAGACCGTCCTCATGTGTGCGGAACTTGGCTATCAGTCTCTGCTCAGCGACTCTGCGCTGTCGTGTGTTATGAAGGCCCCTTTGAAGAACATTTACCCGAAGGTCGGAGGCCGAATGCCCGTGACTGCTGAAGTGTTCACCCACAGGAAGGGAGCTGTTTTGCCTGGTGATTGTTGAGCAATGCTCATTCATCCGCTGTCGTAGTGTCTGCATGGTCTCCCCAATGTACCATGCTTCGGGACATCCTTTCTTGCAACGTATTAGGTAGACAACAAAGCTCGCAAATTTACTATCAAATAAATCGGTTGGATTTAAAATTGGTGTTGCTAGATTCTTACTGAGTTCTTACTACCCCAGTCCAATGCCGGTGTCTCTACATCAATCCATCCAATACATTGAGGAAGATTTAGCATGGTCAACGCACCTTAACCAACACATTTTTGGGGTTGAGAAGGAGAGATGGAATTGGAATATAATTTGGGGGATGCCCTATACCATTAGATTCTCCACACTTGGCTTCCAAAATCCGATCCCTTCTCTCCCTAAAAGCCTGAAAGTGGGCCTGCATGCCGTTGACAATCTCCTTGAGCCTCTTGCAGTTCCAGCAGCGGCCACTACTGAGTTCTGGCACTGCTGAGACCTGCTGAGTTGCCAGCCAATCAGATTGCCCAGGCTGCCCCAGCAGTCGAATAGCAGTGCCTGTGATTGGATGGACAGATTTTGTCAATGTGAAAATTTATTTCCCCGGCAAAATAAACTTTTTTCTGAGACACATGAACCACCTAGACGGATTTCTAGAAGATTTTGAACAATTGATTATCCTCTTACACTTTCAGGTAAATTTTCCAGCAGTTCATGACATATTTTCTTTATCAATATCTTTCTCTGAAACAATAATAACTATGTTTAAAAGATTTATGTAAGTTTGGCACAATGGCACAGTGGTTAGCACTGCTGCCTCACAGCGCCAGGGGCCTGGGTTTGATTCCCAGCTTGGGCCACTGTCTGTGTGGACTCTGCACATTCTCCCCATGTCTACATGGGTTTCCTCCCACAATCCGTAAGACATGTTAGTTAGGTGCATTGGCCGTGCTAAATTCCCCCTCAGTGTACCCAAATAGGCACCAGAGTGTGGCAACTCGGGGATTTTCAGAGTAACTTCATTGCAGTGTTAATGTCAGCTTACTTATTAAAAAATAAACTTTGAACCTTAAATGAGAAACAGAAATTCTCACTGCCAAGTTAAAGGTAGTTTCTAAATCTGTCGTTCTCAGACTGTTGATCTGGAGTTGTAACAAATGGCCTTAAGTGGGTTAAGGCCTGATCTTTATAAGGCAAAACTTTGGACTAAATTATCACCGTATGATATTTGATGTCTGCCGCTAAATTCGACTGCTGTCCTTCTTCCTTCACCATCAGTGGTGATGTTGACCTGAGAAATCATTTTCACCTGTTCAAATCCACCCAGGAATCTGTCCAATGGATTAATCTGCCCTATCATATGTGCCAACTCACAAACTTAAAATCTAATAATGCCCAATAAATAAATTTACATTCAGAGGTACAAATGTTGTCATGTGCTGAAGTAATTTATTTAAAAAAAGGGTGCCCTTGGAAATCACAGAATTGTTACAGTGCCAAAGGAGGCCATTTGGCCCATCGGGTCTGTACAGGCTATCCATATGAACAGCATGATTTAGTGTCATTCTCCTGCCCTTTCCCTGAACCCCTGCACATTGTATCTATTCAAATAGCTATCTCATGCACTCTTAATGATAACTCCCCTGCTGCGACTGGGATATTTTCAGATGCATATAACTGTGTCTCTTGAAATTATTTTAAAACAATTCAAAATGGAAAAGAACCAAGCTCTATCTTATTTTCACTCCCCAGGTCTTTTATTTCTACTTTTAAACAGAGTCATTTCTTTATTTAAGAAAAACAGTAAGACTTTAAACTGTACATAATCATATGAGCTGTTTTTAAAAATTCCAGTCCAACTAAAACAAAGTTTTTTGCAAAGTTTTGAACGAGACACCCTGATGAGCATTTTTTCAAGGCTAAAGGGGCTGGATGTTATCTTCCATGAGACACACTCTTCCGAGTCCATTATCTTACAAGTCCATTTTTAGTCATAATAAATCCACACTGGTACCTTTAACTTAAAATAGAATTCAGGATTGTTCAATCCCAATTCTCGATGCGTAACCTTCAACTGAGACAAACACGCTCGACAATCACATTCGTGAATCTCTTAAACCTCCACAAATCCAGGTGCACTTTCTCTCAAACTAAAATCCCATCGTGTGTAAAATTTACTTTCACCCAGTCGTTTTACTTCTTCTTTCTCCAGGCAGAAGTTGGCAGCATTTTAAATCCAACTCTAACCCTGGAATGTTACTGCCCTGCCCGCCATGGAATCGGAGCGGGCAAGGGGCGGGCAACAGAAATGTCCTCGGGTGCAATTTTCCAGCCTTGGGTCAAGTGAGGTCATAAAGTTCCATCCTATTAGTGTTTTAGCTTTTTTCTCTATTTTTTAGTTTCTGATATTTGTGAACAACGCCAGGCTTTAATAATGAACTCAAAGGTGATTGGCATGTGTGTACTCTAAACTAATCAGGAGGAGGACTGCTACATCGAGTAGGAACTTGTCCATCCAGTCTGGTCATGATTGTATGTGATAAAGATCTTCAGAGACAGAAGTCCTGCCACTAAAATTCCTTTATAATTCCTACAGCAGTACGCAGAGAGCTATCAGCCAACAATCTGTCTTCAGGACGCCAGAGGAACTGACACTCCCCATCAAATACAAACCTCTGATTGCCCCATTAATTGATTCCTTAATCATATTGCAATAGGCCCAACCTCAAAGCTTGATTGCACACACGTACTGAACATACATGGCCCCCTGGTTATAATATGTAAACTATGAGGGAAATCCCTCAGTGAGACAGCTGGTCAGCACCGCTATTAAATACTTACACATTAATAGGCATCTACTCATCTTCAGCCAGCCTGAGGGAGTTATCACACCCTCTCCCTGAGGGAGTTATCACACCCTCACCCTGAGGGAGTTATCACCCTCTCTCTCAGGGAGTTATCACCCTCTCTCCCTGAGGGAGTTATCACCCTCTCACCCTGAGGGAGTTATCACCCTCTCACCCTGAGGGAGTTATCACCCTCTCACCCTGAGGGAGTTATCACCCTTTCACTCTCAGGGAGTTATCACCCTCTCTCTCTCAGGGAGTTATCACCCTCTCTCTCTCAGGGAGTTATCACCCTCTCGCCCTGAGGGAGTTATCACCCTCTCTCCCTGAGGGAGTTATCACCCTCTCCCTGAGGGAGTTATCACCCTCTCTCCGAGGAGTTATCACCATCTCTCCCTGAGGGGTTATCACCCTCTCCTCAGGGAGTTATCACCCTCTCCCTGAGGGAGTTATCACCCTCTCTCCCTGTGGGAGTTATCACCCTCTCTCTCTGAGGGAGTTATCACCCTCTCACCCTGAGGGAGTTATCACCCTCTCACCCTGAGGGAGTTATCACCCTCTCTCCCTGAGGGAGTTATCACCCTCTCTCTCTGAGGGAGTTATCACCCTCTCTCCCTGAGGGAGTTATCACCCTCTCTCCCTGAGGGAGTTATCACCCTCTCACCCTGAGGGAGTTATCACCCTCTCTCCCTGAGGGAGTTATCAGCCTCTCGCCCTGAGGGAGTTATCACCCTCTCGCTCTGACGGAGTTATCACCCCCTCACCCTGAGGGAGTTATCACCCTCTCGCTCTGACGGAGTTATCACCCTCTCTCCCTGAGGGAGTTATCACCCTCTCTCCCTGAGGGAGTTATCACCCTCTCTCCCTGAGGGAGTTATCACCCTCTCACCCTGAGGGAGTTATCACCCTCTCTCCCTGAGGGAGTTATCACCCTCTCGCCCTGAGGGAGTTATCACCCTCTCTCCCTGAGGGAGTTATCACCCTCTCTCTCTCAGGGAGTTATCACCCTCTCGCCCTGAGGGAGTTATCACCCTCTCAACCTGAGGGAGTTATCACCCCCTCACCCTGAGGGAGTTATCACCCCCTCACCCTGAGGGAGTTATCACCCTCTCGCCCTGAGGGAGTTATCAACCTCTCGCCCTGAGGGAGTTATCACCCTCTCGCCCTGAGGGAGTTATCACCCTCTCTCTCAGGGAGTTATCACCCTCTCTCTCAGGGAGTTATCACCCTCTCTCCCTGAGGGAGTTATCACATTCTTGCTCTGACGGAGTTATCATCCTCTCTCCCTGAGGGAGTTATCACCCCCTCACCCTGAGGGAGTTATCACCCTCTCTCCCTGAGGGAGTTATCACCCCCTCACCCTGAGGGAGTTCTCACCCTCTCGCCCTGAGGGAGTTATCACCCTCTCACCCTGAGGGAGTTATCACCCTCTCTCTCTCAGGGAGTTATCACCCTCTCGCCCTGAGGGAGTTATCACCCTCTCACCCTGAGGGAGTTATCACCCTCTCTCCCTGAGGGAGTTATCACCCCCTCACCCTGAGGGAGTTATCACCCTCTTGCTCTGACGGAGTTATCACCCTCTCTCCCTGAGGGAGTTATCACCCCCTCATCCTGAGGGAGTTATCACCCTCTCTCCCTGAGGGAGTTATCACCCCCTCACCCTGAGGGAGTTATCACCCTCTCGCCCTGTGGGAGTTATCACCCTCTCGCCCTGAGGGAGTTATCACCCTCTCTCCCTGAGGGAGTTATCAGCCTCTCTCCCTCAGGGAGTTATCACCCTCTCGCCCTGAGGGAGGTATCACCCTCTCTCCCTGAGGGAGTTATCACCCCCTCACCCTGAGGGAGTTATCACCCTCTCACCCTGAGGGAGTTATCACCCTCTCGCCCTGAGGGAGTTATCACCCTCTCACCCTGAGGGAGTTATCACCCTCTCTCTCTGAGGGAGTTATCACCCTCTCTCTCTCAGGGAGTTATCACCCTCTCACCCTGAGGGAGTTATCACCCTCTCACCCTGAGGGAGTTATCACCCTCTCTCCCTGAGGGAGTTATCACCCTCTCACCCTGAGGGAGTTATCACCCTCTCTCCCTGAGGGAGTTATCACCCTCTCTCCCTGAGGGAGTTATCACCTCCGCCTGAGGGAGTTATCACCCTCTCTCCCTGAGGGAGTTATCACCCCCTCACCCTGAGGGAGTTATCACCCTCTCACCCTGAGGGAGTTATCACCCTCTCGCCCTGAGGGAGTTATCACCCTCTCACCCTGAGGGAGTTATCACCCTCTCTCTCTGAGGGAGTTATCACCCTCTCTCTCTCAGGGAGTTATCACCCTCTCACCCTGAGGGAGTTATCACCCTCTCTCTCTGAGGGAGTTATCACCCTCTCACCCTGAGGGAGTTATCACCCTCTCACCCTGAGGGAGTTATCACCCTCTCACCCTGAGGGAGTTATCACCCTCTCACCCTGAGGGAGTTATCACCCTCTCACCCTGAGGGAGTTATCACCCTCTCACCCTGAGGGAGTTATCACCCTCTCTCCCTGAGGGAGTTATCACCCTCTCACCCTGAGGGAGTTATCACCCTCTCTCTCTCAGGGAGTTATCACCCTCTCTCTCTCAGGGAGTTATCACCCTCTCTCTCTGAGGGAGTTATCACCCTCTCTCCCTGAGGGAGTTATCACCCTCTCACCCTGAGGGAGTTATCACCCTCTCACCCTGAGGGAGTTATCACCCTCTCGCCCTGAGGGAGTTATCACCCTCTCTCTCTCAGGGAGTTATCACCCTCTCTCTCTCAGGGAGTTATCACCCTCTCTCCCTGAGGGAGTTATCACCCTCTCTCCCTGAGGGAGTTATCACCCTCTCACCCTGAGGGAGTTATCACCCTCTCTCCCTGAGGGAGTTATCACCCTCTCTCTCTCAGGGAGTTATCACCCTCTCACCCTGAGGGAGTTATCACCCTCTCTCTCTCAGGGAGTTATCACCCTCTCACCCTGAGGGAGTTATCACCCTCTCTCTTTCCCCTGAGGGAGTTATCACCCTCTCGCCCTGAGGGAGTTATCACCCTCTCACTCTGAGGGAGTTATCACCCTCTCTCTCTCAGGGAGTTATCACCCTCTCACCCTGAGGGAGTTATCACCCTCTCGCCCTGAGGGAGTTATCACCCTCTCTCCCTGAGGGAGTTATCACCCTCTCTCCCTGAGGGAGTTATCACCCTCTCACCCTGAGGGAGTTATCACCCTCTCTCTCTCAGGGAGTTATCACCCTCTCGCCCTGAGGGAGTTATCACCCCCTCACCCTCAGGGAGTTATCACCCTCTCGCTCTGACGGAGTTATCACCCTCTCTCCCTGAGGGAGTTATCACCCCCTCACCCTGAGGGAGTTATCACCCTCTCTCCCTGAGGGAGTTATCACCTCTTCACCCTGAGGGAGTTATCACCCTCTCTCCCTGAGGGAGTTATCACCCTCTCTCCCTGAGGGAGTTATCACCCTCTCACCCTGAGGGTGTTATCACCCTCTCTCCCTGAGGGAGTTATCACCCTCTCTCTCTGAGGGAGTTATCACCCTCTCACCCTGAGGGAGTTATCACCCCCTCACCCTGAGGGAGTTATCACCCTCTCTCTCTGAGGGAGTTATCACCATCTCGCCCTGAGGGAGTTATCACCCTCTCACCCTGAGGGAGTTATCAGCCCCTCAGCCTGAGGGAGTAATCACCCTCTCTCCCTGAGGGAGTTATCACACTCTCTCTCTCACGGAGTTATCACCCCCTCACCCTGAGGGAGTTATCACCCTCTCGCCCTGAGGGAGTTATCACCCTCTCGCTCTGACGGAGTTATCACCCTCTCTCCCTGAGGGAGTTATCACCCTCTCACCCTGAGGGAGTTATCACCCTCTCTCTCTCAGGGAGTTATCACCCTCTCTCCCTGAGGGAGTTATCACCCTCTCACCCTGAGGGAGTTATCACCCTCTCTCTCTCAGGGAGTTATCACCCTCTCTCCCTGAGGGAGTTATCACCCCCTCACCCTGAGGGAGTTATCACCCTCTCTCCCTGAGGGAGTTATCACCCCCTCACCCTGAGGGAGTTATCACCCTCTCTCCCTGAGGGAGTTATCACCCCCTCACCCTGAGGGAGTTATCACCCTCTCTCCCTGAGGGAGTTATCACCCTCTCTCCCTGAGGGAGTTATCACCCTCTCTCTCTCAGGGAGTTATCACCCTCTCACCCTGAGGGAGTTATCACCCTCTCTCTCAGGGAGTTATCCCCTCTCCCTGAGGGAGTTATCACCCCCTCACCTGAGGGAGTTATCACCCTCTCTCCAGGGGAGTTATCACCCTCTCTCTCAGGGAGTTATCACCCTCTCTCCCTGAGGGAGTTATCACCCTCTCTCCCTGAGGGAGTTATCACCCCTCACCTGAGGGAGTTATCACCCTCTCTCTCTGAGGGAGTTATCACCCTTCTCCCTGAGGGAGTTATCACCCTCTCACTCTAGGGAGTTATCCTCTCTCTCTCAGGGAGTTATCACCCTCTCACCTGAGGGAGTATCACCCTCTCCCCTGGGGATATCACCCTCTCTCCCTGAGGGAGATCACCCCTCTCTCTGAGGGAGTTATCACCCTCTCTCCTGAGGGAGTTATCACCCTCTCTTCAGGGATTATCACCCTCTCTCCCTGAGGGAGTTATCACCCTCTCGCCTGAGGGAGTTATCACCCTCTCTCTCTGAGGGAGTTATCACCCTCTCTCTCTCAGGGAGTTATCACCCTCTCACCCTGAGGGAGTTATCACCCTCTCTCTCTCAGGGAGTTATCACCCCCTCACTCTCAGGGAGTTATCACCCCCTCACCCTGAGGGAGTTATCACCCTCTCACCCTGAGGGAGTTATCACCCTCTCTCTCTCAGGGAGTTATCACCCTCTCTCTCTCAGGAGTTATCACCCTCTCTCTCGGATGGAGTGATCACCCTCTCTCTCTCAGGGAGTTATCACCCTCTCTCTCTCAGGGAGTTATCACCCTCTCTCACACTCTCGCCTGAGGAGTTATCACCCTCTCGACCTTGAGGGAGTTATCACCCCTCTCCCTGAAGGGAGTATCGCCCCTCTCTCTCAGGGAGTTATCACCCTCTCACCCTGAGGGGAGGTATCACCTCTCGCCTGAGGCAGTTATCACCCTCTCGCCCTGAGGGAGTTAATCACCCCTCACTCTCAGGGAGTTATCACCCCCTCACCCTGAGGGAGGTATCACCTCTCACCCTGGGGAGTTATCACCTTTCACTTCAGGGAGTTATACCCTATCTCTCTCAGGGAGTTATCACCCTCTCTCTCTCAGGGAGTTATCACCCTCTCGCCCTCCCTGAGGGAGTTATCACCCTCTCACCCTGAAGGGAGTTATCACCCTCTCTCTCCAGGGAGTTAACCCTCTCTCTCTCAGGGAGTTTCACCTCTCTCTCTCAGGGAGTACACACCTCTCACCTGATGGAGTTATCACCCTCTCTCTCTCAGGGAGTATCAGCCCTCTCTCTTCAGGATGTTTACACCCTCTCTCTCGCGATGGAGTGATCACCCTCTCTCTTCTCAGGGAGTTATCCACCTCTCTCTCTCAGGGAGTTATCACCTCTCTCACCCTCTCGCCCTGAGGGAGTTATCACCCTCTCTCCCTGAGGGAGTTATCACCCTCTCTCCCTGAGGGAGTTATCACCCTCTCTCTCTCAGGGAGTTATCACCCTCTCTCTCTCAGGGAGTTATCACCCTCTCACCCTGAGGGAGTTATCACCCTCTCTCTCTCAGGGAGTTATCACCCCCTCACTCTCAGGGAGTTATCACCCCCTCACCCTGAGGGAGTTATCACCCTCTCACCCTGAGGGAGTTATCACCCTCTCTCTCTCAGGGAGTTATCACCCTCTCTCTCTCAGGAGTTATCACCCTCTCTCTCTGATGGAGTTATCACCCTCTCTCTCTCAGGGAGTTATCACCCTCTCTCTCTCAGGGAGTTATCACCCTCTCTCTCTGAGGGAGTTATCACCCTCTCGCCCTGAGGGAGTTATCACCCTCTCTCCCTGAGGGAGTTATCACCCTCTCTCCCTGAGGGAGTAATCACCCTCTCACTCCGATGGAGTTATCACCCTCTCTCCCTGAGGGAGTTATCACCCTCTCTCTCTCAGGGAGTTATCACCCTCTCACCCCGAGGGAGTTATCACCCTCTCTCTCCCTGAGGGAGTTATCACCCTCTCTCTCTCAGGGAGTTATCACCCTCTCGCCCTGAGGGAGATATCACCCTCTCACCCTGAGGGAGTTATCACCCTCTCACCCTGAGGGAGTTATCACCCTCTCGCCCTGAAGGAGTTATCACCCTCTCGCCCTGAGGGAGTTATCACCCTCTCTCCCTGAGGGAGTTATCACCCTCTCTCTCTCAGGCAGTTATCACACTCTCTCTCTCACGGAGTTATCACCCTCTCGCCCTGAGGGAGTTATCACCCTCTCTCCCTGAGGGAGTTATCACCCTCTCACCCTGAGGGAGTATCACCTTCTCGCCCTGAGGGAGTTATCACCCTCTCTCCCTGAGGGAGTTATCACCCTCTCACCCTGAGGGAGTTATCACCCTCTCTCCTGAGGGAGTTATCACCCTCTCTCTCTCAGGGAGTTATCACCCTCTCTCCCTGAGGGAGTTATCACCCTCTCTCTCTCAGGGAGTTATCACCCTCTCACCCTGAGGGAGTTATCACCCTCTCTCTCTCAGGGAGTTATCACCCTCTCTCCCTGAGGGAGTTATCACCCTCTCTCCCTCAGGGAGTTATCACCCTCTCACCCTGAGGGAGTTATCACCCTCTCTCTCTCAGGGAGTTATCACCCCCTCACCCTGAGGGAGTTATCACCCTCTCTCCCTGAGGGAGTTATCACCCTCTCTCTCTCACGGAGTTATCACCCCCTCACCCTGAGGGAGTTATCACCCTCTCTCCCTGAGGGAGTTATCACCCTCTCTCTCTCACGGAGTTATCACCCCCTCACCCTGAGGGAGTTATCACCCTCTCACCCTGAAGGAGTTATCACCCTCTCACCCTGAGGGAGTTATCACCCTCTCTCTCTCAGGGAGTTATCACCCTCTCGCCCTGAGGGAGTTATCACCCTCTCTCCTGAGGGAGTTATCACCCTCACCCTGAGGGAGTTATCACCCTCTCGCTCTGAGGGAGTTATCACCCTCTCTCCCTGAGGGAGTTATCACCCTCTCTCCCTGAGGGAGTTATCACCTCTCTCCCTGAGGGAGTTATCACCCTCCACCCTGGGGAGTTATCACCCTCTCACCCTGAGGGAGTTATCACCCTCTCCCTGAGGGAGTTATCACCCTCTCTCTCTCAGGGAGTTATCACCCTCTCTCTCTGAGGGAGTTATCACCCTCTCTCTCTGAGGGAGTTATCACCCTCTCTCCCTGAGGGAGTTATCACCCTCTCACCCTGAGGGAGTTATCACCCTCTCTCCCTGAGGGAGTTATCACCCTCTCTCTCTCAGGGAGTTATCACCCTCTCTCCCTGAGGGAGTTATCACCCTCTCACCCTGAGGGAGTTATCACCCTCTCACCCTGAGGGAGTTGTCACCCCCTCCCCTGAGGGAGTTATCACCTCTCACCCTGAGGGAGTTATCACCTCTCGCCCTGAGGGAGTTATACCTCTCTCCCTGAGGAGTTATCACCCTCTCTCCCTGAGGGAGTTATCACCCTCTCACCCGAGGGAGTTATCACCCTCTCT
Organism: Sphyrna mokarran; assembly: GCA_024679065.1. Classification (NCBI taxonomy): domain Eukaryota; kingdom Metazoa; phylum Chordata; class Chondrichthyes; order Carcharhiniformes; family Carcharhinidae; genus Sphyrna; species Sphyrna mokarran. Next base: position 12,016,570 of record JAGIQG010000005.1, read on the forward strand.
CTCAGGGAGTTATCACCCTCTCTCTCAGGGAGTTATCACCCTCTCTCCCTGAGGGAGTTATCACCCCTCCCTGAGGAGTTATCACCCTCTCTCCCTGAGGGAGTTATCACCCCCTCACCCTGAGGGAGTTATCACCCTCTCTCCCTGAGGGAGTTATCACCCTCTCACCCTGAGGGAGTTATCACCCTCTCTCTCTCAGGGAGTTATCACCCTCTCACCTGAGGGTTATCCCCCCTCACCCTGAGGGAGTTATCACCCTCTCTCCCTGAGGGAGTTATCACCCTCTCTCTCTCACGGAGTTATCACCCCCTCACCCTGAGGGAGTTATCACCCTCTCTCCCTGAGGGAGTTATCACCCTCTCTCTCTCACGGAGTTATCACCCCCTCACCCTGAGGGAGTTATCACCCTCTCACCCTGAGGGAGTTATCACCCTCTCACCCTGAGGGAGTTATCACCCTCTCTCTCTCAGGGAGTTATCACCCTCTCGCCCTGAGGGAGTTATCACCCTCTCTCCCTGAGGGAGTTATCACCCCCTCACCCTGAGGGAGTTATCAACCTCTCGCTCTGACGGAGTTATCACCCTCTTTCCCTGAGGGAGTTATCACCCTCTCTCCCTGAGGGAGTTATCACCCTCTCTCCCTGAGGGAGTTATCACCCTCTCGCCCTGAGTGAGTTATCACCCTCTCACCCTGAGGGAGTTATCACCCCCTCACACTGAGCGATTTATCACCCCCTCACCCTGTGGGAGTTATCACCCTCTCTCTCTCAGGGAGTTATCACCCTCTCGCCCTGAGGGAGTTATCACCCTCTCGCCCTGAGGGAGTTGTCACCCTCTCTCACTCAGGGAGTTATCACCCTCTCTCTCAGGGAGTTATCACCCTCTCTCCCTGAGGGAGTTATCACCCTCTCGCTCTGACGGAGTTATCACCCTCTCTCCCTGAGGGAGTTATCACCCCCTCACCCTGAGGGAGTTATCACCCTCTCTCCCTGAGGGAGTTATCACCCCCTCACCCTGAGGGAGTTATCACCCTCTCTCCCTGAGGGAGTTATCACCCCCTCACCCTGAGGGAGTTATCACCCTCTCTCCCTGAGGGAGTTATCACCCTCTCTCCCTGAGGGAGTTATCACCCTCTCTCCCTGAGGGAGTTATCACCCTCTCACCCTGAGGGAGTTATCACCCTCTCTCCCTGAGGGAGTTATCACCCTCTCTCTCTGAGGGAGTTATCACCCTCTCACCCTGAGGGAGTTATCACCCCCTCACCCTGAGGGAGTTATCACCCTCTCTCTCTGAGGGAGTTATCACCATCTCGCCCTGAGGGAGTTATCACCCTCTCACCCTGAGGGAGTTATCAGCCCCTCAGCCTGAGGGAGTAATCACCCTCTCTCCCTGAGGGAGTTATCACACTCTCTCTCTCACGGAGTTATCACCCCCTCACCCTGAGGGAGTTATCACCCTCTCGCCCTGAGGGAGTTATCACCCTCTCGCTCTGACGGAGTTATCACCCTCTCTCCCTGAGGGAGTTATCACCCTCTCACCCTGAGGGAGTTATCACCCTCTCTCTCTCAGGGAGTTATCACCGTCTCTCCCTGAGGGAGTTATCACCCTCTCACCCTGAGGGAGTTATCACCCTCTCTCTCTCAGGGAGTTATCACCCTCTCTCCCTGAGGGAGTTATCACCCCCTCACCCTGAGGGAGTTATCACCCTCTCTCCCTGAGGGAGTTATCACCCCCTCACCCTGAGGGAGTTATCACCCTCTCTCCCTGAGGGAGTTATCACCCCTCACCCTGAGGAGTTATCACCCTCTCTCCCTGAGGGAGTTATCACCCCCTCACAGGGAGTTATCACCCTCTCTTCTCAGGGAGTTATCACCCTCTCACCCTGAGGGAGTATCACCCTTCTCTCTCAGGGAGTTATCACCCTCTCACGCTGAGGGAGTTATCACCCCCCACCGAGGGAGTTATCACCCTCTCCCCTGAGGGAGTTATCACCCTCTCTCTCAGGAGTTATCACCCTCTCTCCCTGAGGGAGTTATCACCCTCTCTCCCTGAGGGAGTTATCACCCCCTCACCCTGAGGGAGTTATCACCCTCTCTCTCTCAGGGAGTTATCACCCTCTCACCCTGAGGGAGTTATCACCCTCTCTCTCTCAGGGAGTTATCACCCTCTCACTCTGAGGGAGTTATCACCCTCTCACCCTGAGGGAGTTATCACCCTCTCTCCCTGAGGGAGTTATCACCCTCTCTCTCTCAGGGAGTTATCACCCTCTCTCCCTGAGGGAGTTATCACCCTCTCTCCCTGAGGGAGTTATCACCCCCTCACCCTGAGGGAGTTATCACCCTCTCTCTCTCAGGGAGTTATCACCCTCTCGCCCTGAGGGAGTTATCACCCTCTCACTCTCAGGGAGTTATCACCCTCTCTCTCTCAGGGAGTTATCACCCTCTCACCCTGAGGGAGTTATCACCCTCTCGCCCTGAGGGAGTTATCACCCTCTCTCCCTGAGGGAGTTATCACCCTCTCACCCTGAGGGAGTTATCACCCTCTCTCCCTGAGGGAGTTATCACCCTCTCCCTGAGGGAGTTATCACCCTCTCCTCTCAGGGAGTTATCACCCCTCTCTCTCAGGGAGTTATCACCCTCTCTCTCTCAGGGAGTTATCACCCTCTACCCTGAGGGAGTATCACCCTCTTCTCTCAGGGAGTTATCACCCTCTTCTCTCAGGAGTTATCACCCTCTCTCTCGAGGAGATCACCTCTCTCTCTCAGGAGTTATCACCCTCTCTCTCTCAGGGAGTTATCACCTCCTCTCTGAGGAGTTATCACCTCTCGCCCTGAGGGAGTTATCACCCTCTCTCCCTGAGGGAGTTATCACCCTCTCTCCCTGAGGGAGTAATCACCCTCTCACTCCGATGGAGTTATCACCCTCTCTCCCTGAGGGAGTTATCACCCTCTCTCTCTCAGGGAGTTATCACCCTCTCACCCCGAGGGAGTTATCACCCTCTCTCTCCCTGAGGGAGTTATCACCCTCTCTCTCTCAGGGAGTTATCACCCTCTCGCCCTGAGGGAGATATCACCCTCTCACCCTGAGGGAGTTATCACCCTCTCACCCTGAGGGAGTTATCACCCTCTCGTCCTGAAGGAGTTATCACCCTCTCGCCCTGAGGGAGTTATCACCCTCTCTCCCTGAGGGAGTTATCACCCTCTCTCTCTCAGGCAGTTATCACACTCTCTCTCTCACGGAGTTATCACCCTCTCGCCCTGAGGGAGTTATCACCCTCTCTCCCTGAGGGAGTTATCACCCTCTCACCCTGAGGGAGTTATCACCTTCTCGCCCTGAGGGAGTTATCACCCTCTCTCCCTGAGGGAGTTATCACCCTCTCACCCTGAGGGAGTTATCACCCTCTCTCCCTGAGGGAGTTATCACCCTCTCTCTCTCAGGGAGTTATCACCCTCTCTCCCTGAGGGAGTTATCACCCTCTCTCTCTCAGGGAGTTATCACCCTCTCACCCTGAGGGAGTTATCACCCTCTCTCTCTCAGGGAGTTATCACCCTCTCTCCCTGAGGGAGTTATCACCCTCTCTCCCTCAGGGAGTTATCACCCTCTCACCCTGAGGGAGTTATCACCCTCTCTCTCTCAGGGAGTTATCACCCCCTCACCCTGAGGGAGTTATCACCCTCTCTCCCTGAGGGAGTTATCACCCTCTCTCTCTCAGGGAGTTATCACCCCCTCACCCTGAGGGAGTTATCACCCTCTCTCCCTGAGGGAGTTATCACCCTCTCTCTCTCACGGAGTTATCACCCCCTCACCCTGAGGGAGTTATCACCCTCTCACCCTGAAGGAGTTATCACCCTCTCACCCTGAGGGAGTTATCACCCTCTCTCTCTCAGGGAGTTATCACCCTCTCGCCCTGAGGGAGTTATCACCCTCTCTCCCTGAGGGAGTTATCACCCCCTCACCCTGAGGGAGTTATCACCCTCTCGCTCTGACGGAGTTATCACCCTCTTTCCCTGAGGGAGTTATCACCCTCTCTCCCTGAGGGAGTTATCACCCTCTCTCCCTGAGGGAGTTATCACCCTCTCGCCCTGAGGGAGTTATCACCCTCTCACCCTGAGGGAGTTATCACCCTCTCACCCTGAGGGAGTTATCACCCTCTCACCCTGAGGGAGTTATCACCCTCTCTCTCTCAGGGAGTTATCACCCTCTCGCCCTGAGGGAGTTATCACCCTCTCACCCTGAGGGAGTTATCACCCTCTCTCCCTCAGGGAGTTATCACCCTCTCTCTCAGGGAGTTATCACCCTCTCTCCCTGAGGGAGTTATCACCCTCTCTCTCTGAGGGAGTTATCACCCTCTCTCCCTGAGGGAGTTATCACCCTCTCACCCTGAGGGAGTTATCACCCTCTCTCCCTGAGGGAGTTATCACCTCCTCTCCCTGAGTGAGTTATCATCCTCTCTCCCTGAGGGAGTTATCACCCTCTTGCCCTCAGGGAGTTTTCACCCTCTCGCCCTGAGGGAGTTATCACCCTCTCATATATCATCAGGACAACCTGTGGGCCGAAGGGCCTGTATTGTGCTGTAGTTTTTCTATATTCTTTGTTTCTACCTTACCCTCCTGTGCAGGACCCAGTGACACAGTGGTTAACATTGCTGCCTCACAGCTCCAGGGACTTGGGTTCAATTCCCAGCTTGGGTCATTGTCTGTGTGGAGTCTGCATGTTCTCCCAATGTTTATGTGGGTTTTCTCAGGGTGCTCCCGTTTCCTCCCACAGTCCAAAGACATGCTGGTTTGGTGTATTGGCCGTGCCGAATTCTTCCTTGAACAGGCGCTGGAGTGTGGCGACTGGGAGATTTTCACTGTAACTTCATTGCAGTGTTAATTTAAGCCTACTTGTGACACTGACAAGTAAATTTTAAACTTTACACTGGGCACAGACTTGAGAATTAGCTGTGCTTCGTGGTCCTTGGGGCTAATTTCTCTGCCAAAGCAGTGCATGTGTGTAAATGAGTGTAGTAATGATAGTTTGTGCAATCACATCGAAGCCTGACATCATGGTGATAATGGAGACCATCCTCAAGGACCTCTATGCCTCACAGCTGGGGAACCAGGTTCGATTCCCGGCTATGTTTATGTGTGGAGTTTGCATGTTTTCTCCGTGTCTGCGTGGGTTTCCTCCGGGTGCTCCGGTTTCCTCCGAAGTTCCAAAGACATGCTGATTAGGTGCATTGGCCATGCTAAAATTGCCTTTAGTGTCAGGGGGACTAGCAGGGTAAATACATTGGTTTATGGAGATAAGGCCTGGATGGGATTGTAGTCGATGCAGACTCGATGGGCTGAATGGTCTCTTTCTGAACCATAAGGACTCTGTTCTGTGATGGAAGCAGATTGGATCGTGGCTATGAAGAGGGAATTGGATGAATACCTGATGAGAAAGAATTTGCAGTGCCACTCAGGGGAGAATGAGGAGTGAGATGATCTGATTCCTTTTGCAAGGAATATCCTGTGTGAGCCTGCTTCCTTTGACACAGCTGCGATTCAATGACTCTAGCCAACTCAGCCTGGTTTATTGAATCTTTCTGTGCATCGAATGTTGGCCTCATTTGCCTCCACCGCACACTGCAGCATCACCGCAACTGATGCCACGTTACAAAATAGATTGTCACTTCAGCAAAGGTAATGTAGACAGCTTGCTGGGATGTGATTGCACTGGCGAGGGTGCAGAGGAGATTCACTGTGATGTTGTTTGGGCTGGAGTGTTTTAACTATGGAGAGATGCTGGTTAGGCTGGGGTTGTTTCCTTACTGTAAAGAAGGCCGAGGAGTACTCACCAGGGTGTACAAAATTATGAGGGATATAAATAGAATAGATAGGAAGAAACTGTTCCCCTTAGTAAAGGGCTCAATAGCAAGGGGGCGTAGATTTAAGGTCAGGGGTAGGAGGTTTAGTGGGGATTTGAGGAAAGACTTCTTCACCCAGTGGCAAGTGGGAATCTGGAACTCACTGTCTGAAAGGGTGAGAGAGGCAGGAACCTTCGCAGTATTTACAAAACATTTAGATGGAGCTATAGCATTCAAGGCTCCAGAACAAGTGCTGGAAAAATAGGATCAGAATTGATAGGTGTTTGATGGCCAGCACAGACAGAATGGGCCGAAGGGCCTCCTCTTATGCTGTAAAGCTCTGTGCCTCTGAGGGAATTATTTTATGAGGGGTGATTTTATCGAAATGTAAAGGAATGTTCGAGGGGCTTGTTTGGGAATGACGATGAGGAAATGTTTCCCTCAGCTGGAGAATCTACACCATGGGGACACTAAGCAAAAGAGGTTCCTTATTGAGGACAGAGATGAGGATAAATCTATTCACTCCAATAGCTGTGAATCTTTGAGATTCTCTGCCCCAGAGAGGTGTGGATATTCTATTATTCAGTATAACTGGAACCAGAGCTTGATAGATTCTTAGATCCGAAAGAATTTTAAAGTATATGCAGATTAAATAATAGATTTGAAAAAGAATGGTGCTGGAGCGAGGTAACTTCTTGCGACTGTCCCCAGGATATTTTAGAATCATAGAATTCTACAGGGCAGAAGGAGGCCATTCAGCCCATTGAGTTTGCAGTGACCATAATCTCAGACAGACCCTATCCCATAACCCCATGAATTAACCCCACTCATCACCCTGACACTAAGGGGCAATTTAGCATAGCCAATGCATCTAACCCGCACATCTTGGAGTGTGGGAGGAAACTGGAGCACTCGGAGGAAACTCACACAGACACAGAGAGGACATGCAAACTCCACACAGACAATGACCCAAGGTGGGAATCGAACCTGGGTACCTGGCACTGTGAAAAAGCAGTGCTAACTATTGTGCCACTGTACCCTCTAATTCTAACTTTTAACTCTCATTCTGGGCTTTTTAACTCTAAGTCCTTTAAATTTTCTCTGATCTTTTTCTACACCCTAGCTGTGACTATAACACTATATTTTGCGCTCTCTCCTTCCCTTCTCCCCTATGTACTCTATGAACAGTATGCTTTGTCTATATAGCACGCGAGAAACAACACTTTTCTAGTATATACTTTTACATATGACAATAATAAATCAAACTTAAGTTTAAAGTTTTTTTATTATTCATGAGAAGGCTTACATTAACACCACAATGAAGTTACTGTGAAAATCCCCTGGGCACTACACTTCGGCACCTGTTTGGGTACACTGAGGGAGGATTTAGCACGACCAGGGCATTTAACCAGCATGTCTTTCAGACTGTGGGGGGGAAACTGGTGCTCCCAGAGGAAACAAACACAGACACGGGGAAAACATGGAGATTGCACAGACAGTGACCCGAGCTGGGGATTGAATCAGGGTCCCTGGCTCTGTGAAGCAGCAGTGCCAAGCACTATGCCACCGTGCTGCCCATGGTAAGACATGAAGGTGGAGTTAAAGATTATTGTTGGTGGCCACAACTTGTTATCCTCCATCCTGGGAAAAAATACATTTTAATTATCGTCTGATTGAAGAGAGAAACATTAATATATCACACACTTTATAACCTTGGGTTGCTCCAATGCCATTCAATGTTGATATGGTGCTGTCACTGTTGTAATGTAGGAAACGGGATTGTAAATCTGATCCCAATGTAGACTCATAAACAGCAGTGAGATAATAACCCGATCATCTTTCTTTTGTAAGTGATTGAGTGCTAAATGTTAGCTAGGACAAAGGGTTAAGGAGTTTTGTTTTCGCTGATAACTGGATGCCTTTTTTAGCCATGTTGTCAGGCTCCTTGTGTTAACTATTAGCTTCTTCTTCTATATAAATATATAAAGTATGAGGGGAATCCCTGGAGTGCCAGCAGTCTCACTGAGACAGCTGGTCAGCAACGCTATTAAATACTTGCACATTAATAGGCACCTGTTCTTCTTCAGCCAGTCCAGAACAGTTAGCACCATCTCACCCTGCTAAAGGGTTCTTTATTGATGGTACGGTGGCACAGTGGTTAGCACGGCTGCCTCACAGAGACCTAGGTTTGATTCCCGGCTTGGGTCACTGTCAGTGCTGAGTCTGTACGTTCTCCCCGTGTCTGCATGGGTTTCCTCCGGGTGCTCCGGTTTCCTCCCACAGTCTGAAAAACATGCTGTTAGGTGCTAAATTTTCCCTCAGTGCAGCTGAACAGGCACCGGAGTGTGGCGACTAGAGGACTTTCACAGTGACTTCATTGCAGTGTTAATGTAAGCCTCCACTTATGACACTAATAAATAAACTTTAAAACTTGTGACACTAATAAGTAAACTTTTAAAAAACTCTTTCAGAGTCTCCAAATTGATTCCTGGTTCTTCTCTCTCTGCCATGAGATTCACTATCTATCTCATTTCTCTGAGTGTCACCTCACTGCTCTTTATCTTGCCTTTTAACCTCGTTGGGGATTGAACCTTGACCCCTCACCTTGACAACGCAGAGCAAAATAACGCCAAAGTGGGATCCAATGATATCGAAACTATGAGACAGCCAACATATCTGAATTGTAAACTTTTAGCGGTTGTGGTAAAGGAACACAGATTAGATTGAAGAAGAGTGTAAAGGAAAGCGGAGGAGGTGATGACGCAGTGATAATATCACAGGGCTAGTTGTTCAGAAAATCCCCTAGGCATTCCGGCATCTATTTGGGTACACTGAGGGAATATTTATCAAGATCAATGCACCTAACCAGCACGTCTTTCAGACTGTGGGAGGAAACTGGGGCACCCGGAGGAAACCCACACAGACACGGGGAGAATGTACAGTCTCCACACACCCAGGCTGGGAACTGAACCCGGGTCCTGGCACTGTGAGACTACAGTGTGATACACAAATGCTATTCTCTTCCTTCAGATATTAAGTAAAATGTGTTTTTGATGGGATGGAAATTTACAAGTTGTGGCCACTAACAATATAAAAGCAGAAGAATAATATCTTGGCTGATCTTCAATCTCTCCTTCATCTTCTTGTGTGATCTTTTGATTAAATTTGATTTTGATTTATTACACATTGTTATTGGGATTATTGTTGGGATACAGTGAAAAGTATTGTTTCTTGTGCGCTGTACAGACAAAGCATCCCATATATAAGGTACGTAGAGGAGAGGGTGGCACAGAGGGCAGCCCTCTCTCAGTGCAACCGAATAGGTGCCGGAATGCCTAAGGGATTTTCACAGTAACTTCAATGCAGTGTTAATGTACTTGTGACTCGAATAAAATTTTAAAAAGCCTTGTGAAGCCCCAACATGCTTTGCAGACATTCAAGTGCTGATGAAGTGCTAACACTGTTGAAATGTGGGAAACAAGAGTGATGTCTCACAGCTCAAGGGACCCTGGTTCAATTCCTGCCTTGGACGACTGCGTGTAGTTTATACATTCTCCCCATGTCTGCGTGGATTTCCTTCAGTTTCCTCTCACAGTCCAAAGGTTAGGTGGAATGGCCACGCTAAATTGCCCCTCAGTGTCCCAAGGTGTGTAGATTGGATTGATTAGCCATGGGAAATGTGTAAGGTGGCACAGTGGTGAGCACTGCTGCCTCACAGTGCCAGGGATCCAGGTTCAATTCCGGCTTTGGATGACTGTGTGGAGTTTGCACGTTCTCTCCATGTCTGCGTGGGTTTCCTTCGGGTGCTCCGGTTTCCTCCCACAGCCCAAAGGAGTGCGGGTTGGGTTAATTGGCCGTGCTAAATTGACCCTAGTTCCGGGGACGTTAGCGAGGTAAATGCAAGGGGTTACGAGTATAGGGCTTGGGTGGAATTGTTGTCGGTGCAGACTCGATGGGCCGAATGCACTGTCGGGATTCAGTGATTCTAGGAGAAGATGCAGAATATCGTGTTACAGTCACTGTGCCACCCTGCCCTCTGAAACGGCCCAGCAAACCCCTCAGCCTGAGGGCAACTCTGCCAACGATAACCACATTTCACAAAAGAATAACAAAAAACAGGCTGGTGGATTGGAGAAAAGCCCACTTTGAGGGAATGTCGTGGGCAACATTGGCAAACAACTGAGCAGCAAAGGGGAAATATTTATAACGGTGTCCAGGAAAAATAAATCCCACAGAAAAGAAAGAATAAACATGAGTGTCTGGGGCTGAGACAAGGGAAGAATTGAAGGTTTGACAAGACAGGATCGTAAATGCAGGGATGTTATGGGAGAGAAGAGACGGAAGAATGTGAAAACTCTCGCAAAGAAGCCAAAAAAACAGGAAGGAAAAGAGGAACTCTGAATTAATTTATGAAGGAATATAAAACCGGACAGTAAAATATTCCACAAGCATACAAACAGCAAAGCTGGGATTAGAACAGGGCTACAAGGGGATGTACAGGATAAAAACTCAGGCAGAAATAACAGGAATATTAAATCAGAACTTCAGCATTTACCAAGGAAACAAATAGACGGATGTGACATCAGAGATTTAGACTTGAAATGATATCATTCCCACATTTAAAATAAAAAGAGAAGGGCTATTGATAAACATTGGAAGCTTCTGGAGTTTTAAAACCCTAGTCTGGCTGGGTTGATTTTTATTGAATCTAGAGGAGAAACAGCAGAGATGTGAGGGAGAGTTTCCCATTCCTCCCACCAAGGGAATCGGAGCGGGAAGGGCCGGACAATCTGTTAATCTTGGTGGGATTTTCCAGTTTTGGGGCAAATGTGGCCAGAAATTCCCACCCATCAGTCAGAATTCTCCAAGCTCGTCTGCAGCTGGGGTTCTCCAGTTCCGCTGCTGTGAGTGCAGATTCTCCATTCTGGCTCGCAATGGATTTGCAAGGCCAGAGAATTTGGGGCATTATTCCATTCTAATTCTCTTCCTGCTTCTAGCAGCGCACTAACGCAGACTTTTCTCTGTTTCTATAGCTGGTAATTGCTGGAACAGGTAGCTAGGCTATTGTCAGGAGATTTTAACTTGAGTGACACCATCAAGCACTGCGGACCAGGAATCTCTCCCACTCTTACTGCCAGCCATGGGTGTGTTTGGAAGGATTTATAGTTGACACCCAAAATATTTGGCCTCGTTACACTGGAGCTTGGCAACTTCTTGCGGGCTGTGCCCAGTTCTAATTCTAGTTTTTACTCTCATTCTATGCTTTTAAAACTTCATTCTAACTCTTTTAAACTCTCTGACAATGCTTTAATTATAACACTGCATTCTCCACTGTCTCCTTCTCTATGTGTTCTCCAGGCTGGCACAGTGGCACAGTGGTTAGCACTGCTGCCTCACAACACCAGGGATCCAGGTTCAATTCCCGGCTTGAGTCACTGTCTGTTTGGAGTTTGCATGTTCTCCCTGTATCTGCGTGGGTTTCCTCCGGGTGCTCCGGTTTCCTTCTACACACCAAAGATATGCAGGTTTGGTGGATTGGCTGTGCTAAATTGCCCCTTAGTGTCAGGAGAGATTAGCAGGGTAAATATGTGGGGTTACAGGAATAGGGCCTGAATGGGATTATTGTCGGTGCAGGCTTGATGGGCCGAATGGCCTCCATCTGCACTGTAGGATTCTCTGATGAATGATATGCTTTGTCTGCACAGTGCGCAAGAAACAATACTTTTCATTGTGCACCAATACACGTGACAATAATAAATCAGGTCAAAAGAATCAAGTCCTGGGGTGGGATTTGAACCAGGGGCTTCTGGCTCAGTGGCAGGGATGGGACTCTCTGCTCCACAAGACCTCTTTCAGAGGCACAGATTTAATCATGAGCTGATCCATGGAGACCAGGATTCAAACTTGCACTGAAATAAAACCCATTGGGTTTCAAGTCCAAAGCTTAAGATTAAGGAGATGTGAGGGAGCAGTGGTGCTTCTCCCTCGGACTGCTCCCTCTGGCTCACTTTCAATAGATCCTATCTTCACACAGTTCTCTCCTGGAAGCATGCGACAGTAAGCACCAGACCAGGGGAGGGGAAGGCATCAGGTGTCCCACCCTCAGCACCTCAGGGATTCTCCACCCCGGTGGGAGAAGACTGAGTTTGGTGCGCCGGGTGGGGGTGAGGTCAATCTAAAGCCCTTATCCTGAAGGGTCAGCACCATGTTTTTACACTTTATTAACTCAGTGCGAACATCATCTGGGATAAGGTATATCAGTCTCAAGTTATTGCAGTCCATTGAATCCAATCTAGCTCTAACTACTTCATTTATTAGTGTCACTAGTATGGCTTACATTAACACTGCAATGAAGTTATTGTGAAAATCCCCTAGTCGCTACACTCGGCCTGTTTGGATACACAAAGGGAGAATTTAGCATGGCCAATACACCTAACCAGCACATCTTTCAGGCTGTGGGAGGAAATCCATGCACGCAGGGGAAACCCACACAGACACAGGGAGAATGTGCAGACTCTGCATAGACAGTGAGCCAAGCCAGGAATTAAACCTTGGTCTCTGATGTTGTGAGGAGGCAGTGCTAACCATTGTGCCATCCTGTGGATTTCAACAAGACATAGAAAGATTCCTGATCATACAATATATCTGGATCGATCTTCACCCATCTGGACTCAACCAAGGTAGAGTCATTAAATCAGAGAGTCATAGAGGTTTACAGCAGGAAAACAGGAACTTCAACCCAATTTGTCAATGTTGCCCATATTTCTTTGTAAAACCCTTAAGCTAATCTCACTTGCCTGTATTTGGCCCATATCTCTCTATACCCATCATACCCATGTCACTATCTAAATGCTTTTTAAAAGATAAAATTGTACCCACCTCTACTACTACCTCTGGCAGCTTGTTATAGACACTCATCACTCTCCGTGTAAAAAATTGCCGCTCTGGACACTTTTACATCTCTCCCCTCTCACCTTAAACCTATGCCCTCTAATTTTACACTCCCCTACCCTTGGGAAAAGATATTGACTATCTAGCTGATCTCCTTATTATTTCATAGATCTCTATAAGATCAACCCTCAGCCTCCTATGCTCCAGAGAAAATAAGTCCCATTTATCCAACCTGTCCTTGTAACTCAATCCATCAAGTCCCAGTAGCATCCTAGTAAATCTTTTCTGCACTCTTTCTAGTTTAATAATATCCTTTCTATAATAGGATGATGGAACTGTACACAGTATTCTAAGTGTGGCCGTACTAATGTCTTGTACAACTTCAACAAGATGTCCCAACTCCTGTATTCAATATTCTGACCAATGAAACCAAGCATGCTGAATACCTTCTTCACCACTCTGTCCACCTGCGACTCCACTTTCAAGGAGCTATGAACACATATCCTTAGATCTCTTTGCTCTGTAAGGTAGGTCAGGTTGAGAGAGTGAGGCTGACGGTATCTGACAGTCATTCCCTATAACCCAATTTACCTGCAAGCTCAATAATTTATTAGTACAGGAGGACAAGGAGAGAGTTTATGACAGGCCGGTACTTAAGAAAGGAGATATAACTAGATTGGGGAATTGTAAATTAGTCAGCTCAACATCAATAGTAGGAAAATGTGCTTTTATGGGATGTGGGTGTCGCTGTCTAGATCAGCCCTCATTGCCCTCAAGAACTGCCTTCCTGAACTGTATTCCATGTAGTGAGGGTACACTCTATAAAGAGAGGCAGTTTCAGGATTTAGATCCAGCGACAGTGAAGGAACGGCAACATATTTTCAACTCAGGATGGTGAGCGACTTGGAGGAGAAGCTTCAGTTACCACCTGCTTGCTGCTCTTGATCTTCCAGATATTCAAGGTCACGAGTTTGGAAGGTGCTGCAGTGCACCTTGCTGCCACTGTGTGTCAGTGTTGGACAGAGTGAATGGTGAAGGTGATGGAGTGCCATTGGCTGTTGAGTTTTGAGTGTTGTTGGATTGCACCCAAGTGGGGAGTATTCCATCACCCTCCTAACCTGTTGATGGTGGACCGGCTTTGGGGAGTCAGGTGGTGAGTTACTGTCCACGTATCCCTAACCTCTGGCTTGTTTTGGTAGCCCCAACATTTATATGGCAAGTCCAGTTCAGTTTTGGTCAATAGTAATGCCCCAGGATGTTGACGGTAGGGGATTCACCAATGGCAATGCCATTGATTGGCAAGGGGTGATGGTGAAATTCTCTCTTGTTGTTGGTAGTCATTACCAAGCACTTGTGTGGCACCAATGTTAGTTGTCAGATTAGACCAAGCCTGAAATTCAGGCCTTGCTGCTTTTGGACGTGGTCTGCTTCAGTATCTTAGAATCTTAGAATCATAGAATCATAGAATCCTACAGTGCAGAAGGAGGCCATTTGGTCCACTAAGTCTGCACAATCCCACTCAGGTCATATTCCCACAATCCCGTGCATTTACTCTAGCTAGTTCTCCTGAAAATTAGGGGCACTTTAACATGGCCAATTCATCTAAACCACACATTCCTAGTCAGGGAATGAAAATCATCTCCTGTCTCTGCAACTGGATCCTGAACTTCCAAATTCACAGACCACAATCAACAATACCTCCTCCACAATCATCCTCAACACTGGTGCCCCACAAGGCTGTGTTCTCAGCCCCCTACTATACTCCTTATACACCTATGACTCTGCGGCCAAATTCCTCTCCAACTTGATTTTCAAGTTTGCTGATGATTCCACCGTAGTGGGTCGGATCTCAAACAATGATGAGACAGAGAACAGAAATGAGATAGAGAATCTGGTGATCTGGTGCAGCAACAATAATCTCTCCCTCGATGTCAACAAAACGAAGGAGATTGTCATCAACTTCAGGAAGCATAAAGCAGAATATGCTCCTGTCTACATCAACAGGAATGAAGTAGAACGGATCGAGAGCTTCTAGGTTTTAGGTGTCCAGATCACCAACAACCTGTCCTGGTCCCCCCATGCCAACATTATAGTTCAGAAAGCTCACCAGTGCCTCTACTTTCTCAGAAGACTAGGGAAATTTGACATGTCCGCTACGACTCTCACCAACTTTTACAGATGCACCATAGCAAGCATTCTTTCTGGTTGTATCACAGCTTGGTATGGCTCCTGCTCTGCCCAAGACCACAAGATATTACAGAAGGTCGTGAATGAAGCCCAGTCCTTCACACAAACCAGCCTCCCATCCATTGATTCTATCGACACTTCCTGCTGCCTCGGCAAAGCAGCCAGCATAACTAAGGATCCCACACACTCTGAATATTCTCTCTCCCACCTTCTTCCTTTGGGAAAAAGTTACAAAAGCCTGAGGTCACATTACAACCGACTCAAGAACAGCTTCTTCACTGCTGCTGTCAGAATTTTGAATGGACCTATCTCACATTAAGTTGATCTTTCTCTACACCCCTAGCTATGATTGTAGCTCTACATTCTGCATCCTCATCTTTCCTTCTGTATATAGTATGCTTTCTCTGGATCAGTGATGTCCTGGAGCTGAGATGCTATCATCAGTGATAATTTGAGTTATAAGGAGAGGTTGGATAGACTGGGACTTTTCTCTCTGGAGGGTAGGATGCTGGGGGGTGATCTTATAGAGTCTATTAAATAATGAAGGGTGTAGATAAGGTAGATAATCCATATCTTTTCCCAAGGGTAGCGGAGTCTAAAATTAGAGGGCATAGGTTTAAGGTGAGTGGGGAGAGATACAAAAGTGTCCAGAGGGTCAATTTTTATCACACAGAGGGTGGTGAGTGTCTGGAACAAGCTGCCAGAGGTAGTAGAGGCGGGTATAATTTTATCTTTTAAAAAGCATTTAGACAATTTCATGGATATGATGGGTATAAAGGGATATGGGCCACAAGTGGGCAATTGGGATTGCTTAGGGGTTTTAAAAAAAAAACAGCATGGACAAGTTGGGCTAAAATTCCTGTTTCCAAGCTGTAAACCTCTGTGACTCTAATCAGAAATCTGTGGACTGTGGGAGGAAACCAGAGTACCTGGAGGAAACTCCACACAGACAGTGGAATTGAACCAGGGTCCCTGGCACTGTAAGGCAGCAATGTTAACCACTGTGCTACCATGAATTGTAAACGGTGCTGAACAATGTGCGATTATCGGCGAACACCCCAACTTCTGACCTTATGACGGAAGGAAGGTCATTGATGAAGCAGCCGAAGATGGCTGGGACTAGGAAACTAATCCGAGGGATTCCTGCAGTGATGTCCTGGAGCTGAGATGCCTGACCCTCCACAACCACAATCATCTTCCTGTGGCCAGGTCTGACTCTGAGCAGGGGAGGGATTTCCCCCTGATTCTCATTGACTCCAGTTTGGCTGGGCTCCTTGCTGCCACACTCGGATATATACTGCCTCGATGTTAAGGGCTGTTCCCTCTTGCCTCACCTCTGGAAATCACCTGTCTTCAGATCTCCAGATTGTGGGATTTTTACTGAAGGAGAAATTCAAAACCCACCTCGACTTGCCAACTTTAAGGGTGTTTAAATCGTCAGTGGATAGGTATATGGATAACATTGGAATAGTTTAGGTTAGAGGGTCATTAGATTGGTTCATTCGTCGGTGCAACATTGAGGGCCGAAGGGCCTGTACTGTGCTGTAATATTCTATGTTCCATCTCAAAACCAAACACATAATAATAAATAGTCAACAGGATGTGACATTGAACAAGAAGATAGTCAATGCTGAAAAGGATTGCATCAAATTATAGACGACCTAAATCCCTGCAGTGCAGGAAGAGGCCATTCGGCCCATTGAGCCTGCACTGACCACAATCCGGGTGCTGTCCCTGTAACCCCACATATCTACCCTTCTAATCCGCCTGACACTAAGGGACAATTTAACATGGCCAGTCAACCTAACCTTTGGATGCTCCCTGGTATAGAAGGACTGAGTTACAAGAAAAGGTAAGGTAAATTGGGGCTGTTTTCTTTAGAAAGACAGAGACTGAGAGCAGATTTAATAGAGGTGTACAAGATTATGAAGGGTATAGATAGAGTAAACTGTGATGAGCTTTTTTCTGGGTTGGAATCAAATATCACAAGGAGCCACGGGCTTAGGGTGAGGGGGGTAAGGTATAATTCAGATGTTAGAGGGGTTTTTCCACACAGAGGGTGGTGGGGGTATGGAATGCACTTCCAAGTAAAGTGGTGGAGGCAGGTACTCTGGAGTTATTTAAGAGATACTTAGATAGGCACATGAGCGGAATAGGGATGGAGGGATATAGTAGACTGATTTAAAAGAGGGATCATGAGCCTTGGGAAGTTCCTAGGAATTGTATAAGTTGTGCATGTTGTTGATGTTTTTCTCTCTTATTCCACAGATGCTTTGGTCCACCTTGTTGTCTAACAAGAGGCATACACACGATGGGTCGTGAGAGGGCTGCTCTTGGATTTTTTGAGAGTATCCTAGTGCTTCACGTCGTTAGTGTACGCTTGACTGGACCATTTGGTGGGTAACAGAACAGCTCAGTGACTATAGCTGTGCTGTGCAGATACATGGATTTGGGTCTGTGGGAGTTTGCGTGTTCTCCCCGTGCTTGCGTGGGTTCTCTCTGAGTGCTCCGGTTTCCTCCCACACCCCAAAGATGTGCTCTTAGGCTGATTGGTGAAACAAATTTTCCTAAATTGTCTCTCCAATCTGATTTCCAATGCAGATTTCCATACGCATAGACAAGGGTATGGGTGGAAGTGGGAATGTTAAAATGGCGGTGCGGGCTCGTTGGGCTGAAGGGCCTGTTTCCCGTGCTGTGCTGTTCTTTGTTCTTTGGACTGTGGGAGAAAACTAGAGCACCCGGAAGAAACCCTTGCAGACATGGGGTGAACATGCAACCTCCACACAGACAGTGACCCGAAGCAGGGATCGAACCTGGGTCTCTGGCGCTGTGAGGCAGCTGTGCCACTGTGCTGCCCCAATGATATGAGAAAGTCGCCAAGGAATCCAACGGGGAATTCAGAATTCCTTACTTGAGAATGTGGAAGCCGCTCCCAAGGGAAGTGGTTGAAGTGAACCATATAAGGAGAGTCTAGATTAGCTCTTCAGAGAGAAGAGAGTGACCTCAGGCTGGAACTGAACCCTGGCAGTGTGAGACAGCGCGGCTAACCACTGTGTCTATTAGACAAAGATTACGAAATGAGATTTGACACATAAATGTGAGCTCATACACAT
Organism: Sphyrna mokarran; assembly: GCA_024679065.1. Taxonomy (NCBI): domain Eukaryota; kingdom Metazoa; phylum Chordata; class Chondrichthyes; order Carcharhiniformes; family Carcharhinidae; genus Sphyrna; species Sphyrna mokarran. The sequence continues at coordinate 12,034,592 of JAGIQG010000005.1, forward strand.
TGGTACGAACCATCTGGAGGCCACATAATATTTAGAAAATACAAATCTAATGATAGTGAAACAAAAGGAGTGGGAAAGGACAGTCACAAAAATCTCTCAAAGTGAGCCAAGTACTGCAGTTTATTTCAGACCTGAAATATAGAGAGGTTAGATTCAAATTATAACGAGCCTGGGTTTGATTCAAGTGTTATGATTGTAGTGCTTGTCAGCATGCTATAAAAAGGATGTGGAGACACTGGAGAGGTACAAATACATTTACAAGAATGTTATTATTGACATTAATGAGCTGGAGGAAGAAATAGAATGTCAGGCTGCCAAATTTACTTATGATAAAGTTTATATATTAGTCACAAGTAAGGTTTACAGTAACACTGATACAAAGACAGGTGGAAGGATATGTTGTGACATTGCAATGGGATATAGATAGATTGGGTGACTGGACAAAAAACTATGCTACGTTGATCTTTCTCTTCACTCTATCTGTATCTGTAACACTATACTTTCCTTCTCCCCTGTGTACTTTATGAACGGTATGTTTTGCCTGGATAGCGTGCAAGAAACAACACTTTTCACTGTTTCCTGGTATCTTCATTAATAGAGGAATTGAGTTTAGGAGTCAGGAGGTAATGCTGCAACTTTATAAGACCCTTGTCAGACCCCACTTGGAGTATTGTGTGCAGTTCTGGTCACCTCACTATAGGAAGGATGTGGAAGCTATTGAGAGGGTGCAGAGGAGATTTACAAGGATGTTGCCTGGATTGGGGGGCAGGCCTTATGAGGATAGGTTGAGGGAGCTGGGACTCTTCTCCCTGGAGAGATGAAGGATGAGAGGTGACTTGATAGATGTTGAGAGGAATAGATAGAGTGGATTCTCGGAGGCTATTTCCCCGAGCTGAAGTGGTCACTACGAGAGGACACAGATTTAAGGTGCTGGGGGGCAAGTACAGAGGAGATGTTAGGGTAAGTTTTTCACTCAGAGGGTGGTGAGTGAATGGAATCGATTGCTGTCAGTGGTGGTGGAGACAGATTCGATAGGGTCTTTTGAGAGACTTTTGGATGAGTACATGGGATTTGATGGGATTGACGGTTATAGGTAAGGTAGAGATATGTTCAGCGCAACTTGTGAGTCGAAAGGTCTGTTTGTGCTGTAGTTTTTCTATTTTCTACGTTTGTCTGTTATACATGTGACAATCAGATCAACTTGGTAAATGGAGTTTAGTGTGGGAAAGTGTGAGCTCATGATAGGAGGAACCAAAAGACAGATTATTATCTAAATGGAGAGAGAGAGACTGCAGGTGAGTGAACTACAGAGGAAACTAGGTATTCGGTTTAGGAAACCTGCTCGGCATGGATGAGTTGAGCCGAAGGGCCTGCTTCGGTGCTGTATATCTCTATGACTCTGAGGTGTTCTAGTGCATGAATCATAGAAAGCTAGCAAACGAGTCCAACAGGTAGTTGAGGCAAACAGCATTTAAAAATAGGGAGGGTCTGTTGCTCTTGTGCAGGGTGTTGATGAGACCTGGAATATTGCAATACAGTTCTGATCCACTTACCTAAGAAAGGATTAATAACATTGGAGGCAGAGCAGGTGATTCCTGGGATGAGAAGGTTTCAAAGGAGACTAAATAATCTGGGTCTGAATTCCTTGGAGTTTAGGAGATTGAAGAGTGACCTTATTCAAACATGTATGATCCCGAGAGGGCTTGACAGGGAAGATGTGAGATGTTTTCATTAGTCTCGAAAAAGGAAACTTGGCTACAAGATAGAGGGCCAGTCACCTAAAACTGAAATTGCTTCTCACAGAGGGTGGTGAATCTCTGGAATTCTTTGCCCCAAAGGTTAGTACAGGCTGGATCATTTTATATATAATCAAAGTGGATAAATATTTGATAGATCGAGGAAGAGAGGGCCGTAGGGAAATGGCACAGGGAAGGAGTTGAGGCCATGATCTTATTGAATGGTGGGACAGACTTGAAGGGCCCGTTGGCTCGCTCCTGATTCTATTTCTTGTATTCCTGTGTTACTTGGAGTGTGAGAGTATACTTGTCGAAAAGGATGGATGGGCTGTGTCTCTTTTCTCTTGCAAAAGAGAAAACTGAGTGTTGACCTCATGAAGGTCTTTAAAATGATGAAACCTTCTGATAGTATGGCCCCAGACACCATATTTATTGGAAAGAGTAAAACTCAAAAGCAACAATAATCCTTACAGTGCAGGAGGAGGCCATTCAGCCCATCGAGCCTGCACCAACAACAATCCCACCCAGGCCCTATCCCCATACATTTAACCTAGCCAGTTCCCCTGACACTAAGGAGCATTTAGCACGGCCAACACACACCTAACCAGCACATCTTTCAGACTGTGGGAAGAAACCAGAGTACCCGGAGGAAACCCAAGCAGACACGGGGAGAATGTGCAGACTCCACGCACACAGTGACCCAAGCCGGGAATCGAACCCGGATCCCTGGAGCTATGAAGCAGCAGGGCTAAGCACTGTGCACTGTCTTTTGTGCTGTAGTCTCTGTGCTGGGAATTGAACCCCACAACTTTCTGACTCAGAAATAGTGCTGTATGCAAACTGCTGTTGTCCTATTTGCTCACACACACACGGGCTGTAACTCTACCACCTCCCTCGCCACAGACCTGGAGCCCACACACCGAGCCCCATTCCTATCAGCCTGGGTCATATCCTCACCCACTAACACTGCAACATCTTCAATTATAAATCCTAATCCCCATTTTCAAATTCCAGTATGGAATCTCCTCTCCCAATCTCAGTGAGATCTTCCAGCTCCATCTCACTTAAAGTTTGCACATTCTCTCCATGTCTACGTGGGTTTCCACTGGGTGTTCCAGTTTCCCCCCACAGTTCAAAGACGTGCAGTTAGGTGGATTGGCCATGTTAAATTGCCCTTTAGTGTCAGGGGGACTAGCAGGGTAAATGCATGCGGTGGTGGGACTAGGGCCTGGGTGGGATTGTGGCCAGTGTCGACTCGATGGGCTGAGTGGCCTCCTTCTGCACTGAAGGGATTCTATAATTCCATGGATTCTATAAAGATCACTGCCCTCCTCCAGTCCTGGCCTCTTGCATATCCTCAATTTTGATCACTCTGTCGATGGCAGTCCCTTCATTCCCAAGACCTGGAATTCCCTCTTTAAATCTGATTCTCTAGCTCTCTCCCTCTCCAGAAGATATCTATTAAAATTTACCCCTCCCTCCTCCCTGCCCGCTCCCCGCTCCTTACCCCCTGCAGTGGGTCGCCTGGTGATGGGACGGGCAAATTGCTGGAACGTTAAAGACATCGGCAGGACTGGAAGACCCTGCCAGCAGCCACGGGTGAGCCCTGGCAGACACGCCCCCTAAAGGGTGAGGTGGAAAATGCTGCCCAAATATTTGATCACAGGGCCTGGTATTCATTTCTTTCCTCCGATTTTGCTTGAGTGAAATGGTTCGAATCGCTTCATCCACCACATTGAAGGCGCTGCATCAATGCAAGTTGTTGTTGTGAGGATTCATAGAACATAGAACATTACAGCACAGAACAGGCCCTTCGGCCTTCGATGTTGCGCCGACCAATATAAAAAGCAATGCCCCTCCAAACTAAACCATTCCCTTCTCTTCCATATACTTATCAACTAACCTCTTAAACGCCACCAAACTTGGCGCATCTACAACTGCTGCAGGCAGGGCATTCCACTCCCGAACCACCCTTTGGGTAAAGAACCTACCTCTGATATCCGTCCTATAACTATCACCCCTTAATTTAAAGCTGTGTCCCCTCGTGCTAGCTTTCTCCATCCTAGGAAAAAGGCTATCACTGTCCACCCTATCTAAACCTCTAATCATCTTATATGTTTCGATTAGGTCCCCTCTTAGCCGCCTCCTTTCTAACGAAAACAACCTCAAATCCCTCAGCTTCTCTTCATAAGACCTGCCCTCCATACCAGGCAACATCCTGGTAAACCTCCTCTGTACCCTCTCCAATGCCTCCACATCTTTCTTATAATGTGGGGACCAGAACTGCACACAATACTCCAAGTGCGGCCGCACTAGAGTTTTGTACAATTGCAACATGACGTTGCGGCTCCGAAATTCAATCCCCCTACCAATAAAAGCTAAGACTCCATATGCCTTCTTAACAACCTTCTCAACTTGACTGCCTACTTTCAGGGATCTATGCACATACACACCAAGATCCCTCTGTTCATCAAGACTACTAAGAATCCTACCATTAGCCCTATACTCTACACATTTATTATTTCTGCCATAGTGCATTACCTCACACTTTTCCACATTAAACTCCATTTGCCACCTCTCGGCCCAGCTCTGCAACTTGTCCAAGTCCCTCTGCAAACTATAACACCCCTCTTCACTATCTACCACTCCACCGACTTTAGTGTCATCTGCAAATTTACTAATCCATCCTTCAATACCCTCATCCAGATCATTTATAAAAATTACAAACAGCAGGGGCCCCAAAACAGACCCCTGAGGTACACCACTTGTCACCGAACTCCAAGATGAATATCTCCCATCAACCACCACCCTCTGTCTTCTATCTGCTAGCCAATTCCTAACCCAATTAGCTAAATCACCCTCTATCCCATACATCTGCATTTTCTGCAGAAGTCTTCCATGGGCCACCTTATCAAACGCCTTACTAAAGTCCATATATACCACATCAACCGCCTTACCCCCATCCACCTCTTTAGTCACTTTTTCAAAAAACTCAATGAGGTTAGTAAGGCACGACCTACCCTTCACAAAACCATGCTGACTATCCCCAATCAATTCATTTCTCTCTAAATAACTATAAATCCTATCCCTAATAATTCTCTCCAATACTTTGCCCACAACAGAAGTAAGACTCACTGGCCTATAATTCCCTGGAAGGTCTCTCTTCCCCTTCTTGAACAACGGGACCACATTCGCTATCCTCCAGTCCTCCGGAACCACACCCGTAACCAACGACGACCTGAAGATCAGAGCCAGAGGCTCTGCAATCTCCTCTCTTGCCTCCCAGAGAATCCTAGGGTAAATCCCGTCCGGCCCAGGGGACTTATCCAACTTCAAACCCTCGAGAATATCTAGCACATCCTCCCTATCTACTTCGATACTTTCCAGTTTGCTACCCTGTACCTCAGTGTTCTCCATAACTACATTTACATCACCCTGCGTGAATACCGAAGAGAAATATTTATTCAGTGCCTCTCCAATCTCTTCAGGCTCCACGCACAACTTCCCACTGCTGTCTATGACTGGCCCTAATCTTGTCCTAACCAATCTTCTATTCTTAACATATCTAAAGAAAGCTTTAGGATTCTCCTTAATCCTATCAGCCAAAGTCTTCTCGTGTCCTCTCTTAGCTCTCCTCAATTCACTCTTTAGCTCCCTCCTGGCTAATCTATAGCTATCCATTGCACTAACCGAGCCTTCAAGCCTCATCCTGACATAAGCCTCCTTTTTCCTTTTAACCAGCAAATCAACTTTTTTCGTACACCAAGGTTCTCTTACTCGACCATTTCCTCCTTGCCTGACAGGGACATACTTATCAAGGACTCGCAGCAGCTGCTCCTTGAATAAGCTCCACATTCCAGATGTTCCCAGTCCCTGTAGTTTCCTAGTCCAATCTATGCACCCTAATTCTCTCCTGATGGCCTCAAAATTACCCTTCCCCCAGCTATAACTACAGCCCCCAGCTTCATGCCTATCCCTATCCATCACCAAGGTGAACGTAACCGAATTGTGGTCACTATCACCAAAATGTTCACTAACTTCCAAGCCTAACACCTGGTCTGGCTCATTGCCCAGCACCAAATCCAATGTAGCCTCACCTCTAGTTGGCAAATTCGGGGGTGGGATTTTACACTTTCCCATCCATCCCGTCCTGCCATTGGCCAGTGAGATTTTCCAGTCCCAGCCCCCTTCCTGCCATTAACCAGTGGGGTTTTCCAGCTCTCCAACCCTGTCCTGCCATTAACCAGTGGGACTTTCTACTCTCCTCCACCCCGTCCCACCAGTAAGATTTTCCAGTCCCGTCACCGTCAATGGAGCTTCCCGTTGGTCGCATTCTCCGCCATTGGGGGACCCACGGCAATGGGTCGCTGTTGGTGAGACTGGAAAATTCTGCTGACAGACAGACTGGCTGGAAAATCCCTCCCTGAGTCTCCCTTTGGCTGTTTTCCTCGGAGGATACAGACAGGCCGAGGACAATTCGGAATTGAACAGGGTCTGGAAAAGGCTTTTCAAACACAGGGAATGCTGCCATCTGCTGCTGTCCTGCGGACATTACAACAGTGACAACACTTAAAACTCAGACACTGAAATGAATGATAGGATTGTATATCTGTCGGGACTGATGGGCCGAATGCCCCATATCATTCCACATCGGACAGCACAGTGTCACAGTGATTAGCACTTCTATCTCACAGTGCTAGGGACCCGGGTTCGATTCCCGGCTTAAGTCGTTGTCTGTGTGGAGTCTGCACATTCTCCACATATCTGCGTGGGTTTCCTCCGGGTGCTCCGCTTTCCTCCCACAGTCCCACCATTTGTGGGTAGGTGGCTTGGCCATGGGAAACGTTTGGGGTTGTGGGGATGGGGCAGGGGAGGGGTCCCGGTAAGATACTCTGTCAGCGAGTCTGTGCAGTCGCGATAGGCTGAATGGTCTCTTCTGCACTGCAGGAATTCTATGATTTCAATGCTGTTCTTTCTTAATAAAGCAGTTAAGGGAGTTCCTGACTTAGGAGAGAATTTGAATGTGGGTTGGGTGGAGGATGGGATTGGTAAGAGAAAGTGAAGGTGAGGTCATCCATTTTGTTAGGAATAAGAGCAAAATGGACTATTATTAAAATGGTAAAAAATTGCAGCATGATGCTGTACAGAGGGATCTGGGTGTCCTTGTGCAGGAATCTCAAGGAGTTGGTTTGCTGGTTCAGCAGGTAATTAAGAAGGCAAATGGAATTTCGTCCTTCATTGCTGGAGGGATGGAGTTTAAAAACAGGGAGGTTATGTTGCAGCTGTATAAGGTGCTGGTGAGACCACAGCTGGAGTTACTGTGTACAGTTTTGGTCTCCTCACTTGAGAAAAGATATACTGGTTCTGGAGGGGGTGCACAGGAGATTCACGATGTTGATTCTGGAGTTGAGAGGGTTGGCTTATGAGGAGAGACTCAATAGACTGTGGGCTATGCTCATTGGAACTCAGAGAATGAGGGGAGATCTAACAGAAACATACAAAATTATGAAGGGAATAGATAAGATAGATGCAGGGAAGTTGTTTCCACTGGTGAGTAAAACTAGAACAAGGGGGCATAGCCTCAAAATAAGGGGAAGCAGATTTAGGACTGAGTTGAGGAGGAACTTCTTCACGCACAGGGTTGTGAATCTGTGGGATTCCCCACCCAGTAAAGGAGTTGGGGCTACTTCATTGAATGTTTTTAAGGCAAGGATACATTGACTGGGACAGCCATAGTATTAGAGGGTTGGATGGAGAGAAATTTGTTGAGAGCACTCAGGAGGATTTCTCATTCAATATGTGGATGAAGCGACTACAGAGGGGGCAAAACCAGACTTCTTCAGGGGAGGGGGAGTGTCGAGGGGAGGGGAGAGAGAAAGGGGAAAGGGTAAGAACAGCAGGGGAGAGGGGGAGGGTGAAAGGAAGGGGAGGGGGGAAGAGGAGGATAGGAGGGGAATGATAGAGGGAGAGGGAGGGGGAGAAGGATAGAGGGGGAGGGGAGAGATGGGGAGAGGAGCAGAGGAGGGAGGAGGGGTAGGGGAGAGTGGGAGCATAGAGGGGATGGGAGGGGGAAGGGGAAGGGGAGAGATGAGGAGGGGGAAGGGGAGAGTCAGGGGGAGGGAGAGAAAAGGGAGGGGGAGAAAGTGGAGGGGAACAGGGGGAAACTAGAGGAAGACTGGAGGGGAGAAAGTAGGAAATACCACCCTCAGGTTCTGAAACCAGTGAAAAGGCAGAAATAATCGGGAACCAGCTTAATCTGTGCTCCAGAACTCAGTAGGAAGTCTCACAACACCAGTGGAAAGTCCAACCAGTTTATATGATAGTAAACCCACAACCTGTTCCACAGGAACAGGAAGGTTCATCACACAAGACAAAGGAACACGGTTTCCGAAACCTTGTGGGTTTACTATCAAATAAACTTCTTGGAGTTTAAGCTGGTGTTGTGAGACTTCTTACTGTGTTTACCCCAGTCCAACATCGGCATCTCCACATCACGACTCCAGAATTCCCCCAAGATAAGCCCTTGTAATAATAACTAACCTCCCAGCCCGATCCCTCTGATATACAGAGTGTGGGAAAAGAGGAAATCTTTCTTCATAATTTAGTGAGCAATAGAGAAGGAATATAGAGAGAGAATCAAGCTTAATGTTAGTGTTACTGAGTGCAGGATCGGGGCTGTGTGTACAGTGCTGAACTGGGGTTGGTGTTCCTGAGTGCAGGATCGGGGCTGTGTGTACAGTGCTGAGCTGGGGTTAGTGTTACTGAGTGCAGGATCGGGGCCGTGTGTACACTGCTGAGCTGGGGTTAGTGTTACTGAGTGCAGGATCGGGGCTGTGTGTAACAGTGCTAAGCTGGGGTTAGTGTACTGAGTGCAGGATAGGGCTGTGTGTACAGTGCTGAGCTGGGGTTAGTGCTACTGAGTGCAGGATCAGGGCTGTGTGTACAGTGCTGAGCTGGGGTTAGTGTTACTGAGTGCAGGATCGGGGCTATGTGTACAGTGCTGAGCTGGGGTTAGTGTTACTGAGTGCAGGATCGGGGCTGTGTGTAACGCGCTGAGCTGGGGTTGGTGTTACTGAGTGCAGGATCAGGGCTGTGTGTACAGTGCTGAGCTGGGGTTGGTGTTACTGAGTGCAGGATCGGGGCTGTGTGTACAGTGCTGAGCTGGGGTTAGTGTTACTGAGTGCAGGATCAGGGCTGTGTGTACACTGCTGAGCAGGGGTTAGTGTTACTGAGCGCAGGATCGGAGCTGTGTGTACAGTGCTGAACTGGGGCTGTGTGTACAGTGCTGAGCTGGGATTAGTGTTACTGAGTGCAGGATCGGGGCTGTGTGTACAGTGCTGAGCTGGGGTTAGTGTTACTGAGTGCAGGATCGGGGCTGTGTGTACAGTGTTCAGCTGGGGTTAGTGTTACTGAGTGCAGGAACTGGGGTAGTGAGTACAGTGCTGAACTGGGGTTAGTGTTACTGAGTGCAGGATCGGGGCTGTGTGTACAGTGCTGAGCTGGGGTTAGTGTTACTGAGTGCAGGATCGGGGCCATGTGTACACTGCTGAGCTGGGGTTAGTGTTCCTGAGTGCAGGATCGGGGCTGTGTGTAACGCGCTGAGCTGGGGTTAGTGTTACTGAGTGCAGGATCGGGGCTGTGTGTACAGTGCTGAGCTGGGGTTGGTGTTACTGAGTGCAGGATCGGGGCTGTGTGTACAGTGCTGAGCTGGGGTTGGTGTTACTGAGTGCAGGATCGGGGCTGTGTGTACAGTGCTGAGCTGGGGTTAGTGTTACTGAGTGCAGGATCGGGGCTGTGTGTACAGTGCTAAGCTGGGGTTAGTGTTACTCAGTGCAGGATCGGGGCTGTGTGTACAGTGCTGAGCTGGTGTTGGTGTTACTGAATGCAAGATCAGGGATGCATGTACAATGCTGAGCTGCGGTTGGTGTTACAGAGTGCAGGATCGGGACTGTGTGTACAGTGCTGAGCTGGGGTTAGTGTTACTGAGTGCAGGAACTGGGGTTGTGTGTACAGTGCTGAGCTAGGGTTAGTGTTACTGAGTGCAGGAACTGGGGTTGTGAGTACAGTGCTGAGCTGGGGTTAGTGTTACTGAGGGCAAGATCGGGGCTGTGTGTACAGCGCTGAACTGGGGTTACTGTTACTGAGTGCAAGATCGGGGCTGTGTGTACAGCGCTGAACTGGGGTTACTGTTACTGAGTGCAGGATCAGGGCTGTGTGTACAGTGCTGAGCTGGGGTTAGTGTTACTGAGTGCAGGATCGGGGCTGTGTGTACAGTGCTGAACTGGGTTGTGTTACTGAGTGCAGGATCGGGGCTGTGGTACAGTGCGAGCTGGGGTGGTGTTACGAGTGCAGGATCGGGGCTGTGTGTACAGTGCTGAGCTGGGGTTAGTGTTACTGAGTGCAGGATAGGCTGTGTGTACACTGCTGAGCTGGGGTTAGTGTTACTGAGTGCAGGATCGGGGCTGTGTGTACAGTGCTGAGCTGGGTTAGTGTTACTGAGTGCAGGATCGGGGCTGTGTGTACAGTGCTGAGCTGGGGTTAGTGTTACTGAGGCAGGATCGGGGCTGTGTGTACAGTGTGACTGGGGGTGTGTGTACAGTGCTGAGCAGGGGTTAGTGTTACTGAGTGCAGGATCGGGGCTGTGTGTACGGTGCTGAGCTGGGGTTAGTGTTACTGAGTGCAGGATTGGGGCTGTGTGTACAGTGCTGAGCTGGGGTTAGTGTTACTGAGTGCAGGATCGGGGCTGTGTGTACAGTGCTGAGCTGGGGTTAGTGTTACTGAGTGCAGGATTGGGGCTGTGTGTACAGTGCTGAACTGGGGTTAGTGTTACTGAGTGCAGGATCGGGGCTGTGTGTACAGTGCTGAACTGGGGTTAGTGTTACTGAGTGCAGGATCGGGGCTGTGTGTACAGTGCTGAGCTGGGGTTAGTGTTACTGAGTGCAGGATCGGGGCTGTGTGTACAGTGCTGAGCTGGGGTTAGTGTTACTGAGTGCAGGAACTGGGGTAGTGAGTACAGTGCTGAACTGGGGTTAGTGTTACTGAGTGCAGGATCGGGGCTGTGTGTACAGTGCTGACTGGTGAGTGTTACTGAGTGCAGGATCGGGGCTGTGTGTACAGTGCTGAGCTGGGGTTAGGGTGTTACTGAGTGCAGGATCGGGGCTGTATGTACAGTGCTGAACTGGGGTCTGTTACTGAGTGCATGATCGGGGCTGTGTGTACAGTGCTGAGCTGGGGTTTTGGTTTTCTGAGTGCAGGACGTGGCGTGTGTACAGTGCTGAGCTGGGGTGTGTTACTGAGTGCAGGATCGGGGCGTGTGTACAGTGCTGAGCTGGGGTTAGTGTTACTGAGTGCAGGATCGGGGCTGTGTGTACAGTGCTGAGCTGGGGTTAGTGTTACTGAGTGCAGGATTCGGGGCTGTGTGTACAGTGCTGAGCTGGGGTTAGTGTTACTGATGCTTGGATCGGGGCTGTGTGTACAGGCTTAGCTGGGTTAGTGTTACTGAGTGCAGGATTGTGGCTGTGTGTACAGTGTGAACTGGGTTGGGTTACTGAGTGCAGGATCGGGGCTGTGTGTACAGTGCTGAATGGGGTTAGTGTTACTGGGTGCAGGATCGGGGCTGTGTGTACAGTGCTGAGCTGGGGTTGGTGTTACTGAGTGCAGGATCGGGGCTGTGTGTTTTGTGCTGAACTGGGGTTGGTGTTACAGAGTGCAGGATCGGGGCTGTGTGTACAGTGCCGAGCTGGGGTTATTGTTACTGAGTGCAGGATTGGGGCTGTGTGTACCACGCTCAGCTGGGGTTAGTGTTACTGGGTGCAGGATCGGGGCTGTGTGTACAGTGCTGAGCTGGGGTTGGTGTTACTGAGTGCAGGATCGGGGCTGTGTGTACAGTGCTGAG